>JAJPUD010001234.1:130404-180327 GCA_023553655.1 Myrmecobius fasciatus
CGGGCCGCGGCGGCGGCCGCCCCTCCAGAGCGGGGCGGTGGGAGTTGCGTTCTGTGCTGCGGAGACCTAGAGGCCACGGCGTTGGGCAAGTGCGACCACCCGGTGTGCTTCCGCTGCTCCACCAAGATGCGAGTCCTGTGCGAGCAGCGCTACTGCGCCGTGTGCCGCGAGGAGCTGCGCCAGGTGAGTGGGGGCCCAGCCGGCCCAGGACCCGCACCCCGCCAGCCCAGGCCCGGCCCGCGGTGGGCGGGGACGGGATCCGAGAGGACACCCCTTCCCTATATTCCCTTCCCGGGGCCGCGCCGGCAGAGTGTGCTCTCGCTGAGCCCCGGGCCGAGCAAAGTCTGCGGCCACGGCCAGAGTTGGCTGAGCCGGTCGGGACAGGACCGGGGAGAGCCGGGTGGGGCCGGTGGCCCGCGGGACCTTCGGCGTGGGGCTGGACGCAGTCTCCAAGTTTGGTTGGCGGGTTTAGGGCAAAGAGACTGATGGAAAAGTTAAAGAAGGTTGAGGCGGGTGAGTGAGGAGGGAACGAGCAGCGAGTGGTCTTTTCTTTCTGCTTTGGGGAGGGGACGAGAAGAATAGACTCGTTGGGTGTGAGGGCGAGTGAGTTCGCTGCTCCCAGGAGGAGGAGGAGGAGGTGGTGGAGAAGGAGGAAGAGCAGCATCCCAGTTGTGCAAGGGAGAAGGGAAAATTAATGCAGAAAAAGAAATGGACCCAACTACTAAGAACTTCTTTTTCGTCCATGGCAGTAATAAAGACGGAGAAGTGAGGAGGACCCGTTTCAAAGTGATCTTGATGTAGGAGCCGGGTTTAGAATTTGTGAATTTCTAATCTGCTCCCAACTTCTAGGTCATCAGATGTGACCTTGGGCAAATTAAATTACTTAACTTCTAGGAGATTAGACTTTTTTTTCTGCAATAAAGTGGGGTGGGGTGGGGTGAGGATTGTTAATCTGATCTATCCAAAGGTGTTGAAAGAATAATTGAGGGGTGGAAATACTTTGAGGGTCAAGATGAAAGGTACTGTATAAATGCAAAGTATTCTAAGTTTTTTGCTCCCTGGATAGGTTTCTGAGTTCAGTAGAGACATTATTTACTTTGTCTGGACTTGCTTGGACGGCATAGTACAGAGGTGGAGGGTGATGACGAGTTTCAATTTCTCAGCCACTTTTTTTACATCATGACTGTAATGTGCAGGTTCTAAGCCAGAAAACAAAACAAAACCAAAAAAACCCCACCTTAATTGATCTCCTTCCTTTTACTGTTCTTTAAAATACTTTACTTCTAGTGTGGTGAAATATCCTCCCAGTTATTAATGGGATCTTTCTCATCACAGAGTAAATCAGACATGAGGTGTGTGTGTTTTAATGTGGAAACCCATTAAAAGAGAATCAAAAGAGGAACAGTTGTAAGTGGATTACTGACACTAAAACTATGCCCAGCAGTAAACCCAGCCACTCTATGTGTCAGGCTCCGTGCTGGGCTCTGGGGATACAAAAATGGAAGAGAAACATTCGATGCCCTCTAGGACCTTACATTATATTATTAGGGTACAGCCTGTTCACAGATAAGTAAATACAAGATATTTCCAAGATAAATGAAGAATAGAGCTGTCATTTAACAAGTCGGGGAACCAGGAAATGCCTCTTTTTAGGGGAGCCAGGAGTCCATAAATCATGGGTGAGGAGGGAGAACATTTCAGGCATGGGGAGCAGCCTGTGCAAAGGTGCAGAGGTAGGAAGGTAGAATGTACTTACTAACTAGTGAATAGCAAGAAGGCTAATTTGGCTGAAGTTTTGTGTCTATGAACCATGTGTCTATCAGCCTTTCTAGAAAAAACGAGCCACAACAAATCAGAAAGGCTTTAAGTGCTAAAAGAGCACTGCTGTTTCTTTAACAGAGGAATGATATGATCACACTTTTACTTAAAGAATATATATTTGGCTGTTGCATGAGAAGATGAAAGGAAACCAGATAGTAGTCCAGGTGAAGTGATAAAAGATTTGGGGTAGGATAGTAGTTATATGATTAGAGGAAAAAACTGATTTCAGAGAAATTGAGGAGGTGTAATATACAATATTCAGCACTTGGATGTGGGGGCTGAATGTTTGAAGATGACTTTGAGGCTGTGAAATTGGATTACAGAAAGAATGATAGTGCCCTCTTCAGTAATAGGGGAGTTAGGAGGAAAGAGATAGATTTGGGGGTAAGAGTTCTCTTTGGGACATTCAAAATTTGAGATGACTATAGGATATCTAGGTAGAGATGTCCAGCAGCTATTTGGAAATATGAAATCTAGAGCTCAGGAGAAAGGTAGGGTCTTAATATGTAATATGGGAATAAATAATTTTAACAGATAGTATAAAAATTATAGTCGAATCTTTGGAAACTAGAAGTTGTCCTATGGGGAGATAACAATAAACAGTACTTGCTAGGATAGAATTATCATTTCTTCCTTTTGTAATCTGGCTCTGCTTCTTGGTAAAATAACGTATTAGTTTCTGTTGTGTGCAAAGTTCTCTGCTATGTTCAAGTGATAGAGAGGTAAGTGTGCTATAGACCTTGTCTCAAGAAACTTAGAGTCTTATAGCACTGAAAAACATAGACACAAATAATTATGTTGTGAGGGAGAGTGATAGGTGCAAAGAAAGTATAGGAACAGGTAAAGGGCTAGGAGAAATTTGAGGCAAGAGAGATTACTTTTAGGAAATGGAGGGAAAGGGACCTGAGCTGGATCTTATAGGAAGAAAAGGGCTTTTGACTAGGGAAGTCTTTTAGAGGCAGGAACTAGGAAGGCTTTTTAAGGGGGATGGCAAGAATGTGGGAGAGTAGTTTTGCTGGCTGGCAAAGGCCAGGATTTTCAGATACAGAATTTTCCATATTTGGGGGATGGCATCACAGAAAATGTGTATTTTCTTGTTCTGTATGTGTATGCAGTTAACTGTTCATGTTACTGTGTTGTACATACTTTTGTGTGTCAGCATGTGAGGTTGGGGGTGGGGGAGGATGGACACAAAGTATTCGATTAGATTGAGAAGTTTTCCTAATTTTTACTGGACCTTCCAATCTTTGTAGCAAGTAGATGTTTGAATAATGGTGTTTCAGTATAGCCTTAGCCACCACTAAGTAGCTTTATTTTAATCCTCAATTTTCAAAAGAACCTACCCATTTTGTGCTTTATGTGAAAATCTTTCTCTGCTCTCTCCTTTCCCCTATCCCCAAACATGGCAGTTGTTTGTACTTGTCATTTTGGTTAGTTTTGCTCTCTCTGTTCTACTTCTGTCCTCTCTGTTCTTTACTTGGCTAGGTTTTTCTTCTCCAAATTGCAGCTTTGATGAACTCCACTCTCTGGGCTATTTTCCTGTACAAAATATCGGGGTATCATTTGAATACTCCTGCATTGGTGAAGTTTCTTTTGTTACTGTTCATCCCACCCCACTGGGCTTCTTTAGAAGCTCAGCCTTTTCAATATATAGGCAAAGGATACTGATAGCACCAGATACCCATTTATTTGAAAAAATGGTCAGATTTTCAAGGTGATTTTTGGTCACCATCTTCAGCATCTCTGAGGATTCAGTACAAAGGAGATTCTTTTATTCATGATGACCAGGACAGAGTTAAACTTAAATCAGTTATTTTTACCACTTCTGCTACTAGATCTTTCTTAGATAAGCCTTTACAAGTTTAAGGGGGGGGGGTTGTTATTAAGACGACCGAAGCAGAGAAAGAGGCCTAAAAATGTCCATTTTGGATGATGGCTTCTCACAGTCTCATGTAGACAGTATTAAAATACAGGGAGAAAGAGTAGAATCTTAGAAGTAAGAGACTAGGGGCAGCTAGGTGGCGCAGTGGATAGAGAACCAGCCCTGAAGTCAGGAAGACCTGAGTTCAAATTTAGTCTCAGACACATAATATTCCCTAGCTGTGTGACCCTGGGCAAGTCACTTAACCTCAATTGCCTCAGCAAAAAGCAAAAAAAAAAAAAAAAGTAAGAGACTACAAATCAGGCGCTAAGAATTTTCAGTTTTTCTTGACCCTCTTCTCTGCTCCTATATTAATTAGAAAGGTTGGAATGAAGGTTCTTGCAACTCTTTGATGGTATTTGTCTTAAAGACTAAAGGTGACTCTCAGTATTGTTTTCAAAGTCTGAATATATTTGGATGAGAATTGAAAGTTAATAAGAAAGGAGTGTGGTGCTACTGTAGTTTTTTTCCAGTGAAAGAATTCCTTCCATATAAAATCTGTTTGCATGCTTTTTTGTGATCATATTACATTTCATAATATGATGAGCTTTGTGAGGCAGACTTTGTGATAAGCCAGAAATCTGCTATTTATATTATTTTTCTAGTGAATATATGCCTTAGCCATGAGAATGTAGTCTTGTTTTTCTTTATTAAAGTTCTGGTTCCAAATCAGAATTTTGAGTGCTTCTATTCCTCTTATGTTTACATCTCTTTAATTTTTCCTGTTTCCCTGTCTCCAACCTCTCCCAGAGAGCTATTCTTCATAGCAAATAACAATAAAAATGCTGAACAAAACCAGCACATTGAGAAAGTCTTATCATGCAGTGTTCACCATCCACAGCCTTCCATCTCTGCAAAGTCATGATAAGTGTCTTCTGATAGTTCTTTTGGGGCCAGGCTTGTTCATTATTATCATAGCCTTTAATTTCTTATGTTTATTCTTTCTATTTATATTGTTGCTGTCATCTATATTGTTTTTCAAGTTTTGTTTCATTTCAGAGTTATATATATATAGTTTTCCATGGTTTTATTCATCATATTTGTTTCTTATAGCACATGTATAATACTTCCCTTTTTTTTCTTTTTAAAAATATTTATTTAAAACTAAATACAGAAGAAGAAAAAACAGTAGAAAAAGAAAGACACAAAAGGAGAAAATAAAAACAACAAAACATTGTCTTGTGCCCAGTAGAACATCAGGAAGGATTCCAAATATGTAAGAATAAACTTCCATTTCAAGAAAGCATTTGTAATAATAGAAGAGACTGTCCCATATTTTCTTTGCTTCTTTGTAAATTATTTCTTTTGTTCTCTGTTGTGTAGTTTTTTACTTAATTCTTTTTTCCCATTTCATTCCCCACTTCCATCCACAGCTGACTACAGTTAAATGCAGGCATATTTATGTGTGAATTTATTTTAATTTAAATGCCATTCTCTTCCCTATCCTTTTCTATACCCACTTTTCCCCTCCCTTTTTATTCCTTTTCCATTAATTTATACACGTTGTCCCACTGTCATAAATCTGCGCTCCGTTCTAGCTTACCTTATTTTTTTTTCCTATCCCCTTTATTTCTTTATAAATTTTGGAGGATGTGCTATATACCCTTTGTGGTATGTATAATATAATAATGCATTGGTCCCTATTTAACCCATTCCCGATATGAGTGGTTTTTCAGAACTGCCAATCCTTCTCCCCTGGCTAATGCCTCTGTCATTTCTTCCTCTGCACCTCATTCGTATAGCATAATTACTATTTTTACCTTTTCCTAGGCAGTTTTGCTTTTTAGTCAGATCATACTCAGCTCTGCCCCAGCCTTTCTTTTGAATTACTTAATTACTGCTGTCAGTCTTAAACATATGGTTTATATTTCCATGTAAAAACAATTTTTCCTTGTTGAGTCCCTTGAAATTAATTTTTGGTGTTGGCTTTTCTATGTAAAATTTTATATTAAGTTCAAAGTTCTGAAAAATCTGTGAATTTGTTAAATGTCTTTTTTTGTTATTAAATATTATGGTTAGTTTTGCTAGATATGGTATTTTTGGCCACAGGCCTAGTTCTTTAGATTGTCCATATATATTATTCCATATCCAGTGGTCTTTTATTGTAACTATTGATAAATCCTGTACAATTCTAATTGTAGGTTCAACATATTTGAATTGGGGTTTTTTAAATTCTTATAGAATTTTCTTTTTGATCTGTGTTTTGAAATTGAGCATTAATATTATAGTGTGTTTTCTTTGTAGGGTCTCTTCCACTTTCTTCTCTTGTTTTATTACTTCAGGACAACTTTTCTTTGATTATTATATCATTATGTTAGTGTTTTGTTTTGTTTTGTTTTTTCCATACTTCCTTATCCTTGATAGGCATCTATTATATTTCCAATTCTTTATTACCACCAACAGTCGTGCTATAAATATTTTGGTGCATATGGAATGAGAGCCCTATTTTTAAACTGTGTCATCATTTCAACCAACAAATACGTACTGAATGCCTACTATGGTCCAGCCCTATACTAAGTATCTTGGGGAGATAGGAGCTATATAAGACTAAAGCATGCTGGAGACATTTCTGGGGAGAAATGCCATTTGAATTGAATGGTGGTAATTCTGAAGAGCAAATAGAAGATGCATTCTTTTTCTGGTGACTGAATTGACAGTGGCAGGTGGGTGTTGGATGATGGAATAGATGAATTAAGGACCAGAAATTAGGAACACCAGAAGGAGATGGCTTTTTTTTTTTTTTTTTTAATGGAAAAGGTGTCAGTAGTCATCACCACTCATTGAGCAAAGAGACCTCTTTGTTAACAGCTAAACTGCTAAACCTTCACTTTTGTTCTTCCCCTTAATCTGGGTACTTGATTTACTTAGGAAAGAGGTGATTCTTGGTCTATAGGAGTTCAGTCTACCACAAACAGTCACATCTCCATTTTGCATGCTTGTTAAAGGAAGTCGTAGCTCATTCTATTACAAAGGTACATTTTTAAATTTTGGGATATGATCTGTGATTTTACCACTAATATATTCAGTCTCCTGTTTTTGTTTATTACTGCTTTTAAGATTAATCTGCATTCCTTTAGCACATAGATGGCTTTGAGGTAGAGGAAAATATGAGATCAAAAATCATAGAGTAAGAATTGGGAGGGACCTTAAAGGTAATTTGGTCAATCTTTAAATTTTAATATGCCTAATTTGAGATAATAACCGGACACCCAAATGTTAAGGTTTTGACAGTTTAAAAAAAAAAAAAATCAGAGTCCAGAGGTGGTGTTAGGACCAGAGAGAGATACTGCAGTCAGAAGTATCTATCTCGAAGTTGGAGGCAGCTGATGATAGCCCCCGGAAATCAACTGAAGGTACGGACAGAGGACCCAGGCCTGAACTATTGGAATTCATGGTTATGAATGAATTACTCCCCTAAGAGACTGTGCTGTGCCTGTCTGAGTAAGATATCACCTCCTGGAGATCTCTATTCAGTATGTACTGGGGTGTTGCACTCGGATTGTGTAGAAATGTGAGATTCCTTACTTTTGAATAAAAATTAGTGCTAATTTTAATTCCTGGGAATTCTGTATGGCCTGGGGAGATGAGTGGAAGGATGCCCCCTGGGGAACTTGAATAAGAATGTAAAGAATGTGGATGATTAGGGAACTGCTGGAAAGTGGTTGGTTTTCAGTTTCTTAAATTGGTCATTTGAGTTGGTAAATTTGGGAATTGTTCATTGAAAATACCTATGGAATTGGTGTTTATTCTTTTGTGGTATTATCCTTTACCAGATGGAGTAAGAAAGTAAAATATCTACTTTGAGATTCAAGAGAAAAACCAAAAGTGTATTTCTGTCCAACAGATTTTTGGAGGTCAGTCTTGAGGCCTCCCATGGATTGGTGTGCAACTGAAGAAGAGATTCCTGGAGGGAAGGAGAAATGGGAAGCCTTCACAGATTTGGGGGGGGGGGAAAGGGGGAGAAATGGGATTAGTAATTAAATTAATTTTGGTCGTTGTTTTCATTGGCATTTCTGATATTTCAAATGCAAATAGTTTTTGTTTTGAGTATAGCATCACCTGAAGCATAATGAATGGTATGTTCTCTTGAGGATTGTATTGAAATAAATTGAGAAGAAAACCCCTTCACTTTCTGAGGTTTTGTTCCTTCACTTGCTCCACTCACCCCAGGGTTCATCATGTTTACTCTGATGCCAGATTAATCTTGCTAATGAACCATTTCTATTCCATTCACTCTCAGGCTCAGAAATCTGAGGCTTTCCTTTTTTACCTAGAGCAACTAAGATTTAGAGAATCTTAAAAGGAATGCTATGCTGCTAGGAATGCTGTGTATTATTTTGTTTGATCCTTAAAACAACTCTGATGTAGATACCGCTATTTCCATTCTATAGATTAAAATACTAATAGTTATAATAGTAGTATTCATTTCCTTTACTCTCATTTCTTAGCTGTTTTCTTTTGACTGTCACTCAACTCAAAATTGGCCTTTTTGATTTATCAGCAAATTCTGATGGTCCATTACCAGACCTTATCCTTCTTGATCTTTCTACAGCATTCTGTGGAACACCTTCTCTTGAGTCTAAGGAACTTTGTTGCCTCTTGATTCCCTTTCTACTTTTCTGACCCCTTTGCTAGCTTATCATCTGTCTTCTGCTTGAGAACTCTGGGCATATCCTAAGATTCCATCCCAGGCCCTCTTCTCTCTCACTATCCTCTCAATGACTTCAGGTTTTATCAGTTCAGTTGAGGGCCATCTCCAGTCATCCTGATCAATATCTGCCTGCTGGACCCAGATCTCTCTGCAGGAGAGAGTGAGGCTAGTGATTTTGCCCAGTCCTCCCTCACTTCAGTCCAGTTCATTTGCAGAGTATGGCAGTTACCTCCCTTTTTGAGGTGGTCCTTTTTGAGAATGAAGGACAAACACCAATAGTCAGTTCAAGTTATCATATTTTGTGCAGATGACTCAGATTTAAGTGCTCCACCCCAGTTTTTCTTCCTTAGCTCCAGTCTCTGCCTCACCAACTGAACAGCTTTGTTGAACATTTTGAACTGGCTTATTAGCTTCTCAAACTTAATATGTCTAAGATAGTTTCTTCCCTTTCTCCCCAAAGCTACACTTCATCTAGCCTTCTATGTTCTGTTGAGGCTATTCTCATCCTTCCATTTGTCCTGTTTTACATCCTTGGACTCCACTTCTTTATCCTACATAGCCAGTCATTTTCCTAGTCTTCCTTTATATTCAGCTCCATAAAATCTCTTACATCTATTCTCTTCTTTCAGTTTAACATGGTCACTACTTCTAATGCGGGTCCTGACCTCCTCTCTCCTAGATTATTGTAATCTCTGATCCATGGTTTTCATGTCCTAAGACATAAATCTGACTGGGTCATTTCCCTACTCTTACTTGTTACTTCTCCAGGGCCAGATTTAAATTTCTCTATTTGGCATTTTTAAAGCCCTTGACAGTATGCTTTCAGCTTTATTAGGTTTTATTCCTCTTCTTGGGCTGGCCTGCTTCCTACTCCTGCCACAGGACATTCTATTGCCTGCCATTTTGCCTTTTGCATTGGCTGTCCTGCCCCTCAGGCCTGAAATATATTCCCTACCTTTTCTTTGAAAATTGAGGTCAAGAACCAGCTCTTCTTCCTTGGTATTCTGGATTAAGTGACTTGTCCAGGAACATACAGCTAGTAAATGGATATGGCTGGATTTGAACTTGGGTCTTCCTGACTCCAGGGCCTGTACTCTATCTACTATCTAGCTGCCCTGTGACCACTTTTTTCTGAACAAACCCTTTCCTGATTCCTCTGCCTTTAGTGCCTCCATCTCTCAATTACTTTGTATTATTATGTATACATTTTATATACAGAATATATATGTACTTACATATGTATGACATATTGTCTCCCCAAATAAGTTCCCTGAGAGATTGTTTCTTTTTTGTCAATCTTCCATGTCTAACACAGTGCCTGGCACAGAGATGCTTAATAAATGATAGTTGGTTGATTACAGATTGAACTTGAGAGGAACTTGAGAGCTTTGAGAAGTTAAATTACTTGCTCAAAGTAGTGAAGCTAATCTGAAGTGGATTTTGAAACCAGTTATCTGGTTTCACTGTCTGTAGGAAATTGTTCAGATTTCTTAACATGGCATTTAAGGCCTTCAAGGCAGGTGGTAGGTGGTGCTTTGAGAGGAGGCATTATTGAATGGCTGAACTAGGAAGAGAAAAGGGAGCACTCAGGAGTGGCATTGTCATTTTTTTTTATGCCTAGAGGAAGTTCCTTTGGCAAGATTGCTGATCCTTCCCCCTCACTGTCGTGGAGGAATGGTTGTGCTATCTGTACCACTCTAGGTAAGGAGATCTATGTTAGGGTTCAATCTCTCTCTGACTTAAAATGAATTAAATTTCGTTCGGAATTAAAACTCACTTCATAGAGCAATTACATACAAATTCTTTTTTTGTAATCTTGCTATTGTGTGGTTTTCAGGTGGTCTTTGGAAAGAAGCTTCCAGCATTTGCAACAATTCCAATTCACCAGTTGCAGTACGAAAAAAAATATGACATCTATTTTGCTGATGGAAAGGTTTATGCTTTATACAGGTGAGACAAAAATTCCTTGCTCCTTTAGAATTTCTAAAGTTCCTCCTATTTTATGACATTTTATAATTTGCAGATCATATCCACATTTACTTTCACTTTCTCTTAACCTGTAATCCTGTGAGGTAGAAAAGTTGTATAACATTGCTCAGATAAGAGAATGAGGAACTAGTAGGATATGCAGCTTTCCCAAAGTGACAGTTGCAGAGTTGGGACTAGAATCCAAGCCTCCTGACTTCTAACTCTCTCTCTCTCATGTATATTAAGGAAAGCAATAAGTGTTTTTTGTTTTAATATTTTATCCTCACTTAACTAAAGCCCACATCATGTCCTCATATAATAAAGGACCTATTCTGGATGCCCCCCTTGTCTTGAACATGGTGAGGACTTCATCTGCATCTGTGCAAACATCATTTAAGATTTCCCATTTCTAAAAACGGTGGACTATATATACTAGATGATCTTTAAAGTCTCTTCTAGTTCCATTGACTTAAGTCTAAGATTATTATGACATTGTTATGGTGACCTGTATAAAGCAACTTTCCCTTCTTTCCTCTTAGTCCTTCTCTTCTCCCATTTCTTATTTAGGGTTAGTAAAACTAGTGACAGAGGTGCTGGTTTTTCTTTTAGGAAGTTGCTCCAACATGAATGTCCCCTATGTCCAGAACAGCGGCCTTTCAGCCTCTTTGTTGACTTAGAGCAGCACATGAGGAAGCAGCATGAGCTTTTCTGCTGTAAGCTGTGTGTGAAACACCTAAAGGTGAGTAGGAACAATACAGGCTGGGCCTGGAGGGAAAAGTGAATGCCCTTGAAAGCAAGTCAAGAGAGTTCTCCCTTGGTGACTGCAAAAAGGTAGTATGATTGAACATAGTTTCAAGAGTCACCCTATGTGACTGGCAAAAGGTCTAGAATGGTATCATTTTGCTTTTGAGAAACTAAGACCCGAGGAAGTGGATTTACCTAAGTTGACACAAGGTGGTAAGTGGGACTGAATGCTTTGTGATTATAATGTCTAAACTTGGCCTTGCAGAAGAGTTGAGAATGTGAATCTCTCTATTTTCTTTGCAGAGGTGGGAGACTGTGGTTATGCCTGTTGATGTGTTAGTTGGGGTTTTTTCTTTTTAAATGTTTGTTAAAAGGATCGACTTTCTCTATGTTAACAGTAAGAAGAAATATATTCAGAAATGAGTTATATAAAGATGAAAGTTATCCATAAAAATTAGGTTTAAGTTATCCTTAATTTTCTTCAAATATCAGTATAAACACTTTTTTTTTACTTAATTGACTTTTTTTAATTATTAAAGCTTTTTATTTACAGAACATATGAGTAATTTTTCAACATTGACCTTTGCAAAACTAAACACTATTTCTTTTATAAGGCTTTTCCCCTTCACTCTGGCTGCTGGCCATATCATTTATTTTGTATATGTATGTCATGTATAGACATATTATGTATAAATATGTGTGTGTCTTGTCTTCCCCGTTGGGAATGGTAATTTGTGAAGGTCAAGGATTGTTTAATTTGTTTTTGTATTCCTGGTCCCTATTACAGTTCCTGTTACATAGTAGGCTCTTAAATAATGATTATTGATTTGGTTTATAGTTAAGTAGAATTATCACAAATGTAATACAAAATAAATCTTAAGTGCTTTAGGGAAGTGCTAATAGTAATGTAGGAAGTACTCTGAAAATTATTCTAACTTTATTACTTTGTCCATATCCTTACTGATGCCATCTACTAATCTTTGAGATATTTTCCCTCCTTCCTTTATGAGTTGAGTGCCTACCTGTCTTATTTATTCCTTCTTTATCTAAACATTTGCCTTTGTCCTTTGTGATTGGATATCTGTTAACTTTGAGCACCCTGACATCTTATCAACTTCAATTCCTATAACTCTCTCCCATATTGTCTATTTCTTTGCTCCTATTCCTGAATCAATGAACACTATTGAGGGAATGTTCTTAATAATATAGTAGTATTCATCATCATCCTAATAATAATGGTGAACATTTGTGTGTCACTTATGTGTCAGGCACTGTGCTGAGTGCTTTATAGTTATCTCATTTCATCTTCACAACAATGGTGGGAGGTAGGTGCTATTATTATCCCTATTATTGTTGTTATCCCTATTTTATAGATGAAGAACCTGAGGCAGACAAATTCAGTGACTTGACCAGGGTTACATAGAGCAAATATCTGAGGCTGGATTTGAACCCACATTTTCTAACTCCAGGCTTAGCTCTATCTATATCCCACCTAGCTGTCCTCTAATAGACTGGATCTAGTCCATATTCATATTATGTAACTGTAGCTGACCACTTGTGACTGCACAGAACCCTTTATTTCATCTTTGATCCACTGTGGTTGGTTCAAACTTTTTCTCTCATTAAGATTTTAGTTTACATATACACACACACACACACACACACACACACACACACCACTTGCCCATTTTTAAGAGGTGCCCTTGTTTATTACTTTTCTGAAATTTAAGCTTTCTGTCATCTCCCTTATCTTCCATAACAGTAGGAGCTAGCATATGTATTTAGCAGCATACATATGTTATCTCATTTTGTCCTTACAGCACCCCTGGGAGATGTGTGCTGTTATTATCCCCATTTTACAAATGAGGAAACTGAGGCAAATAAGAGGTTAAATGACTCGGGGTCACACAGCTAATGAGTAAGATTAGATTTGTACTCAGAAGGCCCTTCTCAGTTGAAACTCAACACTCTACTTAGTTCTTGGCTCTCCCACATCTTATAAACCTTCAGGAATTTGCTTTATTGAGTATTCCCTCTAGCTTTCAGGCTTTTTTTTTTTTTTTAACTTAGGCAGTTGAGGTTAAGTGACTTGCCCAGGGTCACATAGCTAGGGAATGTTAAGTGTCTGAGACCAGATTTGAACTCAGGTCCTCCTGACTTCAGGGCTGGTGCTCTATCCGCTGTGCCACCTAGCTGCCCCTTCTTTCTTACTTTCTACAAATTTCATGTTTTTGTATTAAAAAATTCATGTGTATGTATATATCTACGTATATAAATATATCCTTTCTTAACTACAGCCTCCTTGGGAGGATGGTAGGAGGAAATGAAAGGGGGAGGGGAAAAAAGTAAAAATGGTGTACAGCAGAGAATGAGTAAAGGAAAGATGGATACATATAAATATAATTTCTACTAATACATATACTTTCTTGAATTGGTATTTGTCATATATTTTGAATCCTCTCTGATGTTCTGCTGGGTATGTGACAGTGTTCTCTTTTGTTTCATTTTGTTTTGTATTTCTTTTCTGTTTTTCTTTTTTCTTATTCTGTTTCTTTATAATAAATTTGAAAAAAGAAAAAAACAATCTTTTCGTTTAACTCAGCCATCCCCTTGTACCATTGATCATTATTTTGAGTCCTTTTCATGCTTATAGAAAAAGTAGGTTGCTCTCCACATCCACTTCCCTACCTTTTTACTTCTCAATCCCTTGGGCTAGGCTAGCCTGGTCACTCTATTAATAAAGTAATTTCTTAAGGGTTAAAATTGAACTAGTGATTAGAGTTTAGTAATTAACCCTGATAGCCTTTTCTCAATCTTTCTTTGATCTTTCTATATAGTGTTTGGTCCTAAAAGTTACTCTGCCCTCTTAGATCTTGTCTTCTCAAATCTTGGACACTGTTTTCTTCTCTCCTGGATCATCATCTTTCTTGTTTCATAATTCTTCCCTCTGTTTTATCTCCTTCTGCCTCCTGATTGTTCCCTAAGTATCTATCCTAGGTCCTGCTAAATATTTTCTCCATTGGTAATCTCATTCCTTCCCACAATTTCAGTTCTCTCTCATTGGAAGACTTCCAAATTTCTCTGTATTTAGAGGCCACACAATTAGCAAATTGGCCTTGTAATTTTTTTAGTGGATTTTTTATTTTGCTAGACATTTTTCGGTTACACTTTAAAAAAAAATTTTTAAGTTCCAGATTCTCTTGAGAAGACAATATAATATCTGTTATAGGTGTCAGATTATGAAAACATTTCCTTATTAGATATGTTGCAAAAGAAAACACACAAAATCATAAGAAATAGAACATGAAAAAAGTATGCTTCAATATGCATATTCCGTTCTCGTTAGAGTAAATAGAATTTTTTATCATAGGTTCTTTGGAATTTTATTGGATCATTGCCTTGATCAGAGTAACTGAATCTTTCATAGTTGATCATTGTTACAATATTGGTGTTCTAATGGTAGTTTTCAGCATAACTCTTCTATTCCAACAACTGTTATAAGAAGAAATAACTCCTTACAAAAGAATAGTTTCTTAGTTGCTTCAGCAAAGAGAAATTGGAAGCACCTTCATCCCAGGTAAAAATCCTCTGAAATGACAGCAGAGAATTAAAATTTCTAAAGTTCCTTTTCACCCCAGGCTTACCCTGCATTCTAGGTGCAGCCAGAGTAGATAGCCTCCTGAGCTTGTGTATCAAGGGCTGTGGTAGCCTCTAGTCTGTAGCTGTAGGACAGCAACTCTGTCTGAATTCCTTCCCTAGAGGTATCCCCACCATCACCAGTGCTCCAAAAGAAATAGAAGAGAGCCCTCCTACTTCTATGCTGTGCTCAGCCATAGGATGGAGGTGGAGTGTGCAATACTGATTTCATTAGGGATAGTTCAGACCTGGTTAAGGGGGAAAATTTTCCTGGTAGAGTTTGTATCATGCAAGGACCCAGCTGAATACCTATGTTCCCCAATTCAAAGAAGCTAGGAAAAAAAATTAATTGAATTATTGAAAAGGGAAGAGATCAGAAAAAGTTTTGTTACTGCTTAACTCATAACTTAAAAAGACAAGGGAAAATAAGAATTTCCTCATGAAAGGAATCATGTTTTTGTTTAACCTTGATGTTTTTTCATGTCCTGAACCTTCCAGCAATCTGGTGAAGCCTACAGACTCCTTCTCAGAATGATATTTTTAAATGTATAAAATAAGAAACAAATAGTTCATGAACTCTGGATTAAAAGCATTTGCTTTAAAGGTATATGAGCCAAAACCTTTAACAAAAAAGAAAGCAAGACAATAAATCCTACAGATTCCATAGAAATCCTAGAAAGATAGTAAGAAACTTGGGATGGTTTAGAAAAGAAAGAAAATTTTTAATGATACTGTGATGGAAATTAAGTTGAAAACTACAACTTTCTTTTTGTTGTTGTTTGTGGTGGGTTTTGTTGTTTTTGGTTTTTGGTTTTTTTGCTGAGGCAATTGGGGTTAAGTGACTTGCTTAGGATCGCACAGGTAGGAAGTGTTTACGTGTCTGAGGTCAGATTTGAATTTAGGTCCTCCTGATTTCAGGGCTAGTGCTCTATCCACTGAGCCACCTAGCTGCCCCTCTTACTTTTTTTTTTTTTTTTTTTTTTAATTTTTAAGTTCCAAATTCTCCCTACCCCATTCCCTCCTCCACCCATTGAGAAAGTAAGCAGTGATATTAGTTATACATGTGAAGCATGCAAAACATATTATTCCCCTTTAACCATCTTGAGGGAAAAAAAAAAACCAATCTAAAAAACAAGAGATGTAAAGTGAAAATTTCTTCTGGTAAAGAGCATTTTTCATCATGGGTCCTTTGAAATTGGATAATTGTATTGATCAGAGTAGACAAATCTTTCAGAGTCTATCACCATTATAGTACTGCTGTTTCTGTCTATAATCTGCTTCTATTCACCTAACTTTGATTCAATTAAGTTGTCCCAAATGTTTCTGAAACCATTTAGCTTGTCATTTCTCTCCCCCCCCCCCACTTAATAGTATTTTTCTAATTACAAATAAAAATTGTTTTCAGTATTCATTTTTATAAGATTATGAGTTCTAAATTTTTCTCCTTCCCTCCCCAAAACAGCTAACATTCTAATATAGGTTATATATATACAGTCATGGTAAACATTTCCCTGCATTAATCATTTTGTGAAAGAAGAATCAGAACAAAATGGGAAAACCACAAGAAAGAAAAAACAAAAGTGAAAATAATCAGCTTTGATCTGCATTCAGACTCCATACTTCTTTCTTTGGATGTGGATAACATTTTCCATCATAAGTCTTTTGGAATTGTCTTGGGTCATTGTATTGTTGAGAAGAGCTATGTCTCTCATAGTCTATCATTGTATAATGTTGCTATTATTATGTCCAATATTCTCCTGGTTCTGTTTACTTCACTCAGCATCAATTTATATGTCTTTCCATGTTTTTTTTCCCCTCCTTAATACTACTTTGTTTTTACAATTACATATAAAGTTTTCAAACCTATTTCCATGTGAGTCATATTGTGAATGAAAAATCAGACCCATGAGAAAGAAAATGCAGATTTTAAAAAGGTGAAAATAATAAGCTCATTCAATCTCCATCTCAGGATGTAAGTGACATTTTCTATCCCAAGTTTATTGGAATTGTCTTGGATCACTATATTGCTGAGAAGAGCTAAGTCCATCATAGTTGGTCATCACATAATCTTTGTTACTCTGTATAGTGTCTTATTGGTGCTTTTCTGAAATCATTTGATTTATCATTTCTTTTTTTTTTTCCTCTTAGAATATGTAAAAATAGTTTTCTTTTTTTAACATCAATCTTTTTAATTAAAAATTGTCAATATAATTATCATATCTATACTTTTGAAAGACAGCTGAATTACAATTCTGTGACGGTATGAAAAACATTGGTCTAAGTTTTTTATTGTTAAAAGTGTTTTTTGTCTTTTTAGAGCTGGAAGGTTTTTTTTTGTTTGTTTGTTTGTTTTGGTTTTGGTTTTGGTAAAAATAGTTTTCTGCATTCATTTTTTATTCATATTGTTAGAAGAGCCAAGTTCATCACAGTTGATCATCATATAATCTTGTTCTCTTGATTCTGCTCACTTCACTTAGCATCAGTTCATGTTAATCTTTCCAGGATTTTCTGAAATCAGCCTGTTGATCATCTCTTGTAGGACAATATATTACATTATATTCATATACCACAACTTGTTCAGCCATTTCCCAATTGATGGGCATCCTTAAATTCCAATTCTTTGCCAACCCAAAAAGAGTTGCTGTATATATTTTTGTACATGTAGGTCCTTTTTTCTTTTTTATGTTCTCTTTGGAATACAAGCCTAATAATGGTATTGCTGAATCAAAGGATATGTACATACAGTTTGATTGCCCTTTGGACATAGTTCCAAATTGTTCTCCAGAATGGTGAGATTGGTCCACAATGCATTAATGTTTTCATTTTCCCATATCTTCTCCAATATTAATCATTTTCCTTTCCTGTCATATTAGTCAATCTGATAAGTATGAGGTAGTAACTCAGAGTTGTTTTAATTTGCATTTCTCTAAGTGATTTAGGCTCTTTTTTCATATGACTATAGATCTGCTTTTCACTGATAGCAAACTAGTATTTCATCACAACTATAACCATATCTTATTCAGTCCTTAGTTTATGGTTATCCCTCAATTTCCAAATCTTTGCCACTACAAAGAGAGCTGCTTTAAACATTTTGAATTCACATTCTCTTCAGAATTCATCATTTTTCTTTTCATCTGACTACTGATTTGATTTCTTCTGTCTGTTCATAACCTTTGACCATTTATCATTTGGGGAATGACCTTAATTTTTATAAATTTGGCTTAGTTCCTCACATATTTAAGAAATGAAGCCTTTATCAAAGAAATTTGCTATAAAAAATTTAAAAATTTTCCCCAGTGTCCTGCTTTTCTTCTGGTTTTGACTGCATTGGTTTTGTTTATGTAAAATCTTTCTTATTTTATGTAATCAAAATTAACGATTAGACTTCCTCTGATCATCTCTCTCTCTTTTTTTTTTTTTTTGGTTTGGTAATAAACTCTTCTCTTATCCATAGTTCTAATAGGCGAATTTTCCATGCTTCCTTAATTTAATGATATTACACACACACATTCCTAAATCATTTGCTATTTTGACCTTAGTATACAGTATGAGATACTGAATCAATGCCTAATTTCTGCCAAACTACTCTCCCAGCAATTTTGGTCAAATAGTGAATTTTTTTTTTTTTTTATACTTTTTATTTGCAAAACTTATGGGTAATTCCTAAACATTAACCCTTACAAAGCTTTCTGTTACAATTTTTTCCCCCCTACTCCCCACCCCTCCCCTAGATGGCAGGATATCCACTACTTGTTAATTATGTTAAAATACTTAAGAAATCAAATATATGTATAGGTATTGCATCATTTTTTGTGCAGGAGAAATCGTATCTACAAGAAAGAATAATCCGATAAAGGAAATACAATGCAAGCAAACCTCAATAGAGAACATGAACATGAAAATGTTATGTTGTGGTCCACATTTCACATCCCTCTCTCTGGGTGTATATGGCTCTCTTCACCAAACAATTGGAACTGGTGAAGCATTTCATTGTTGAAGAGAGTCATGTCCATTAGAACTGATCCTCATATAGTATTGTTGTTGCCGTGTATAATGATCTCCTGGTTCTGCTCGTTCAAATAGTGAATTTTTGCTGGAAAAACTTTGGATCTTTGGGTTTATTAAACACTAGGTTATTATAGTCATTTGCTACTGTGTTGTGTACATAATCTCTTCCACTGGCCCACCACTCTTATTTCTTAGCCAGTGCCAGATTATTTTGATGATTACTGCTTTATATTGTGATTTGAAATTTGGTATTGCTAAAGCCATATTTCTTCACATTTTTATTTGATTCCTTGATATTTTTGATTTTTTTTTCTAGAAAATTTTTGTTATTTTTGTTGTTGTCTAGCTCTATAAAATAATTCTTTGGTAATTTTATTGGTAAGACACTGAAGAAATAGAATTGTCATCTCTATTGTATTAGTTAGACTTACAATTAGTATTTTTCCAGTTATTTAGATTTATTTGTATAAAAAATCTTTTATAAGCTATACTGATGACTTGTGTGAGTTTATTTAAAATGTAATCAGTTGCTAAAGTTGTTCATTGTTTCAATTAGTTTTATTTACTTGATTCTTTAGGGTTCTCTATATCATCATATCATCTGCAAAGACTGATAATTTTATTTCTTCTTGCCTATTTTTATTCTTCCCAATTTCTTTTTCTTGTCTTATCGCTGTAGCTAGCATTTCTAGTGCAGTTATGTTACTGGCACTATGCTAATTACTAGGATAACAAATTACCCAGTCCCTACTCTTAAGGAGTTTACATTTCTGTAAGTGAAGATAGTACATATAAGAGAGTAGGCATTACACAGATTAATTTGTTTGTGTTCATAGATACGGCAATTGATTGATATATTGTCCTTTCTAGGAATGATAATATCTTACTCATTTTGTCAAATACCAGCTTAGACAATATAGAATATATGACTGGAATTTTTTGAGAGTAAGAAAAGTTCTGGAATGGAGCATGACAGACCTGGAACTCAAAAAACTCAAAATATAGAAGAAAATATTCCACAAAAGAAAAAAAGATAAATTTGAAAGAATATGTGAATTCCGTACAAGCCAAAATAAATCACTAGAACACTAGGATATATAATGATAGTAGGTTCCTCCTCCCTTCCAGACACAAAAAATATTGCCCAGAAGTTTTGAAAATAGATAGCAAAGTCCTGATTAATAGGATTTTCTGTCTTGCCAGAAACACATTATTTCTCTCACTGGCTCTCTCTCCCATGCATGTAATGGTTAAATTTTAAAATTTCCATTCTAACTAATAAATTTTGCAAGTAGCCAAGAGAAAGACCTTCAGTTATGATAAGAGAGTTGACTTGAATGTCCAGAATTATTCTGTACCTACTAGAAATCAGAGGCAAAATTAGAATTCTACTCCAGTCAACCAAAGAATATAGAGATGCACCCCAAAATAATTTCTACAGTGCTGAGCCTAATCCGAGTGAATGATTTCTGAAAAAGAAAACTGAGATAAGCAGAGCATTCAAACTGTAAATAAATATTCCATATAAGAGAAACATACACAAACTAAACAAGAAATAATTATCAAGAAAAAAACTAATGTTTCTAAGTCAAGATAAAGCTATTTGTTTTTAAAGCCCATTGAGGGTTAAAAGAAATTTTTAAAATGCCTCTCCCTCCAGATGACTGGATACCTGGCTCCAATTTGTCACTATCTCAATGTAATGGCAGGGTAGAGGATGAGGGGTAGTAAAGAGAATTGGGCCAAGCCTAGGTGGAATTGGCCCTCCTTTCAGGGTTCATGTAGTGGGGCCCTAGCAGATCAGGGCTTAATGAGTGGAGAATGTGTCCTCTACTACCTTTGCATGAGGGACAAGGGTTTCTTAAAATGGATCTCACTACAGTGTGGGAATGATGGCTCAACTCACTCAGATTATGGTCCCTAAAGGCTTTGGAGGACTAGGGTAGATAGCTCTTCTGAGAGCAGCTTCCCAGAGCCCCACATCAGTGCAGAAGTCACCAAGATTGACTTGGTGAAGAGTAGAGATGAGTTCTTATAGGATCTTACTTCCCCAGAAGAACTGGCACAATTTGTAAAGGAGCTGAAGTGAGAGAGCTACCCAAGTTATACCCAGGTTGATGGGGGGGCCCCTCTTTGCAAGTTTTTTAGCTAGACCAACAATTGTATTATAGCTTAGATTTTAGAATATGTGTATGTTTAACATATATTGGATTATTTGCCATTTAGGGGAAGGGGTGGAAGAAGGGGAGGGAAAATTGGAACACAAGGTTTTGCAAGGGTTAATGTTGAAAAATTATCCATGTATATGTTTTGAAAATAAAAAGCTTTCATAAGAAAGATAAATTTCATAAAAAAGATAAAAAGAGAGTGGTGAATGGGAGGTTGTCTTTTCCCTAAGAGAAACAAAGAGGTGTCTGTGACACACTTTTGTGGCAGAACTAGGGAGTCCGACTTTATGATAATTGTTTTGGAAGGGGAGTGGATACTTTGGGGGAATACTGCACTCTCACCCTCACTGCTACCCTCCAATTACTGAAGTGTAGGTCTAGAAATTTTGGCCTCAGGAACATGGTCAGGGCAGACAGTAGACTTAGAGACTTGCTCTACGGTGATTCCCCCACCATACTACATTGCCTCTTTCATGTATTAATACTTCTATAGGAGAATTAAAGCATAAGGCACCAAAAAAGCAAAACTCCAAATCTACATGTTAAATTTTTTGTCTCTGCCCTGAACTCTGACCCTGTTATCTCCTACTGGATTCTGCACATCTCCACCTGGCTATACCACTGACATCTCCCATTTGCCATTTCCAAACGGAAGTCTTCAACTTCTTTTTTCCAGCTTCTTTGATGAGCATTCTCCCAATCATCCAAGTTCATAAATTCAGTCAACCTAGGTTCTTCCTTCTTCCATAACTGTCTCTCTTCCCACCCCATATCTAGTCATTTGCCAGGTGCTTTTAGTTTTGCTTCCACAGCATTTCTTATTTATTTTCTTCTCTCCATTCATATAACTACTATCCTTGCTTATAACTTCTTACCTGCTATATTGTAATAATCTTCAGACTTACCTCTGGCCATTTCCCACTAAATAGACTGATTTGAACCAAAGAAAGCCCTTCTCTATCACTTCTACTAGATTATTTCTTATTTCTAACAAATCATTGGGAACACAGGCCATCTGTTGGGTAATGAATGACTTCTTAGCTCCTCTAGCAGATCTTTTGTATTACAAAGCTCTATCTAGATGAATGTCACCAAGGCCTGGACCATTTGAATTGCCACATCAGACACTGGGAGCATATAGGGAGCATTTCTAAGTTATTTTTGGAGGAAATTTTATCTAATATTCAGCCAATGTGTTCTCTTTGAATTCTATGATGAACAGAGATTAGAGGATAGAGTCTTCAAAAATGTCTTTGAGAGCTTGAGGAATCAGTGATAAAGATGGGAGGCTGTTTGGCTCCTTTTAGCAGATAATACTGCAAGGTATTCCCTATCATTTCTTCTGCTTACATGCCTTTATGCTTCTTCCCTAAGATCTTTACCTATGAACGCAAATGGTATTCCCGAAAGGACCTTGCCCGCCATCGGATCCATGGAGACCCAGATGATACATCCCACCGGGGACATCCTCTATGTAAATTTTGTGATGAGCGTTATTTGGACAATGATGAGCTTCTAAAACACCTGAGGAGAGACCACTATTTCTGCCATTTCTGTGACTCTGATGGTGCTCAAGAGTATTACAGGTAGATGAGAAAGCAAGCCTTCTTTAAGTCATACCCCAGCAGAGACTGACTGAGCACACAGGATTGAGGGGGAAAAGGAGAGCATGAATATGAAAGTTATGTAAGGCCTCTGTGTTGAAGACTAGTGAGAAATTGGTCTCCCTTGTATTTTCTTTTCTGCTTGGTGCAGAACTTAAGTTTTGGTTCTCAGAATGGGTGGCTTTAATGGTTCCTGAAATCTTTGTCTTTAAGGATTTGAGTAGCTAAGCCAATTCCACTTTAGTCATATCAGAATCCTTTGATGTTTGTTTCTGTTGGAAATATAAAATGTTTTAAGACTGAAGCTGCTTTTTGTAACTGAATTAGAAGTTCAGAGAACAGAATTACTTTGTTATTTTCCCTTTTCCCGGGGTATTTAAAAACAAAACAAAACAAAAAAACAACCCAGATTTCTTTCTAGTTAGATTTATGAGCAAGATTGATAAGAATTTGGGGAGGGGGGAAAAGGACTGATGAGATTTAAACATAGATCCATTAATTCATATAGTTGGACTGACTCCAGCATAAGAACCTTGAGGATTAGGGGAAAGGGAAAAGTTTGAAGATGTATAGGGATATGTTTTTAGCATTGTTTTAATGAAAAGTCTGAAAAAATATCAAGTTTGTACTTAAAGCATTTCTGTGCTTATAAGTAGGGGTAAAGCTATATAAATGTTTAGTGTTAATTTTTGCAATGAAGATGAGAAGAGGAGATCTGGCTAGTCCCATCTGGTATATTGCAGGAACATTTAAAGTTTCATGATGTGTTGAAGATAAAATAAGTTCCCTTTCAATGTTTTTGGATAGTGATATATCTCCTCCCTCCTTGGGATTAATAGGAAAAGTTCCTGCTAATGCTGCTTGAGGTCTACCTTGTTGCCTTAATTGGTGCTATGCTATACTGTTGGGGGTTGATCTAGTAACTATATCACCACCCCCACCTTCCCTTCACTTTCCTTCAGTGACTATGAATACCTTCGTGAACATTTCCGTGAGAAGCACTTTCTCTGTGAGGAGGGAAGGTGCAATACTGAGCAGTTCACTCACGCCTTCCGTACAGAAATCGACTACAAGGCACATAAGACTTCGTGCCACAGCAGAAGCAGAGCAGAGGCCAGGCAGAACCGGCAGATTGACCTGCAGTTTAGCTATGCCCCAAGACACACTCGGAGGGGTGAGGGTGAGTGAGTCTGGGTCTGTTCTTGGGAGGGTCCTAAAGCTTGGGACCCACTGGGGGTCATGGCTTACAGGATCAGAGCTTCATTGTATGGAAACTACATAGTTATTTTTATATATGTATGTATATATATATATATTTTTTGTTGTTGTTGTTGAGGCATTTGGGGCTCAGTGACTTGACCAGGGTCACACAGCTAGGAAGTGTTAAAGTATCTGAGGCCAGATTTGAACTCAGGTCCTCCTGACTTCAGGGCTTGGTGTTCTATCCACTGCACCAACTAGCTGCCCCTACATTTTTCTAACATGGTAGTTACTTAAATGCCATATTCCTAGAAGATAATTAGATTTAATTTAGTATCTTCATTATATAAGCCTTTAAAATGAACTGGAAGAAACAATGCAATTGTCTCTTATCATGGCCTTTTGCAGCAGTTGAACACAATCTCAAGCTAAAGCAGTGATTCAAAATGTCCACATCCTCTATTTGGGGAATGGGTGGGTTTCATATTTTTGCCTTCTTGAAATTGTAAAGGACCAGCTGCTATCCACAGTATGGAAGGATATGGAGAGGAAGCTTAGCAAAGAGGTCCTCAGAGTTTGCTGGGCTATTCTCTGGGAGGGGAGTGATGGGACCAGGTGGGAGATGGGGAGGTACCAGTTGTGATCAGAATGAAGAGGTGGAGTGAAAGGTCCTTTGCCTTCTTTTAGGTGTCGTTGGTGGGGATGACTATGAAGAAGTGGACAGGCATAACAGACAGAGTCGGGGCAACAGGCCAGGGGGCCGTGGAGCTCAGCAGAACCGCCGAGGAAGCTGGAGGTATAAGAGGTGGGAGGCTTTTGCTTGCTGTTGAAGTTCCTCTCTTGGCAACCCAATGGGTGTCTTGTTGGGGAGCTGCTACAGGTGGGGGCTGGCTCAGGTGCTCTGACTCCAAAATGCCACTCTGTTCCCAAATTGTACAGACTGAGAGAATCGTACACTCAAGGGACTGGTCCAGCCCTTGCTTTTATAGAAAGGGGAAAAAAAACTCAGAAGCAAGATGACTTGATCCCTGGCTAAACATCAAGTTAGCACCTGGAAAGAGACCAGAGCTCACATTGGTTTTGTAAATAGTTTCCTAACATAGTAAACTCCCAAATAGATGAGTTTGTTTCTAGCAGAGCCTCTGCCTTAAAACAAAACAAAACAACAACTAAGTTTTATTGTTTCCTTTTGTTTTTACAGCATTAATTGCTTTTGGAAAATGCCTTCTCTTCTCCCTAGTTGAAACCTCCCTTTTGTTAAAGAACAACCATTAAGCAAGAACACTGGGTTGTTTTACTTTTGATCATAGATTTGTGTTGGAAGGAACTTTTGAAGTTATCTGTACTCCAGTCCTGTCGTTTTTCATATATGAAAACATACCCAAATAGATTAAATGATTTGCCCAGTGTCATTACAGCTAGTGACAGAAGAAGATTTGAATTCAAGCCATAGGATCATAGAACTGGAAAAGATCTCATGTAGTCTTTCTCCCTCGTTTTACAGATAAGATTGTGAGTTGCCCAAGTAAAATCAGCTAGTAAGCAAAGGAGCCAGGATTTGAAGCTGGTTTTTCTTGACTACAAAGCTATTTCTTGGTCCACTGTATCTTGTTAGCTTAAGAGTCTTTCTTTGCCCAGTACTTCATTCTTGGGATAAGTTGCTATTAGTGCTGATGCAGACACTGTGGGCACACCCACCAAAAAGGTTTCTGGGTACCTCCTCTTGTTTAGCTTAGAGCCTTGTTAATCCTTCATGGATAGTGTGCTTTTTATGAGGAGAATCCACATTTCTGCTTCCTTTTTCCTTAACATCCTAAAGAAACACTCCAAGCAAAAAGAACACCACCATTAATAGGCTGACTCCAAACTTTCTCCAAGAGACTCTTGACTTTGATTGTTGAATAGGCACAGTCAGAACTGAGAGAGTGAAAAGCCCTTTCTGTTATCAGTCCTTCCCATTTCTACATATGGTCTGTGTATATGACTTTTCCCTTACTATTGATGAGAATGTTTATGGGCCTATGTTAACACATGCACAGTAGGTAGTGTTTCAGCTGAATACCTCTGGGTGTTGGGAGGTAGGATGGGGATTTGAGTAAGAAGTCCCCGAAGTGTGGATAAAGCTTGCACATGTGCTGTTAACAGTGGGTAATAAAGCCACCTATATCCTAGATCTGAGGGTGGAGCAGAAAAGTCAACTTTGAAAGGAAAGAGATATCGAGCTTGAGAGATGGTACATTTAGGGAAAATGGGCTGGTGGCATTCTTTCACATCTGAGAATCTGTGCAGACCATTGGGCCAGGCTCCTAGGGCTTAGCATAATGGACTCAGGCTTTTGTAACTTGGCACTTCTGGGCTCTGTATATTTGTATATTTTCATAGGTTCCTTGCATTTGGAGCTGGTATTACTTTTTCTCAAAAGGACTGCAAAAGTCAAGGGTTTTGTCTTAGTGTGAGTTCAGGGGCATCTGGGCAAGAACTGGTAACATTGGTAGAGGCACAGAATTTGGGGAGTCAGTGACTAAAGGTTGTAATGAGGCAGAGAGAGGGAAAAAGTAGCCCAGAACTCACCAGGAGGTCTGGTCTTGATTCTCAGGGAGGGCTCTTGAGTTCCATTCCTTTGCTGTCTGGGGTCCCGTTTGCTCATAACCACTCCAGCCTCATCCCCCAATGTTCTTGAAGGAAAGGGATGGGGGAACATCTGAGAAGTTGACTAGAATCTCATTCCCCAGGCTTTTCCAGCAGGTGGTGCTGTGAGTCAGTCCTTGTCTGGAGAACATGGCACGTTTCATAGGAGGTCCTTAGATTCTTTTGCTGACCCTTAAAGGACTCCCCTTTTCCTTCTCCTGCACCTCAGGGAAGAAGAAGACAGAGATGTAGCAGCTGCAGTGAGGGCATCAGTAGCTGCACGTAGGCAAGAAGAAAAGAAATGGGTTGAAGATAAAGAGGATAGCAGCAGAGCGAAGAAGGATGAGGGGAAGGACTTGGAAGAAACTCGGAACTCAAGGAGAGCCCCCAAGCCTTCTGCTGAGGCCCCAGGTGAACAGTGGTGGCTAGCAGGCAAGTCCTGCACCCTACCCTCCTTTGTGTGGGAGCCTCAGCCTATTGAGGAGAACTTACGCCATTGTCCCTTGGTTTGGGAACGTTTTCCACAAGCAGGGACAACTTTCCTGCTCTGTAGCAGAAAATGGATTTTGAATGAATTGCAGTCAAGTTGGTTGATCCAGGATGGGAAAGCTGACATTTTTGGCTTTTTAAAAAGTCTCAGCTAAGGAACTGTATTCCTTTTGATATTAAGTCACATATACTCTAATCTATGGCCATCCTTTATTTTTAAGACCAATGCAATGTGTGAAGTATAGATTAGATTATATATTTAATCTTTCTAACTGAAATAAAAGTTTAGAATAAGTTCTTCAAGAACCTTTCTGAGTTATGATTCCTGATAAGTGTGATATCTGTTGCAAGAGAGTCTTTGGCGAGAAAGGCATGTTTTAAGGTCCCAAGACTAGTACATTGCAACTTCAGAGATTTTTGTAGGAACGTTTCCTGGCTTTTAGCACTTGCCATCATTTCATGTTACAAGTCATTGTCCTTGATCCTAGCTCCCAAAGAGGCCACTGCTAATGGTCCTGCAAGCCAAGAGGATTTTGTGTCGTTTAGCTCGGCGGCAGGGGGAGCTCTGCAGAGGTATGTGGGGCAGCGTGAGCCAGTTGTCTGCTCAGAAGCATTGGTTAAGATCCTACGGGCACAGAGGGATGGGTTGGATCCTGGAAGGGTTTGCCGATCTTCTAGCTGACAGGGAAGTAGGGGATGGGACCCAAATGCGGCCTCTTTTTGATGATTTAAGATTCCTACAGGGTTTCTAAAGGAGTTGTGAAGTCTGGGCTGCGAGTGACTCCTTTGGTTTTCCCTTAAGCTTGTTCTAAGTAGCCACCCAAGTCCCACCAGGGGGTCTTTGCTTTGAAATCTCTTCCCTCTGCACAGGCCCATCTGGGGAGTGAAGGTTTGCTTAGACAGGTGATGCCCTCTGCTGCCTCCTGCCATCCCTAAAAAGGGATGTGTGGGGGGTCTCCTCCCTCTGGAGCACCAAGTACAGGCTGTCTCCCAACTCCCTCCTCCCTGATGACCTGGGTGGGTCATGTGACATCTTATCTCTTGCTCTGCCCCAGTTCCCTCCAGCCAGCTTCAGTCAAACTTAAAGAAGAAGACTTCCCAAGCCTTTCCTCTTCCTCAGCTCCCACTGTCTCCTCGGGGATGTCGCTCACCTATACGGTCACTGCCAAGAAGACCTCAGCCTTCCAAGAGGAGGACTTTCCAGCTCTGGTGTCCAAAATGAGGCCCAGCAAAGCTGTGTCCAGCATCACTTCGGCCTGGAACAATAGCTCCAGTAAGAGCGTCATCCGCCCGGTGGCACCTGTCCAGGCTAGTTGCAGCCAGCTCCCAAAGAAACCCTCTTTGGTCACCAAAGGAGGCGGCAAAGCCAGCAAGAAGAATAACAAACCCGTGGTCTCTGATGACGAGGACGACAGTGTCGGGCTAACCACCCAGGAGTTTCGCAACACGCCCACCATGTTTGATGTCTCCTCCTTGCTGGCCGCGTCTTCCTCGCAGTCTTTTATAAAAGTGAGCAAGAAGAAGAAGATGGGGGCTGAGAAGCAGAGCTCGGCCTCACCCCCACCCCAGCCACCGGCGTCGGAGGTGGCCGCCAAGCCAGCTTGGCGAGAAAAAGCTCCCAGCCCTGAACATGGAGCGGTTCCTGTGGCCACCGCTAATGGGTCAGAGAAGCCTACGGCCATTGTGAATGGACATTCGGAAAAGGCAGCCCATGTTGGCAGTGTTCCCAAAGAGCCTCCGGGGCTCACAAAGCCACCAGTGACTAACCAGTGTCCTTTACCTCAGGAAGACTTCCCAGCTCTGTGCAGCGCGGGGCCTCCCCGAATGCAGCCTCCACCAGGTAACGGCAGTCAGGCAGTGTCCCACCTGGGCAGAAGGGGGTGGGAGGAGGAGGAGGGGGCCAGACCTCAGGCTCCAGAGTGCTGGCTTAGTAGTCCTAAAGGCCTTTAGGATCAAGAAATGTTGTTTATCAGCCAGTGACTAATGACATGTTTGAAACTGGGAACTTTGGGACCTTCTGAGTGTGTTCCTAGCAGAATAGCAGGTTTGTTCTATCTGAATGGAGAATTCCTTTAAGCCCCAGCTAAGACCTCTCGAGTCCTGCCTGATAGTCTAGCGGTGACTCTGAGCTGGGGAGTCACTTCTCTGAGGCTCACAGTTTCCTCAGCTGAAGAGGAAAAGGGAGACCATGTGACTCTTGATGTTCTTGCCATCTTTAATGGTCCTGGGACCTATAGGCATATCATAGCATGCTCCTCCTGTGGCCTCATTGCTGACATTGGCTCACCTCTCATTTATAACCACCTCCATGATGCTTCAGCCACATTGGCTTCTAACGGATGGGTTGCTGGAGAACATTTTGCCAGGCTGCCAAAGCCCAGTGGGGCCCAAAGCCTTCATTTTAATTCAGCATGAAAGGGAGGGCTGTGTACCCAGGAGGGAACAAGGAGATATATGTTATACCCTCATCTCCATGGTCCTGTGTGCATGCACATGTATGAGATTTTAGACCCCTTTGTATGGAGTTTGGAAATTGAATTCTTCTGGCAAGGAAAATGTGCAGGAAGAAGTTTGTGGGAGTTAATGGGAATTTTAAAAAGAAGTGCTGTTTGATAGAAATGAAGAGAGAGGGTTTCTTTGCCTCTTATGAAACCTTCACGAGGTGAGAAGGATCAGGAGGACAGAAGTAGCCAGGTCCCCAGCAGGGTTGTACTTTTTGGTCCAGGTCTCTGGTAGTGAGAGGTCAGGCTCCGATGTGAGCCTGTTGCTGGCTTCACTTTTGGAGGGAGGCAGCTCTCTCTCACCTGGTGGGGCAGTGGGCATAAACACTGTCTGACAGCTTACGAGCTCAGTAATAAAAATATCATGTACTTGAGGACATGCTACAGCTGGGAACAGCAAGCTGGTATTTGCTTAAGGAGATGCTGGTGTTTCTCGACCAGTAGAATGGCTTCATTCTTTGTGTGCCTAAGAGGATCGGGCTGCCCTCAGAACTTCAAGAGCGTTCCCACTGTTTCTCCACAGCAGGGGCTCTTGTAACATCTCGATGGGATGGGCCTGGGCTGTGGAGCCTGAGAGAGCCTGACTACTCTGTCATTCCATAGTAACTCAGAACTTAGGGAAAAGGCTCATGCTGAGGACAGTCCCACCACCCGGTGCCTTGGTTGGAAGTGGTAGCTTTAACCAGTGGTTACCGCTGGTTTTTTTTTTTTTAGAAACATCCATGGAGCTCTCTTGTGACTGTTAGGTGCCATTTGTCAGCTTTTTCATAGCAATAGTCATTTTGTTCCTGTGGGACCTTCTTCTGGGCTTCAGTATTTGCTGCGTGGTTTATTAGCTGTCAGTCCCAGAAATCTGGCCTTTCCTGCTCTAGTGGCAGCATGTGGGGGAAAGGGGAAGCAAATGTCCTTCCCACTCCCACCCATTAGTGGCCCATTGTACCCTTCATATTGTCTTCCTCTTCTCTTGTGGTTTTTTAGGCTTTAACTCTGTGGTGCTATTAAAGAGCCCCCCGCCACCTCCAGGACTGTCGCCACCCATTAGCAAGCCCCCTCCGGGCTTTACCGTCATCCCACCCAACAGCATCTCAGAGCCCATCTCCACCTCCATTAAAGAGTAAGTTATAGGTGTTGGGAGTGCTCCATCTTGCTCACACCAGATTCAGCTGAGCCTGTGTTTCAAAGGAGGGAGGAGGTGGGTAGGGAACTGAGACCATGGGATCATCTTAGGGCAGGGAGCACGGCTGCCCGTGGGAACACATCTCATCTGAAGTGTTGTCCTGGTCATCCAGGCAGGGCTGGCCCACCTATAGGGGCTGGGGAGGTGCAGTCCCAGCAGCTCTGCCACACAGGTCCTGTTTCCTTCCCCCGCTGTCATTTGTAACAGACTTGTGCTCTGTCAGAACGCAGCTTCCACTAAAGCTTTTCATTTGGGATGTTGCCGTCCCCAGCCCTGTCGCTGGAAGCTCTCCTGGAGAGGACCGATTTCATTTTGCTCAGTGATTCTTGGTGTGGGGTCTGTGTGACTCAGAGGAAGCCCCGGATGTACATTCCTACTTCTGGCTCCTCGGTCCGCCCTGCAGATGAAGGACATGCCCCAGAAGTAGCTGCAGCAGCTGTGTGCTCAGGTGCTGTCACTCTCCGGATAGTACCCTTCGGGCCCTCCCTCCCGCATGCTCCGCAGTGAAATGCTCACCAGCTGCTCCCGTTAGCAGAGGACACAGGCCCTCAGTCGTCACCCGACCACTGTGGGGTGGGAAGGCTGTGTGTGAGACACATGTGCTGGACACAGATGCAGCTGCCTTGGGAGGAGCAGGGGCCCCACAGCAGGGCCATAGCATGGCAGGGGAAGAGCCCGCACTGGGAAGCAGGAGACCTGGGTTCTAGTCCCAGCTTTGCCACCAACTCACTGGTTGAGAGCTTGGAATCCGTCACCTAGTGTCTCTGCGCCTCTCTTAACTTCTCCTCCTTAAAATGAAGGAGATGGTCTTCCAGCTCTTTAAAAAAAAAAAAAAAAAAAAAAAAATGATTCTTTTCATTTATTTTCCAGGGTGAGGCTGGGGATAATAGGCAGAGATTGACTTTTATTTCTCCTTCCCCTTACTTCTTCCTTTCTTTTCTACTCCCCTACATCTCTCTTTTCTCCCTTCTTTCCTTCTTTTCCCTTTCTATATCAGGCAAGGTCCCTGTCAAGGAACTTATTTGATACCTGAAAATTTTCAGCAAAGGAACATCCAGCTCATCCAATCCATAAAGGAATTCCTCCAGAGTGATGAATCCAGATTCAACAAATTTAAAAGCCATTCAGGGCAATTCCGACAGGTCGGTGGGCAGTGAGACTATTGTGGGGGGAGGAAAGAAGCAGGGAATAAGTTGATGGGGTATCTAGGAACAAAATGAAATGGTGCCAGTAGTTTTATTTGGTTTTGTTTTGTTTTCCTGGGCTTTAGGGTCGTATTTCTGCAGCACAGTATTATAAGAGCTGCCGGGAACTCCTTGGGGAGAACTTCAAAAAAATCTTCAGCGAGCTCCTGGTGCTCCTGCCTGACACAGCCAAGCAGCAGGAGCTGCTGTCAGCACACAATGATTTTCGGGTCCAGGAGAAGCAGGGGGCACCTAAATCAAGAAAGAAGAAGAGTGCTTGGCCAGCTAGCACCCCTTCTGAACTGGACTGCTGCATCTGCCCCATTTGCCAGCAGGTGCTGACCCAGGATGACTTGGGCACCCACAAAGCCCTGCATATAGAAGATGAAGAGTTCCCTTCCTTGCAAGCCATCAGCAGAATTATCAGTTAGCTTTCACCAAGACCAGCGGAACAGTCTCCACACCACCTTCTATTTGCACTTTTTTGAAATAAGGTCTGATAAGCCACAGCTGCCAGGAGTGTGGCCACCTGGTTGTCCTCAGGGACAGCTCCACACAGGGCCAACGCACACCTTCTATACACACACTCCTCCTCCCCTTTGCAGAAACCAAAACGCCAGAGCACCAAATGCCTCAGGAGAAGTAGACCAGGCCACCTAGGGTGGCTAGTAGGTTGGGCAGTGGAGGGAGAGCCAGATGGGGTCATCTGCCAGGTTTACCTTGCCCCACTCAGTACACCGCCACCACCCGCCGTTCAGGAATACAGTTGGGTTTCTTTCGGAGCCAAGTAAAAGACTGCCTTCCTCCCAGAATGGGGATGATCTTGCTCTTTATTCTTTTACTTTTTATCAAGTGACTTGGGGGGGGGGATAGTTCTTGTAGCCTGGGGGGCCTTTCCCTGGGGTTGAAGCCAGTGTCAGAGCCACGCTGGGTCAGACCCAGAACCGCCTGCAGTCACACAGATCAGAGGAGCTTCCATGAGGAGAAAGAAGTGGGGTTGATGTTTGAGGGAGTGAGGCTGTTCAGTGTGTAAAACGGTTGGTATTTTTGTGATTAAAGAACATTCAAAATGGAAAGCAGAAATAAAATTGTGCTACTTGAATTGGGATAATCTTTACAGGATTAGCCAAATGTGGGATCGAAAAATCTTTGACCTTTTATAAGACAATTTATCTTCAAATACATTTATTTTGCAGTACAGCATGTAGAATATTGTTCTAAGCTTTCTCTCTAAGCAGTGGTTGCAATTATTTTAATTTGTATTTAAAAACAGCCGTCTTTTCTGATTATTGGATGTATTGATGAGGTTGAGTTGGAACATTAAAAACTGCTGCACATTGTTGCTTGATGGTCCTAGTCTCTGCTTCACCAGAAGAGGGTGGATATTCCCAAGTCACAAAGTCTGTTTTAGAATGAAGAGGCCTGGTTGGCTAGAGCTGGTGGCTGTCCAGGTCAGGTCATAGGTTCCTGATTAGGGAAGACCAAAGTCTGGCCCACCAAAGTAGAGTGATGGCTGACCCATTCTCCTCTACTGTTTCTGGGCCAGGACACAGGACTGCGCACCCTGAGGTAGAACCATAGCATTTGTAGCAAATTCTGTTAGGTCCCACTCTGTACCAGATTTTTCCTTAGGGATGGGTGAAGTAAGAGCTTGTCTTTCTTCTGCACAATGGGCAGTCCCCATCCATTTGAAAACACAAGTGGTCATGTGTGCAGTTAAAGGTCCTTGGCAACCTCTCCAGCTCTAGCCCCAGACTTTATTATTATATATCATACTGTTGGCTATATTATACTATTATATATTATCCTGTCGGCTATAGACCTGTTGTGGGGCTGGGCCAGTTTCTGAGGGTTGCTCATCGTACCCACTAATGATCATTATTTTGCTAAGACTTTCTTCTACACTGGCTCTTGGATATTAAGTAAGAGTCCTGAAAGCAGCTGAGAAAGAAAGATGAATAAGTACCCATGAGTAGGTTCCTTCAGCCCGGCTCTGGATACATATGGCCAACCTGAGCAGTCTTTTAAGATTTTTATTATTTCCATGAAATGGACACTTTTTCTTGTGGTTTTTCTTCTATTTTAGATTTTCTAGGACAAAACACTAGTTTTCTTAAGCCTAGTTCTTGACTATAAAAGCCCACCTTCCTTTTTAAAACTTGAATATTTTTCCCCTGAAAGTCACTGCAGTACTTTCTCTTCCCATTTGCTAAAAATGGGATTCCTGCTGTCCCCTCAGAAATCATCCTAGCCTCAGCCCATGAGGAGCCTTCTTCTAGGAAGAAGATTCTGAGGAAGGAGGGGGCTCTGCAGAACCACTGCATGCCCCCCACCCCCAGTCCCTATCCATAGTACAGGGGATTTTGATCCCCATTTGCCCAACCTCCCTGATTTTTAGGGTCTTGCTAACTAACTAGTGTTAGAGCTACAGCCAGAACCCAGTTCATGGCTCTTGGGTTTCTTGGTTGGTCCGTTGGGGGGGGGGGGGGGGGGGGGAGCATTCCTGTTGTCTCCAGGCCACACTCTGAGTTCATTTGCACTCTTTATTGAAAATAAGTTGCAGTTGGGACACAGACACTGAAAATACACAATCACAGATTGTTCTTTCAGAAGAGATAGATATATACAAAAAAATTGTAAACATTTTTTTTTTTAACTGACGGTTCCATACACAGTTCACCCTAGACTACAATGTGTACATAGTTTTATTTAGAACAGCAGCTTTGGGGAGCGGCCTGCCTTTAAAGAGAGGTATCTGCAAAACTTAAAATGGGCAAACCACATTTGGTATCCATTTGATATTAAAAACTAGTACAGAATTGAAGGGTTAAATGCAACAGAGTCCAGGCTGCTGAGCTCCAGCAAGGAGTAAGTGGTCCCTCTAATGAACTCTGTAGTGGGGAGGGAAGAGGCCAGGAGGGTGGGCTGGGAGGGAGCACCCCCTGGTTGCTTGCCAGTGACCAACCAGCCCACCTGATGTGGGGAGGAGTTGGCAGAAGTTAAAGGGAGAGATGGGTTTTTGAGATGATGATAATGACATGACAGCCTGAAAATCACTCTCATGTAAACAAAGTTCATCACCTGAACCTGTTGTGCACCTGCTGTTGAGAAAATTTCTGCAAGTGCTTGCTTTTCTCTCTCTGGGCAAGAGACATTGCTGAGCCAGGGACAGTTAGCAACCTGAAGAGGGTGGGTATAGTTGGTATGTGCATGCACTGTTTACAGGACTGGAAATCAGAAAAGGACGGGGGCCTTTCTTGGACATCCAGTATCAAATGCATTCACATTAATTATTTAAATCTGGAAAAGAGGCAGAGTTCTAGACTCTTTGCCTCCCTTTTTCTCTCCTTTTCTCCCACCCCTCAACAAGCACTCACACTTTTCCCCACCCAGGCCAGGCAAGGGGCATGTGTTTGTTGCCCACAGGAGTCTCTGGTCCCTCTTGCATCCTCTCTGTAAAGTGATGATTGATAGAGAACTCCCACAAAGCTTGGACTTGGACACATTTTTAGCTGTCAGGGGAGGCAAGGGGAGTATCGGTATCAATGTTTAACTTGTGATCCTTTGAGAGAAGGCTCCCTTAAAGGCTCTTTGACAGCTTGTGAGAGCAGAAGCCAATAATGGGAATGTTGGTGTGATGCTCAGAAGTGCAGCAGTGTGGGACATGCTTTGCTTCAGTTGGTAGAGCAGGGCCCCAACCAAAGATGAACACTGGCCCCTACTGACCAAGGAAAATGGGATAATGGTTGAAGGGGGTGGGGAGGAAGGACGGTGCTTAATGGGGGAAGAAGGGTAAGGATCTGGGGAGTTAATACAGGAAGGCTAAAGCATGGTCTATAGCTATAACACCAACAACTCTAGGATTTCTCTAATGAGTCCATAAGAATATAGTAAATTACATTCCGCATCGCCGGGCATACTACCCTACCTGACAAACCACTGGCACGTTAGACAGACTACAACAGACACTATTTTAACAGTACTACCCACACCCAAAATTGCTATAAAGATCCCCTGGATGGAAATTTGGGCACGCCAGGGCTGGGAGCTGTCCGGGTCATGCAGTAGGGATTGGGCCAGGCCTAGGGGCAGGGCTCTTGCTGTTGCTACCACCTTGAATTATCAGCTCAGATCCCCCTCAATCTGCAGAGTTCGAGTGTTCAGGCAGAAAGCCCTAAATGATTTCCCCCTCCTGGAAAGCCCGAGGCAGGCCAAAGGAGGGGGGTGGCAGGGTAGTGTTACCCCAGCCAAGCAGGCCTTGATAGAAGGCAAAAGTGCTTAACCACACGTTCAATGTTGTCTCTTGGTCACCTCCCACCTCCTGTTCCCCAGCTCTGTCTGTTGCAGCTAGTTGAGGGGGGAGGGGGCAGAACCTCTGGCCCAGCAAAGAAGGATATGGGAAAAGTATCCCTAAGGTACTAACAGGGATACCCTCCCAGGAACGTGGATTCCTGCCTTTTCTAAGGGCTTGCCCAGATTTCTGCAGCAGCCCCAACTTTTATGTCACTGCCAAGTGACCTGGGGGACTGGGGAAGTGAGCCACCAAGGGTTCAGGGGCACTGAGAATAGCCCTGACATCCATAGAAAGCCCACTGCGATCATGGTAATACACAGCAAGATAGAAAAATACAATATACCCAATGGACAGTATCTCTCACACACACAATCAATTTAAGGAACCGTTTAAATTGATTATTGGCTAAAATATTGACACATGTACCTTTTGTGCTGCTAAAATGGGTCAGTGTTCCCTCTAAGGAAAATATTGCTGCATTTGGTTTTCCCTGGGTAGGGGTCATGGGGCTCCCCTTCCTCAGCTGGTCGTTTTCTTTCAGACTTGGGAATGAGAATCCATGGGGCCGGGCACAGGATGGGGAACAGGCATCTCAGCCTGTTGAGGGAGGGATAGGGCAGAGCACCCTGCAAACCCTGGGTCTTCTCTCCAGCAGAGCAGGTTTTGGGCACCCAGGTAGGTTTGGCTCATTCTGAAATTTTACTAGAGAAGGCCAAAGGAGATAGGATTGAGGTGGGAGGAAGAGAGATCAGCCTCTTCTAGCCAGGGACTGAAGCTGGGGAAATTCAGAATGTCCAACTTAGGTTGTCCTGATTCAGAACCTGTGAGTGGGAGCTGGCTCTGACTGAGCAGAAGGTACTGAAGACTCAGAGGCCTGCCCCCCAGAGGGGCACAGTTGTGGGTGGGGTTAGGAGGCTAGTAGCACCCATCCTACACAGATCAGAAGCTTTGGGCTCAGCAAGTCCTAATCAGAGTTGGTGATTTCATGTTAACTTAATATTCTACTCCTCCTGTTTCTTTCAACCATCAAAATACTCACTGCCTCCCTTCTCCCTTATTTTCTAACTTTAATATTAAGGCCAATCTGTGTTCAGATCATGGTTCTTCATTTCTCCCTCTTTCCACCTTCTCTTTCCTCCTGGAACATACTTGATTGCCTATTTCCCTTCCAGCATACACCTAACTCTCCTTCCCCCAATTTCCCACCTTTCTGCTCCTTTCTTTCTCAACCTTCTTTTCCCTGCCTCTTTCCTTCCTAAATGCATTTTTATTCCTTTCTCCTTTCCCTCCCTCCCACCCACTGGCCTCCTTTCCTTCCCCAACTCCCTTCTTTCCTTCCTTTTCAGACTTAGAGGGAACACTGTGTAATTATTTTGTTTGCTTAACCCTTAAGAGGTGAGACAAGAACCAAGACCACTGTACAGAGTCCACAAGACTGGCCCACAGGGACAGGCCATAGCTGTAGCCCAAACATGCTCACAGTACCCCGAGGCCCTGGCACGGGGTGGGCAGCTCTACTAATAGGCTGGCACCTGGTAGCCCTTGGGGCTGGTATCTAGTGTCTCAGTGAATGGGGGGCTCTGGTAGGTCTCGGTGCCTTCGACGCCACTGCCTGTTGGGTATCCAGGGTAGCTGGTGCCAGGGGCTGCACTAAGCTGGTCTGTGGCAAAGAGTGACATATCAGTGCCCATCCGGTATCTCTGCAGCGCCTTCACCATAAGGGCCACCTGTGTGGGAGGTCCAGAATGAAGATGGTTAACGTAGCAGCGGCGGCCAAAACCCCTAAATGGGCCACAAAGGATTCCAAGGAAAGGGGTCTGCTCCCTCGGGAAACCCCAAAACAGCAAGAGGAATCATGGCTGTCAGGTGGGAAACAACTTTAAGAAGAAGGGAAAACAGAGAAATGAGAGAAAGCAGATACCAAACGGAAAAGAGATGATTGAGTAAAAGATAGAAATTGGGCGGCATGCAGCTCTCTGCAAAATGGGTTACATTAGGCTCTTGCTAAGGCCTAGCAGCTGTAAGAACCATCCAGAGAATACTGTGGCAAGGAAGGAGAAGAGAGCGCTCTGGGTGAGGCAGCAGGAGGGGGGGGGGGGGGCGGCTTTCCTGAAGCCACCACAGGAGGTCCCCAGCTCCCATCCCTGACACTGCCCGGAGAGCCACCTCCAACCCTGGCTTCTCAGTGATGGAGAGCGGGATGCCACCCGTACTCACCCAGGTGATGATGGAGAAAAAGGAGAAGGCAATGCCGGCCCGGGCTGCGTCGGCCCCCTGGTTCACTTCTTCGCTCTTCTTGGTCTGCTGCCATTGGTTTGCCAGGAAACAGAAACACACAAACCACAGGAAGGACCAGAGCCCTGCAGCCAATGGGGGAATACCTCAGATGTTGCTTCCTCCATGAACAAAGCCCTTTCCTGTCCTCACCAGGTCCCCCCATGTTTCCCTCCCTTACTGCGACCCCTCCAGACCCCTGTCCCTTCCGAACTATCCCCCAAATACCTCAAACTCCTGCCACGACCCCAAGTCCTCTACCCTGAATTCCAAACCTAAATATCTACCTCTCAGAAGCCCCCAAATCCCCCAGTCTGATCCCCCAAGGCCTTCATTTGGACACATCCCCACCCCAAAAGGCCATCTTAAACTCCCAATTCAAATTCTCACTGACCCCCCAAGCCCAGGACATTTTTCCTGACCTCTTCCACGTCCCTATCTTGATTTCCATGATCCCAGTGTCCCATACGTTGATTCCTGAACCCCAAGACCCTCATATTCCTCTGGTGCCCTAGCGCGGGTTCCCCCCCCCCCACCTGAGAAGGCCAGGTCCAGGAGCACCGCCCGCCGCCGGTCCTTGACACTGCTGATCTCCTGGAAGTTGAGGTCAAGGACCAGGAAGAAGATGCAGGCAAAGAAGGCGATGATGCCGATGGCGATGCCGTAGTTACAGGCACCTTCATTCTTGTTGTAGATGCAGTGCAGCTCCGAGGTGTTGTCACTGTTCACATAGCCCTCGTTCACGATAGAGCCAAACACCACAATGGAGAACACCTGGGGAGGAAACGGCCCACTGGAGGGGGAGGCTCTCCCCGGCCTGGCGGGCTGGGCCCAGAGGGACCCAAAGACTCCGAGGAGGGAGCGTGGGGTGATTAAGGCCGGCTGGGCCCTCTCTCTGGCTCAGGCCAGCTGGCCCCTTACGGCTTCCTGACTCAAGAACCCTAAATCAGGAAACGGGCATATTGATGGGGCTTTTCTCCTCAGCCCCTGAAGCCTCTGAGGAGAAAGCAGCTGAAGCACATTGTGGGGCTGCCAACAGCCAAAGTCCTAGGGAGGGGGGGTGTATTTGTGTGTGTGTGTGTTTGGGCTCTGTGTGTGTGCATATTTGTGCTATGGGTTTGTTGTGTGTATTTGTGCTCTCTGTGTGTGTGTGGTGTGTATTTGTGCTGTGTGCATGCGTATTTATGCTGTGTGTGTGTGTGTGTGTGTGTGTGTGTGAAGCCAGGCGGGCTTTGTTCTTCATGCAGAGGACAGCCCAGCTCCCTCCTCCCTGGGCCAGCCAGGCTCCCAGCCCTGCCTTGCTTGCAGCCCCTTCACCATCCCTGCCCTGGAACATGCAAGATGGGGAATCCCCAGAAGCTGGCCCCCGTCTGGGCAGAGGCTCCTCAGCGGGGAGGCTGTGTCTCTCCTGCCCCAGACAGCCTTCTTGAGGCCCAGGACCAAAGAGGAGCAGAGAGGTCCCACAGGAGGCCTGGTCCAGATGTCAGACGGCCTAAGGCGCTTACCTGTTTGGCCTTGTTGCAATCACCCTTTCAGTGCAGAGGATGGGGCCATGAATTTCTATAACACTGGTGCTGCTGCCTTCATGCCATGGACAACTCCTGGCATCAGTGATCACTGCTGGTATTTACAGGGTGCTTTACAGCCATCGTCCCGTTTGGGCCCCACGACAGCCCCGGGAGATATCCCCGTCTACAGCTAGGAAACAGGCCGGCAGGGCCTCGTAGCTCCTGTCTGAGATCACTTCTGAGTCTTTCTGGGCCAGGCCCAGTGCTCTGCCCACTAGGCCACCTCCCTGCTAACGGTTTGGGAAGCGGGAAGGCAGCTTTGTCCGGCCCATCTCCTCTCTCTCGGGCCTGACCTACCCGACTCCCTGCCAGGCCCTCCATGACAGTATTCTGTCAGCCTCACACTCCCTCCCTCATGGACTCTTGTTTGCTTCCTCCACCAAGGAAGTGAATGTCCACACCAGAAAGGATAGAATAGACGGGTGAGGAGATGGCGACCATCCTCAGTGAGTTCAAGGGGCCAAAGCGAATTTGTGGGTGATAGCAGGGCCGCAGTCAGGGATCTCTAAGACATCTTGGGGGTGGGATGGGAATGATGAATGTTGGAGCCCCACCCAAGGCACCGTCAGTGAAGCGGTGCCTTGGAGCCATTCTGGAAAGCCCCGCTCGCTTTTTGTAGTAAGGCAGAACTGGAAACTCACCCCGTCAAGAAGCAAAAGGGCTGAACGGCATGTGAACATAATGAAATACTACTGTGCCGCAAGAAATGGTGGAGGGGTCGGTTTGTATAAAGTGAGGCAAGACAAATTATATAGCAACAAACAACTCTGAAAACTAGAGGAATCCTGGTCCAACACAATACCATCCTTGGCCCAGAAGCTTAATAGTGAAGCATGCTACCTACCTCCTGATGGGGAGTAATGACTACACAATAAGACAGACTTATAGGACACAATTAATACAAAAATGTGTTTTGCATGATTAGGTACTTCTCCTTTTTTTCAATGGTGGGGGTGAGCTGGAGAGAAGAGAAAATCTATCTGATTTATTTAACTAAAAAATTAAAATAAAAAAGGGAAAATCATGGGAGTATGGGAGAGGTGCCTGTGGAATGAAAGGCAAATGTTGCTCCAATTTAAGAATGAGAGAGACAGAGACAGAGAGAAGGGAAGGGAAGGGAAGAAAGGGGAATAGAAGGGAGGGAAAGAGAAAAAGGTTAGAGGGAAGGGTTAGGGAATCATAAACTATGAGGTAGGAAGTTTGAGTTGAATTCCCGGCAAAATTTTAGAAGGCATTTCTCAAGAGGATGATTACTGAACATCTCTGGAGGAGATAATAAAGAGTTTTCAAGACTTCAAGAAAATATCATGTCATGCTAACCTCTCTTCCTCTTTTTTGGGGAGGTGGGGGTGGCATGATTACTAGACTGAGATGTATCAATTGGATTATAGGAGACATAGTTTGCCCAGATTTTAGCAAAGTATTTGACAAAGTGTCTCATGCTATTATCAATGGACAAGATGGAATTATATGGGTTAGAGTAGAATTGGGTGTAAGAAGAGCTGACTGAATGTACTTATATCAAAGTGGTATCTAGTAGGGTGCCCCTCAAATTCTGACCTTACACTGTTGAATATTTTTATCAATGTCTTGGCTAAAGGCACAAATGGCATGTGTATTAGATTTTCCAGTAACACAAAACTTAAAGGGAACAATAACATACTGGATGAGTCCTAAGTTTAAAAAAAAAAAATCTAAATAGGTTAGTTCAAATAATATGAACTTTAGTAAGGACAAATTCCTTTGGATTAAAAAAATCAGTTTCATAAGAGAACAGCATGGCTAGATAGCAGTTCATCTGAAAAAAAATTTGAAGATTTTAGTGGTTTTTGAGTTTAATATTTGATCAGTCAATAGAAACACAAGCAAAAGGAGGAGAGCAAGCTAATGCAATCTTGGGCTGCACTGACAGTCAGAAAGGAGGAGATAATTCTATTTGACCCTAGTCATGCTACACCTCTAGAATATAGTACAACTGTGTATACTGAATTTTAGAAATGATGCTAATGAGTTAGATGGCACAAAGAGTAAGATGACCAGAAGAATGAAGAGCCGCTTGAAGAAAAGGTGGGTTAATGGGAATGTCTACCACACAGCTGCCAAATTAATATTCATTCCTCCACTTAAAACATCTTCAATGGCTCCCTTTTGCCTCTCAGAGAAAATAGAAAACTCTCAACCTGGCATTCAATACCTTCCACAGTCAGCCATATCATATCCTACCTTTCCAGTTGTTTCATTTGACTTCCTTGTATACACTCTTTCTGGTCAATATGGAACATTGGCCATTCCCCCTCTACAATACAAAGGATGCACTTCCCTTCCCTGCTTCTTTCAAAACATAGGTTCAAATGCTTTCTATGATTTCATTTTCTCCTCCCTCTTCCTTTCCTCCTATCAGTTCTTAGTACTATTAATCTGTGGAAATTCACATTTACTATTTGGTAAGCATACTTTGGGAGCAGCTAAATGGCAAAGTGGATAGAGTGCCAAGCCTGGGATCAGGAGGATTCATCTTCCTGTATTCAAATCTGGGCTTAGACACTTATTTGCTGGGTGACCCTGGGCAAGTCACTTAATCCTGTTTGCCTCAGTTTTCTCATGTGTAAAATGAGCTGAGAGAGAAATGGCAAAATGTCTCTGCCAAGAAAATCCCAAATGGGATCATAAAGAATCAAATGCAACTGAACAACAAATACAACAAATGTAAAACTCTTTGAAGGTAGGAATAGTTTTGTCTTTATATCACAGTGGTGTTTAATAAGTATTTATTGAATTAAAATTAATATGATATCCATCTAGTGTTAACTCTTCTCAGCAATATCTGAGGCAATTTCAATAGACTTGGGATGGAAAATGCCATCCACATCCAGAGACAGAACTATCAAGACTGAATGTAGATTGAAATATACTGTTCTCACTTTTTTTCCCCTCTCATAGTTTTTCCCTTTTGTTCTGATTTTTCTTTCATAACATGACTAACATTTAAAAGTTTAAAATGAGTGCACACATATAACCTATCAGATTGTCTTGGGGAGAAAATACTATTAAGTAAAAAATGTATGATCTGTCTTGAAATATTTTGAGGAGTTTTATTTTACTTGGCCTTACAGAACAGAATTAAAGATAATGGATGGTTGTGGAGAAGGATATTAGACTGACTATAAGGGAAAACTTCCTATCCACTGAAGCCATCCAAAAGTAGAATGTAGAACTCTCTCCCCAGGATGGAGTGGGTTTACCCCCTCACTAAAAGTCTTTAAACAAAATATGAACACTTGTTGAATATGGTACAGGAGAGATCCATTTTTTAGGTACAGTTTGCATTAGATGTCTCTGAAATTCCTTCTAATTCTGAGATTCTGTGATGCTCTCTCTCTCTCTCTCTCTCTCTCTCTCTCACACACACACACACACACACACACACACACACACACACAAACACACACACACACACACACAGGACCCTCCCCTGCAGTTGACAATGACATCTGAATCGTCCCTAACGTGAATTACTAATCTCAGACTTCCGATCCTTAAGTGTCTGACATCTGACCTAACTGCTCTGACATCTGGATGGATTCTTCATCTCTAATACTGCATTTCACTATCTCTGTTGTATTTGAATTTACTAGCCCTGTAATCTGTATTTGTAATATCCGACATCTGAATATGTGCCTGTTGCCTGGTAGAGAGGAGAATGAAAGCACAGGATGTTTCTAGAATTGTATTTAGGTATGTGGAAGATGGGAAATAGTGTTCCTTATCCAAACCAGAAGGCTCCAATGGATAATATACCACAATCCTTCTCTGTTCATTCTCATTTACAACTTGCCCCTATTGATGGTAATGGTTATAGAAACAGAATATTTGAGTTAGAAAGAACATCCCTCATTTCATAAACAGGTAAACTGAGATGTGGGAGGAGAAAGTGACTTATCCAAAGATGGCAGAATTGGCGTTAGAAACCAGATCTTTCTTCTGACTCCTGGTCCTGTGTGTGTGTGTGTGTGTGCTCACTCTCATAATTCCTCATGGCTCTGAATTAGACAGTCCCACCCTTGGGCCCCTGAAAAGACAGAAAATTTTCTAACTGGTTATGCAAATATTTGTACCCAAGTATTCCAGCCAGCCTCTGTTCCAATCTGAGAGGGCTTCCTGGAAGAAGTGGAGGGGGTTAAGATTGTTTATCTCAAACAGAGCTTTCCTGTGTGAAAAGTCCTACCTATTTCTGTTGCCCAGGCAGTGTAAGATGGCATCTCTGCCTGGACCAGAGCCAAGAACAGTTTTGGAGGAAACAAACCCAGGAAAACTGATTCTAAGAAACTCAAACCTTGTTCTTCCTTCCCCAGGCTTCAGAATGGAGTGGCTCTTGTCTGACTCAAAAGACATCTCCTCTAATCTCCTTCTTCCCCTGGGAGGGTCCTTTTTCTCTCTTCTCAATGAAGCCCTCCTTGATCAAACAGTCCCATTCTAGTAGAACTCAAAACTCTATTCCTTTCTTTTGCCTCAATAAAAAGCTGGGCATCTACTCCCAGGGCCTTGTTCACCAAATTGCGCTAGCTTCTGACATGAATTTCATGCCCTCATTTTATCTGGTTATAGGAAAAAGCTATGTCATCAGGCCCTTTGCCAATTAGGAGCTCCCCCCCCCCCTTCTTTACATTCATTAAACCAAGAACTTTTAAAAACCAGGTACTTTTGATACAAATCTGCAGCCCAGACCTATCAAAACACCTAGTCCCTGGCCTTTGGAATAGGCCTTCAGCTGACTCTAGCTGACTAGAACAGGATGGGGAAACAATCTTCCTTAGAAGCTTCTCAGTGTCGAGGGGTAAGTCCCTGAGCCTGAGAAAAATGGCTGTCAAAAATCACAAGATGTTAGAAACCAAAGACATAAGAGGCAGTTCTGAGGCAGATTCGGCCTTGATAATCAGTGGTCAAGGAGCAAGGATAGAAACAAATGCCAGAATTTGGCCCTGGACCACCTGGAGCAGAACAAAATTCAAAACTTCAATGGATTTTCCCTTTCTTCAGATCAAACAGCAGCTTCCCTCAGAAGGTCTAGTGCTATCCCCATTCTCTTAAATCCCTAGCTGGGGAAGTCATTTATATTTCTGGTCCCTCCTCTAAATACTCTGATCACTTTCTAGTAGCTCCCAATGTCCTGGGGAGTCTGAGCTGGCAATGTCCTTTCATCTTCTTTTCACTCCTACTGACCCCACCCTGAATCGTCTGAATTATCTCTTGCTTGTACTGTTGTGATGTTTAGCAATAGATACTCCTTTCCAATTCAGATACCAGGATAATCTTCCAAAGGCCCAGAGGTCTGATCACTGCCCTTTCCAAATTCTTCAATGGATCCTTACTGCTTCCAAGATTATGTACCAGCTCTTTAGCTTTACATTCAAGATCCCAGCTTACCTTGGAGGCCCGTCTACTTCTCTTCACACATACCCACCAAACCAGGCTACTCTCCAATTTTATTCTCTATGCCTCTGTATACAGTTCCCCTATCCCTTCCTTCAAGGCTCCGCCTTCCTCCAAGAGGTCTTTTCTGATTCCACCAGCTATGAGAATTCATTTCATTCATGCATGAATGACTCGTCCTTTTCCATTTGTACTCTCATATACCTGTTACTGTTAAGTTTTGGGTAAACTCCTTAAAAATTGACTGTGTAGTGTTTTCTTTTGGTATTCCTCCCAGCATCTAGTCTAGGATATTATACCTACTGTTTCATAAATATTTGTTCAAAGGAATTGTTTTTACTTTGTAGACAGGTCCACTTCAATGGGAATCATCTTGTTGGAGATAGGAAGGTAGAAAAAGGAAAAGATTTGAGAGTCCTCATTCTGATGGGGAAACATGGTCCTGACCCTCAGGGATGATCCCCTTTTAGGGAAGAGGTGGCAAATATATTACCAATCACTGCTTTATCCAGCCCTGACCTGGGCACCTCAAATCAGAAATTTCTTGCAGAATTGACAGGTTCAGTCATCTTCTCCCCTTTACCCCCTAGCAGCTCAAGGACTTTTACAAATTCCTCCAGTGGGGCAGCTAGGTGGCACAGTGGATAGAGCACCAGCCCTGAAGTCAGGAGGACCTGAGTTCAAATCTGGTCTCAGACACTTCCTAGCTGTGTGACCTTGGGCAAGTCACTTAACCCTAATTGCCTCAGCAAAAAGCAAAAAAAAAATTAAAAAATAAAACAAATTCCTCCAGTTTCTGCTTCCCATAAAAGCTCTCAGAAAATAGGAACCTGAGAGAAAGGGAAGAGGCTAAATGAACTACCCACTTCCTAATTTACTCTGGATCTCAATGTCAAGTTTCCTTTAAGTATGAACATACATGTGCGACTCATGGACACATACATGTTTAACACATGGTCTGGGAACAGGGAAGGATGGGGATGAGCTATATTGTGGATTCTATTTCTTGGGGGAGAAGGGGCATCAGATACTCCTCCCCCATCTCAACACTGAGGGGAGGATGAAAAATTAGATGCTCCTTGCCTCATGTTAAATGCTCAGTGAGGTAATTTCTGGCTTACCTGAGTGAGGAGGTTGCTCACTCTTCAGAGAAATGAGGGAGAGACTTAAAGCAGAGAGCTAGGGTGAAGGGATGATTCAGACACATGGATTTGGAGCCCCCAGAAGTTTACCAATATAGGTACAGTTGGGGGATGGGAGTGGAAGGGGAGAAGTGATAAAATGCCTACCATCCATCAGGAAGAAGGAACTAAAGGTTTTGAGAGGGGTAATTGGGTGAATGAGATACCTCCTCAGGGTCCTAGGGCATTTACCAAGTAACCTCAAATCCCGTTCCTTCCTCATTTCTTCTCCCTGTTCCTGAATCTGGTGGACAGCTCACCCTAGGACCAGCAGCTGCCCCCACCCCCAAGTCCTGGGTCTTGTCTTTGGGTGGTGACGTCATCAGAACCGCTGAGGGCCCCTCCCAAAGGGTCTCAGAAGGGATCTGGGATCTCAGTGAGGACATCCCTGGCTCTACTAGGAAGAGAGGAAAGGTAGATCATTTCTTGCTCGGTGTAGTGGTGGTAGTGGGAGTCACCTGGTGTTAGAAGATGCAAGTATGCAGTGCACCCCACCCCCAAACCTCAGCATTATGTGTGCATGGACCAGGATGGGGAAGGAAAGAAAAATGTCTGCCGGTCCTGCACTGCGCGCCCCCCCCCCCCCGCCCCTCCAGTCTCCAGAATCCAGAAAACAGGAGAGCTTGGGCGGGGAGGGACAGCCAGGTTGGCTGGGAAATACATAGGAAGGGGGATATGGGGAGTGCGGTGCTCAGTGTCCTCCCATCCCAGATTCAGGGATTCAGGACCTGTTCACTCCGGACTATTTAGAGGCTCAATGACCCCTCAAATGTCCCACCCCCACCCCACCTACGCATTACGAGGCAAAGTGATCGCTGCTCCGTCTCCCCGCCACCGCACCCCCCACCCCCATGTCTTCTAGGGGAAGGACAGCACCAATCCAGGGGAAGTCAGATCCTGGGCTCACCGCTCCCCTCGCCCCCGCCTAGGCCCATTTACCCCCACCTCTTCCAGGGGACCCTCCGGCTTGGCAGCGAGCGCCCTTACCCAGGCCGTGATCCGCAAGATGGTCTGGGGGCGTTTGATGAAGCTTATGGGGTCCAGGGCGGCTCCAGCCCGGCCGGCTCCGAAAGAAGCCCCCTCCATCTTCAAACGTCAGTCAGTCTTGCTGGCCCTGGACAGAGCCCCTAAGGATGCAGCCGACACTGCCACTGCCACTGATGCTGTTGCTGCCGCCGCCACCCGAGCAGCGCGAGTCTCTAACCTGACGCGCGCCCCCTCCCGCGGGCGTGCGCACAAAGACCGCGGGAGCGTGCGAAGGGAGAACCACCCCCCCACCCCCACCAGTCTGCTCCCCATCCCACTGCATAGCAGAGGTCCTTGAAGCTCTGTTCACTGAAAACCATTCCCACCAAACTCTTTTTAATCATTCCCCTAACCATCCCCCACTGAAAAGCCCTAACTAATTTCACTGCTCCCCCCTCCTCCAATGCTTCATTGGTCACCCTTTCTATCCCCTAACCGCGTCTGCTGACCATCCCCCATTGTCATCCACACTTTGTTCCTTTTTACTATTCTCCACTGATCATTCCATTAACCATTCCCCACTGACCTACTGACTACCTGGATATCCCTTACTAGCCATTCTCCATTAAATATCCCTCTCTAATCCCTCCTTCATTGCTACAGATGTTTGCATATTACTCAAAGGTGAAGGCACTCGGCTCCCTTCCCTCTATCCATCCTTAGCCAGTACTGGTCACTTTCCAAATGGATACTAAGGAATAAAACTGAGACACTGACCTTTCTATAAGGAGTAGGTGGAAAGCAAAAATGCCTCCCAGTTCACACTCGCAATTACTGGGCACTCTCCAAAATGGCACCGCGACACTTGGTCTATTTGGGATTAGACGATCACCCTCTACCTCTGGAGCCCCGCCTCCCCAAATCTGTTAATCTGTCTTCCCATCAGACCAGGACCTGGACTCCCAACTCGCAGTTGAGAGCTGGACGACTTAAATTCTAATCTTGATTGCATGACCTCAGGCATATCACTAAATTTCTTCAGATCCAATTTCCTCATCTGCAAATGAATTTGGGCAGATTTCTGAGCTCCCATGATTGACTCATCTAGTATGGTTTGTGGGGGTCCAGAAAAGATAATTTAGGGGTCTCTAGTTACACAGGGGAAAGTCCTGGGTGATCTCCATTCTGTCTTCCTAGCTCCACTTTTCAAAAGAGCTCTGGGAAGATGGGTAACAATGGAAAATGGCACTTAATAAGTGTGGGTCTGTGGGGAATATCTTGAGTGTGCAGAGATGGGACAAGTCTCAATCCCATCGAGGAAGTTTCCACTGATTTAAGGGACATCTTGAATCCAGTATCTCATTCCCCACAATGGTAACCTTTTTGGACTTTTGAGGCAATTTCTAGTTGGGCTCTGGTTGTGTATTGGGATTCCAACCCCAAGACAGACCAGCTTCCTTAAATAGTCTGAATGACTCATCAGTTTTTAGCTTGTCGGAGGCCAGGTGGTGTTCTCTCCCAATTCAGTTACCACCCAATAAATGAGGGATGTGAAACTAGCCCTCCCCAGGGGAGGAAGAGGTAGGGGAACAGAGAAGAGACCAAAGCCCCAGGGATAAGAACTGGAATGGCAGAGGCTGGAGTTGTGGTTTCCAAGTTTTCTCTCAGTTCTTCTTTCACTTTCCACATTTCTGAGGATAGGAAAAAATTCAGATGATGCAGGATGGCTAGGCTAAATATACGTGGTTGCCCACCCACATATACACAAACACACACATATGTAGAAGGGACACTGATAACCCCTATGCCAGTTCTGCAAAGGAAGTTTCTGGAGTAGATCCATGTAAGATCCAACAAACAATGGATACCCTGGAAGGAAGTGAGCATCATTCTAGGCAGGCAAGATGAAGCAGGGGTTTTTCAGAGATTAAAGCCTTAGGGCTAAGTGGACACTGCAAACTGATCAATCACAAACCAGCCATTTGGCAAATTTTACAACTATCTTTAACCCTTGTTACTTCCAGAACTTCCCTGTTTTCCCCTAGCCTGAGGCTATGGGGCAGAGAGGTCATGGCAAAAGCAAAGCAGTCTGCAAACCTAAGAACCAAGGCAGGTTATCAATATAACCTTTTTGTTTTCTTGAATTCCACAGCATGCTTCATAGGACAGGGACCTGCTGGTACTCTGCTACTGGGCCCACCATGCCATGAAATCCTTTTGGCACTTGAAGCCAAATAGCACCTTTATTCCATGTTAGAAATAAGGTTGGAATTAATCCAATGACATTTTTACCTGTTCCTGAACTTCTCCACTGACCCTAGCCAATGAGTTTTTTTTCATTTTATTAAAGTATTTTATTTGCAAAACATATGGGTAATTTTTCAACATTGACCCTTGCAAAGCTTTCTGTTACAAATCCCCCCCCCCATCCCCTACCCCTCCCCTAGATTAGCCAATGAGTTTTCACTGGGAACATCTCGTACTACTTGATTCCTCTTGACTGTCTCTGA
>JAJPUD010001234.1:180337-256652 GCA_023553655.1 Myrmecobius fasciatus
TACTCAAGTAATCTGGGCAAATCAGTATATCTCTGCTCTTCCCTGATCCTACTAAGAGTTCACATTTCTATAGTGCTTTAAGATTTACAAAGGGCTTCCTGGAGATGGGAAATTGTCCATTTTCCCTTTCCTGCTCATCCCTTTATCCAATCAGTTGCCAACATTAGGTCAGTTTTCATCTCTCTTGCATCCACACCCTTTTCCCTCCAATCCCAAAACTACTACACTACTCAATTCAGGATCTCATTAACTCTCATCTGGATTATTTCAATACCCTCAATGCATCTACTTCCAATCTAATCTCCACATAGCTTCCAGATGAGTATTTCCAAGATGCATCACTGTAAAGTGCTTCTTCAGATTCCTGACTAGTGTCTCTAAAATAAAATATTAACTACAACCTAACTCCTGTGAACTTTTCCTGGCATTTTATGTCTTTTCCTGTGGACATTTCAGCCAAACTGACTCACTTGCTATTTAAACATTCTAAATGCTGCTGCATTCATGGCCTGGATGCACACCCCCTCTACTACCTCTCTCATCCTACTCAATGCCTTTCCAATATTATCTAGGTAGCAAGTGTTCTCTCCTTTATCGTACATGTACTTCTCCATTATCTTACATATACTTACCTATGATCTAGTTGTTTCCTCCCAATTCCTCCCCACCTCTCACCAACACAATGTAAGCTCCCAGAAGGAAGGGAATGTTTTCTTTATACACCCAAAGTCTAGCAGTTTTTCATGTAATAAGCACTTAACCTTTGTTAACTAAACTGATTTTAACTGATTAAAAGTCTTGGGCTTCATGTATTCCATAAACTTCAAACACACATCCCCAACTGACTTTGGTCAAGGGGGGGATGGGGTGGGGTGGAATGTTTTTGGAGTAGGAAGGCTGAGTCTGAGAGGCAGTTAAATACAGGCCAAGGATGTGGGCTTGTGGGCTGATCTATGCATTGTAGGGAAAGGGATGGCTACTGAGTCAAGGGTGACCCAAGACCCCATTCCCTACTATGGAAAACAAATTTCATCAAATGAGAAATATAGTTGCTTTGCAAACCCTAAAGTGCTATATAAATGTTGTCTTATTAAATATTGTTTTCTATGTCCTTTACACAAACTCTATTCTGTGAATTTGAATTTAGACAGGGCTGTTGCCAAGAGTCAGTCAGTCAACAAACATTTATTGAGCACCTATGTGTCAGTCACTGTTGCTAAATGCTGGAGATACAAAGAAAGGCCAAAAATAGTCCCTGCCCTCTAGGAGCTTACACTCTAGTGGGAGAAAACAAGCAAATATGTACAAACAAACTACACAGAAATAAATTGGAGATAATCAACAGAGGGACGGGCCTAGAGTTGAGAGATTAGAAGGTGCTTCTATAAAATGTAGGATTTTTAGCTGAGATCTGAAGGAAACCAGGAAGTAGATATGATGTAGAACATTCCAGGTATGGGAGACGACCAGGAAAACTGTCCTTTCAGGAATGGAGTGTCTTGTGCAAGGCACAGCAAGAGGGCCAGTGTGACTAGATAGAATACATGTAAAGGTGCAAGGTATTTAAGAGGAACAGAAAAGTAGGACAAGTGACCTAGATTAGATTATGGAGGCTTTTATAGTCAAACTTGGAGGGGCTAAGGAATCACTGGAGTTTACTGTATAAGAGTAGGACACACTCAGATCTTTACTTCAGGAAAATCACTTGGTGGCTGAATCAGATTGGAGTGGGGAAGAGACTTGGGGCAGTGAGATCCACCAACAAGTTACTGCAACGGTACAGATGTGAAGTGATGAGGGCCTGTACCAAGGTGGTAGCAGTGTCAGAAAAAAGTGAGGGGGAGGGGGCCTATCAGAGATTTTGCAAAGGTGAAATTGACAGATGTGGGTAATACCTTGGACATAAGGTTGAGAGATGGTGAGGGGTCAAGGATTTCACTGGGAGTGCCTGGAGGACTGGGAGGATGGTAATGCTCTTAACACCAATAGGGAGATTTAGTAAAGAGAAAGTTGGGGAAGAAAATGAGTTCAAAAGAATGTTTTCTGACCCCAAAACTGGCAGTCAGAATGTTTCCTTCAAAGTAGCCTTTGCAAAGATAAATGCTTCCCTTCATATTAAATAAACATGAAACTTCTACCTTCAGTAGGATCATGCAGAAGTTGAAACCTACTTTGAGCATAGGGCTCAAATTTACAAAGTGATTTTGTTATTCATTATCTTAATTGATCCTTATAATAGCCTATGAGAAAAGTAGGATAAGATTTATAATCTTTCCAATAAGAATGCAGGCTCAGAGGTAAAAATATTTATCCAAGGCTAGAAATCAGGGCTGGGATCAACTCTCATGTCTTCCTGACTCCTAGGTTGTGTGTTTTTCTGTATGCCACACTTTTTAAATCCAGGACTCCACAAGGATCTGGCATTCAATTGGGTGGAGATAATTTTCCCCTCTTCTACCAGCTATAGGAAAAAAAATCTCCCAATGTTTTCTGTAGGGCCCAAACCTAGCCACAATGAGTTGCATGATGCAAATATCAGATGCACATATGGGTCACATAGGGCCAGTCTTCCCACACTGTTCCATCAGTAGGAGGTAGATGAAGGCCAAGTTCCTTTTTCAGCCCTCAGAATAGGGATGGAGATCGACCTAGATAATTATAGAATGTCAAAAGTTGAAAAAGTCCTGAGGTCACCTATTTCAACCTTTTTATTTTAAAAAAGAAGGAAACTGAGGAAAAAGAGAAAGGTGAGTGATTAAAAGGTACATATCCTTTGAACTAGAGACTCCATTGCTGGGCTTATATATCAAAGAAGCCATTGATAAGAAAAGTCCCCATGTACTCCATCTATAGCAGCAATTTTTCTGATAGCCAAGAACTGGAAACAAAGTAGATGCCCATCTGGGGAACAGGTAAACAGATAGCGATTCATTCATGTAACAGAATATATTACTATGCTGTAAGAAACGATATGTGTGAATACAGAAAAACACAGAAAACATCTTTATCAACTGACGCACAGTGAGACAGAACCAAGAAAATAATAAACACAATAATTAACAGTATAAATGGAAAGAACATAACAAAACATCAAAAGTCCCAAAATGAAAGATCTCAATGAAGAGATATTAGAAGACACATCCAGCCCAACCTTTGTGGAGGTAGGTCCACAGGTGTTATCCATCGAATGTTCTAGACTTTTTTAATGTTTCCATCAGTCATTGATTTTTCCCCCTCTCTCCAAAAAACATGACTATTTGTCATGGAATGGCTGGTGGGGGAAGGGGAATACACATAATATAGTGGTGATGTAAGAAACAGAAACTAACAAAAACTGATTTAAAAAATAAAAAGAGGAGAAAATTAATTAGTTAGCAGTAGGAAAGTCTAGACAAGAACTAAGACTTCTAGACCCTTGACAGCATTGTCTCTAGCACACAACATTGCCGCTGCCTCCTCCTTAAAGGAAAAAGGACAATTTCACTGCCACCTCTTAATAATCACTCTCTGTGGATGGAAATTTTCCATTTTTATCTAATGCATAAAAATGTTTTTCATCACATCATTAGATATAAAAGATGAAAGGGAACTTAAATATTACCTAATCTAATTCTCTAATTTTAAGCATGAGACAGAAAATAATAAAATGACTAGCTCAAGGTCAAAAACAGGTAGTAATTGGCAACAATTTAACCCCAAGATTTCTACTATCAAATCTAGTGTTCTCTGTGGTCAGAGGACTCTGAACAGTCATACCCTTTGTGCATGTGATGGTGGGAGCTCAGGGAGAAGTGCCTATGCCAGATTGAGTTAAGAGAAAACCTGAACTAGGGAGGTTTGAGTTAGTACCAGACTCAAGAGTCTCTTATCTGCTTTCTGAAAATTATCCAAGAGCTCAAGGCATTCCCAGCAATCAAAATAAATATAGTGGGAACATTCTGGGCTTTTAAAGTAGAAAACACAGCAGTCTGTGAGACTAAGGAAAGGGAAATAGATCTACTTACTGATAATTACTACCACAGAACTTCTGCTTCTCTTAAGTCTGGAGGCAAAGTAGCTAAGCTTTAACTTGCTGGGTTAACCTTAGGCAAGTGCTTTTTCTTCTGAGCCTAACTCCTCTGCAAATTAGAGTGATGTTGGGATATAAGAGGAATGTTGGGTTTATAGATAAGAAGTCTGTTTTTGAATCACAACTCTAAAAAATAACTATGCCTATGGGCAAATCACAACTTCTCTAAGGTTTAGTTCTTCACTTGTAAAAGAGTGAAGCAAAAGCAGTGCTGCTAGTCCTACCTCTGATCTTGTACTGAACCCCCAAACCACACAAACAAGAGCTCACTCTTCCTCTTAGCCCTAACAAACTCGAAGCCCATAGTGTGGCCTTCATGAGGAAAGAGCTCTGTAAATCTCAGAGAACTAGATGAATATGACATTATGATTAGCTATTTTTTAAGGTTTCTTCTCATTTGGAGTTTCTATGATTAAGTGGTGGGTAAAGCAGGATACAGATGCAGGGCATGGAGGTGGTCGCTCACAGGAGGGGTAAAGGAGGTGACATGTTCCTCACCTGGACATCCTCAAGCTAGTTGGGAGGATCTTTAGGAATGGAAGCAGAAGCCATAAGCTACCTAATTGAGATCCATCGGTAACCAATCTATAGCAACCCCCAGAATCAAGACTCTCTGTCCTGGACCTTGGCCATTTCCAAGCTTTTGAGATTTTTGGTATTCCTGGGATTCTAGTCAAATTCTGTTTAAAAAACAAAACAAAATCAGTCACCACACTTCAGTCGGGGGGGGGGGGGGGAAGAAGAGGGGTAGGGGTAGCACAAGCAGCCCAACCCCCTAACACTGATATCTCTCTTTTTCTCTGATCTTTAACAGTCATTGGTTCCTGTTTCTTGGCAAGCCTTCTTTCTTCAAGCTTTTTGAAAAATCCCAACATCATTCAAGCTGAACTAAAGAGCATAAAACATTTATTTAGTCAAGAGAAATGACAGCAGACTAAGGGGCTTGAGATACTACCCTAACTTCTCAGATTTCAGGCATGCAGCTGGGGCTGGGACTACTGATCTCTTGCTGCCTGAGGTAGTCTCACTCTCACTCCAACTTCAGCCACAGCTCAGGACCTTACGAGATTGGCTTTGTCAGAGCTGGGAGGTCAAACAATTATGGAAGACTAAAGTTCTTGTGATCAATGACAGCAGCAATCACTTTAAGATAACAGACAAGTCCTGGGGAAGAACTGTTCAGGTTAACTCCTATGAATCAGGACCCACTCACCAGACTGATCTAAAACTTCAATTCCTCCCACACAGAAATTTATCTGCAGACCAGGAAGGAACTCAATGTGTCCCCCCAGCAAAAAGCTCTTGATTCAGGCTGTCATATAACACATTAGCAGCTTCAGACACCTCAGAGTAATTTTTGATTTTATTCTTGACTCTACCACAGAGTGAGAGAATGCCCAGGGAGGCATATCTGGGTTGTGCCTGGCACCCACCAGCCTATACAAATCACAAAGACCTTAATCAAATTACAGAAAATAAATCATGTTCAGTTCCATGACAGCCAAACTCTCTGTAGGCAATGAGAACCACATTAGGAGAATCATGTTGTAAACATGAAACAGTTTAAAGAAAAAAACCCCATAGAACGGAGACATTTTCACCTGAGGCTTCTCTCCAAAAAAGCAAATTGCAACAGAGCGGTATTTCAGGCCCCTCCTAAGATCATCTTGTGTTGTGGGTACACAAAAACTGAGGAAGGCGGTGTGGGAGCTGAGCTAGGGAGTTCACTTACAGGGGCTGGAAGCTGAGGACTTTGATGAGGATCCTGGCCAAACACACTCTCCCCAATCTAGGGCCTTGCTGCAGATATGGACAGGAGACACAAAGGCAAAAAGGCCATAGATATCTGTAGCAGCCCCTATCAGGGGTGGGCAGGTGATGAGAACAGGAGAGGGCTGAGCCTTGAGGGAAGAGGCTGTGGTCATTATAAGTTATCACAAATCCCAGCCGGGCCCTTGCTATGGGGTGCCCCTGATCTCTGGTAGCAAAAGACCAGACTCAGTAGAGGGGGAAACAAAGGACTGATTCATTCCTGAACTAAAAAGAAGAAATAACTTGGGGAATGAGGTTCCTCAAAAACTTGTCAGCCCATGAAGCTCACAGACATTGTCAGCCAAGGCACTGACAGCAATACTCGCTGCATTGCCCTTTAATAAATCTCATACTGAGCAAGCCCTGAGGGAGGATGCTACAATCTGGTTTATGCCTTCTTCCCCCGGAGGCCTGCCACTCTAATCACAAGAGCCGTCTTTCCAGCCATCCCGCCATCGCTCGTCCACACGAGCACAGTCAAACGCAGGCTTCCCTAGCTTCAAATTCACCTCGTTGTGTAGGCGGCAGAGCCACTGGGTGAACCTGCTCCGACTGCTGGTGTCTGGCTGGTTTCTGCTCAACCTGCAGGAGAACGGGGCAGCACAGGGAGGATCAAGAAAGAGTGGGTGTGAGGGAAGCCTGGATCCTATCATGTTATCCCTGAAGCAGCATGGATATAGATCCCTCCCCCCAGGAGACACTGGGCCTTCCACGATCTAGACTATAGCACTTTTTAAGAAAATCCTAATTCTTGGTCCCCATATAACACTGGAGAGATCCATTATTCTTGGGATCCTCTACTTCATAATCTAGCTTAGATAATGAAGCTTACATGGTATTTGAAGCTACAGCGTTTGCCTTTTTTCTGTACGGAGACAGGACTGAAATACTCTAGCTGAAAGCAACAATTTTCTGCCCTCACCATATTACTAAGACTTTGCTATTTTGAGTATGGAATAGCAACTTTTACTTAAGAGGGCAGGATCAGTCCATGGCTAGGTCCCAGTCCTCTTGACTTTCTGAAATTCTCCTTAGATCTTATAAGTAATCCTGACCCTCAAGGATTCTTCTGCCCACCCTTGCAGAAGTCCTTGAACTTCACAGAGGAACTCCTGCACATTTATGTTCCATTCCCCTGAAGGCACAAGCGCAGAGTAGAAAAAGTGCCTCAGACACAGATCAAAACAAACAGAATCAGGCATATTTATTGGAAAAACACCATTCAATATACCCTTAAACCTTTAAAAGCAGAGTGTGCTCTCAGGAAACCTATATTTTCTCCTAATACTTTCATCCAATAAGCCTTTCTGGCATTTGTCTTATAAAACTCTTGGAAAGAGAACTATGAAGCCTCAGGAAGGTCATTACCCCTTATTATAAAACTTAATAAGCTCCTAACCCCAGTAAGGCAAGTCTCTCAAACTCTTACCCTGAAGCTTCAGGCAAAGAGTAGAGTAGAAAGAGGTGGGGCAAATTAACACACATCCCTGAACAAAGGTCTATTTTTTGAACTTCTATGAACTTTCTTTTGCCCCAGCACGTCTAAGCCAACTTTATTCCCTTTTACAAAAAGCTATTAATAGCTGAGCCTAGTAGTCTAATCATTTCTGATAGCCAGGGCTTCTAACATGTTAGGATCATGGGAACTGAGCAGTCCCTTACTGGCTTCTACTGCCATTACTAAGTCACAGCCAAGGGAGGTAAATTAAAGGAAACAGCTTCAGTTCCTGCTAAAACCATAAAATAGGCTAGCACTTAATTCTTAATTCCTTAAATAAAAGGTCTGTGGTTATAGTGGATATGAAAAGACTCTGGTCCCTGATACACTATTTTTCAAGGTGGGCATGGAAAAGGAATCCCTCTCTGGGAAATTCTTTGGAACAGTCACTAGTTATGAGGGTGAAGAGAAGTTTACTCATCCCTTACAGCATTGCTGATACAAGGACAGCTAATCTGAAGATCTTTAACGAGAGAGAAACTCACTATTTTTCTTTTTGCTGAGGCAATTGGAGTTAAGTGACTTGCCCAGGGTCACACAGCTAGGGAATGTTAAGTGTCTGAGACCAGATTTGAACTCAGGTCTTCCTGACTTCAGGGCTGGTGCTCTATCTACTGCGCCACCTAGCTGCCCCATTCACTATTTTTCCAGGGTAGCCCATTTCACTTCTGCTGGACAACTCTTAGGAAATGTTTTCTCTGCACTGCTTTCTACTTTAAGAGTAAGGAGGCAACCAGACTTCAGAATGGAAGAAGCCAAACTTTGATAAACATTATTCCATTATTCCAAAAATCAGGCACCTCTATCGCCCCTCTCAGCCTACCTCCAATACTTAGGTAGTACACAAGCTCAAAAAAGAGAGCCCAGGGAAGAAAAGATGACCTAAATTCTACCACTAGGAGTCATTCTGGGCTAAAGATATCTTATTAGGGCCCAAGATGTAGCACTAAGACCTTGTCTCAAATTTGAAGGGCCCTTCCTTTACCTCCCCCTCAGCTTATGAAACATGGGGAATCAGTATGGTGGCACATTCATTTATGACTTGCCTTTTCCTTATATCTTCAGCACACTCATCACATGGGAAAAACTTGGAAAATAGATGTACAAACTGGGCCATTTCTTCCTGCTGGTCCAGGGTAGGGCAGTCGGGATAATAGGCAGCCATTGTGTGTAAGAAAGCCCAACTGTTTCGCCCCAACTCTTCTCGATCCAGGGGGCAATCAGCTGGCAATTTGTTTTCCAACTGGGAAAGAAGGAAGGGAGATGAAGGCTTAGAAATGAGATTTCAGGTTAATTCCCGTAGACCCAATTGTTTAACAACAAGCTCCTTTGAGCAACCAGCAGAAAGTTCTAAATTACTTGAAAATCTCAGGCAAAAGGATTCTACCTTATTTTAGGCAAACTCACTTGTAGACTCAGCAAAAGAATAAGAAAGTAGGGTGCTTTTTGGAAATTTGTCTCAAAGAACAAGAAGCTGTGTTTTTTTGTTTTGTTTTTTTGTTTTTAAAGCAGTGTTTCGTTTTGAGAAGGATAAGGAAAAAGGAGGGGAGGCAGCAGGGCCTGGAGGTGTTAAAGGCCTCAAGCTATTTTAAGAGTGGAAAGGGGGCAGCCAGGTGGCGCAGTGGACAGAGCATCAGCCTTGAAATCAGGAGGACCTGAGTTCAAATCTGATCTCAGACACTTAACATTCCCTAGCTGTGTGACCCTGGGCAAGTCACTTAACCCCAATTGCCTCAGCAAAGGAAAAAATAAAATATAAATAAATAAATGAATTAAAAAAAAAAAGTGGAAAGGCATGATTTAAACCTTCACTTCTCTAGGCACTAATTCTAGCATTCTTCCCACCAAACCATGCTACTCACTGGGGCAAGTCATTTCACCTCTCCAGAATTCAATTTTTCTCCTGTAATAATAATCTGAGTTATATAGGGAGTAAAAGCTTTATTTTCATCTTCCAGAACAGGAAACTGAGGCTCTGAGTTATGTGATTTGTGGAGTTTGCACATATCTGAAATAGAACTGGTCTCCTGTTTCCAAAGCCCAACAACTTTCACTACACCTCACTATAAACTGAGGGGGAAGGGGAAGGAGAAGGGAATAAGCTCATAAAGGAAACCTACACTGCCAGACACTGTGCTTTTACAAAATTTTACAAATACTAGTCCAGTGCCTGAAGCTTTACAAATACTATACTAACTTATTTAATCCTTACAACCACCCTTCCGGGCACAGTTGAGGAAAATCAGGCAAACAGAAGTGATCTGACCACAGATAGATTTGAATTCGGGTCTTTTCTGTTTCAGCGTCTAAATGACGTTAATGGATCCTTCAAGCTATAACTCCTATGTTCTTTTTGTCTACTTAAGACTAAAGAACGGAGGTGGGTGGGCCGGGGCAATAAAAAAATCTATTCTATTTATTCAGTCAGTTCCTGTTTCCTGCTTAGGTGGAGATTCCATGGAGAACCAGGGCAATGGGGACCTAGAACACCTGGGTTTTCTGGGCTGGGGGGAATCCAACGGAGGGGAAGGACCAGCAAGCTTCAAGCCCTTGGGTAAAAAAACCAGGCTGGAAGGAGAGGTCCGGTTAAATCAGGTGTGAGATGTTTCATTAGGAGAGGAACGGCATCTAGAGAGAAGCCTGAGCCTAGAAGGGGGCGTGAGGATACCCACGTGCTTGGGGGGGCGGAGGTGAGGTATAGAGATGGGGTACATGTGTGTCCTGGGGAGGGAGAAGTGTGACAGAAGCAATTTGGACATGGGTGGGGGGAGGAAAACGCTATCCTGTGAATCTGGTAAGCGGTCCAGGGGAGGTGGGAAACGGGGATCTCCTGAATGTGGGGGCCGAGGAGCCGGGACTTTCGGAGCTTCGGGGAGGGCTTTTCCCTTCTCCTCCAGCAATGCCCCACTTCCCCGCAAGCGGCCGAGCCTCACCGCGACCTGAGTCTCGTTTTCCGAGGTCTTCTGCGCCTGCTGCGTCTTCATCCACGTCTTGAAGTCGACGCAGGCCCGACAAGGCCGCTTCCGCGGGGTGGGTTCCCCGACGGCCCCAGCTGTCTCCGTCGCCGTCGCCGCCGCCTCCTTGGACTCCTGGGTCCGCGCGCCGCCCGGCAGGAAGGAGAAGAGGCTGGTGGGCGAGAAACGCCGACCTTCCCCGGACGCCGCCATCTTGGTCACCCAAGGAATGCTGGGATAGGAGGCCTTGTAGAAGCGCAGGCGGGCGGCCTCCCTCAGCCTCCTCGCCAGCCGCAGCCCCAGCCTCAGCCCCAGCCTCAGCCCCAGCCCCGCCTTCGAGACCGCCCCGGCCTCCGGGCACAGCCCCGCCCCCGCCTCGGTATTCTCGGAGCGGACCCCGGGCGCTCCATTCTCCAAATGGCCTGACCCAGGCTCCCTCTTGTGCTTCCTCCAGTAGAAGAGAAGTGTGGAACGGTGGCCATTCTTGCCTTTATGGCGCGTTTTGGCTCGGGTTTTGGGCGGGACCTTGGACCGCTCCTTGGCGCGGCGCCTATACGGGGACCTGGAGCGCGGGGACCTGGAGCGCGGGGACCTAGTACGTGGGGACCTATAGCGCCGGAACTTGGGGCGTCGAAACCTGCTGTCCGCCGTCTGCCCCCGAGCCACCTTCATCCTTGGGGCAACTCGGCCTGCCTTTTCCTCCTCCCTCCCTCAAATCCTCCCTCTTCCGGAAACCAGCCCCGACACGGTCGGTCCAGCCCAAGGGATGCGAGAAACCGGAGGCCGATCGTGCTACCCGGGAGCCAAACTCCTCGCGCCCTCGGCCAACCGAGGGACGTTCGCCAGCCCGTCACAAGTGCCGGGCAACGGCCGCCGTCACGATGGGGCGGGGCTGTGACGTCAGGAAGGCTGGCTGGGGGCGGGGCAGAAGAAAAGCTTGGAGTGGATGTTAGTTCTTTTCTTCTTGTTCTCCAGTAGTTACCCTACCTGGCTGCCGGCTTTTAGAGGGGGCCTCTTAGCGTGAATTAAAATCAACCCCGCCATATGACTGGCACTTTTGCATCTGGGGCCTCAGGGTCCTGAGGGCTAGACTAAATTTGAACTTGAAGGGTCTTTCCAACTTCATATCCCATTATCTTCCCGTTTGCTATCCACCCACAACTATCATCAGCTCTTGGAAGACGGAACTGGCCAATGATACCTTTCCCCCTCCCCCCAAATTATCTTTTAATTATGTCACCCCTGAAAGAAAGTAAGGGCAGGACCTCTTCATTTTTGTCTTTGTATCTCCTAAGCCTTGCACACCTGGCAAGTTTATAAGTGCTTGATAAATGCTTGCTGATTGATTGATTGAGGGCATAACTCAGCAAACATTTATTAAGGTCTGCTATCAAATGAGAAAATGTATTTAAATACTTTGCAAACCATAAAGCATTGTATTCATTGGCTATTATTACTATAATTGAAGCACTCAAGCAACATTATAAAGATGAAAATCGACAAAGCCTTTGCCTTCTAGGAGTGTGCTCCCATCAAATCTCTGAGGCGGTGATCAGTTCTTGCTATAGATAGGTTCATGGTCTTTCCCTCGTCCCTAAATGTGGCTGGTAACCAAAGCTGTATCATTGCATTTCTCTTCCCAATACATAGCTTCAATGATCACCTCTATTTGGTTGCCTTCCTTATTTGTATATTCAATTCTAATCTCTCCTCTGATCTCCAGATCCACATATACCTCACCACGTGCTGGAAATCTCTGCCTAATTTTGCTCTATTTGAGACCTCAAACTCCACCATATCTCAAGCTGTACTCATCCTATTCCCCTCTAAACCCTATCTTCCTTTCAACTATACTATTTCTTTTGTTGAGACTGTCATCCCCCGCCACTTCCAGTCATCTATGCTCAAAACCAAGGCACTATCTATCTGACTTTTCCTTTTCCCTGATCCTCCATGTCAACTCAAATGTCAAAGCTTGTCCAATTTTCCTCTTTGATACCTTCCATATCTCTTCTCCTTCACTCATTACCACCTCCCTAATTCAATCCCTGAATTATTCAATGCTTGTATTATTGTAATAGTTTCCTAAAATGTTCCCTTATCTTACCTCTCCTATCCTTCACACTTCTGCCAAAGTAATCTTAACCAATAGGCCTATTGACCTCTTGCATACTTGACACTGTGCTAATTGCTAGAGATATAATGATAAAAGTCAAATTGTTCCTGCCTTAATGGAACTTTCATTTTAACCAGAGATGACATGCACACATGAAAATATATGTGAAACATAAACAACATAAAGTCATTTTGAAGAAGGACACTAGCAGCTGGGAGGAACCAGAAAGGCTTCATGTGTAAGGTGGTGTTTAAACTGAGTTTTGAAGGAAATCAGATAAGGAAGAGCATCCAAACCAGAGCAGAGGTCTGGTCTCATTCTTCTGTCCAACTTTTGGACTAACTTGTAAGATAAAATGAATACTCCTTTCTCTGACATTTTAAGACTGTCTGATTCTTTCCCTCCTTAATGCACATTATTACTTTTCACAAATTGTATACTAGTTATAATAAACTAGTTTTGTTATTTTTTTCATGTATTTATCAATTTTATCATATTGTAAGGGCCATTCCCCATGCATGAATAATATTTCTCATGTATAAAATTATTCATTCAGGTGCCATCTCCGTGAAGTCTTACAAAGCAAAGGAAAATGTAGGAGACACCATTAGATACAAAATTATTTCCTGAATTCTTCCATTGAAACTTTATTTCTTCTTGGGGCAGCTAGGTGGAGAAGTGGATAGAGAGCCAGTGCCCTTAGACACATAACACTTCTGGCTATGTGACTCTGGGCAAGTCACAGAAAGAAACTTATCCTTTCTCAAGTTTTCTTAGAGCAGTGGTGGGGAATCTTTATTCTGCCAAAGGCCATTTGTATACACACACACACATATATATATATGCATGTATTTATGCCATTTGGATACATATATATATGTATGTATGTATGAATTTGCAGGCCATACAAAATTATCAACTTAAAAGAACTCAAGCAGTGGGAGGTTGTTGTTCTTGGCTTTCAGCTCATCCCTACGGTTGTCTTAGCAGATGATTTTGAAGCCTTATAGGGCCTGCAGGCTAGATGTTCCCCATCCTGTTCAAGAGAATAGATCCTTCTTTTGATCCCAGCACTCCTACCCTGTTCTTTTTATATCAATAGTGGGAATGACAGGGAATGACATTTTTTTTTTAATCTGTTGTCTTCATCCCTAGTGCCAAACATAGTGTGGCTGATAAATGTCTTCTTCAGTAGATATTCAAATGAATAGATGCCCTAGGGAGTCAGGATAAGAAGCAGGTAGTAATTTTACCAATTTAATAGATAAGAAAATTGAAGCAGAAATGATTACATTAATTGATCATAGATCCCAAAGTGAATCGGGGCTAGAGATCTGGATAACCAAAGAATGCTGGGCTGTCACATCAATACCTTCAGGAATCTTGTTTGAACAATCACTAGGGACCTTGGAAAGGAGAGACAACATGACTCCACAAGTAGTATAAAAACCAGCTTTCAGTGGAGTGGGATGTGATAAATGCAGAGTCTTAGAACTGTGTCCAGTCAACCCCATTCTCCCCTGTTAGATCCTGAGCTTCTCAAGGGTAGGGACTACTTAGAACAATGCTTAGAAAGTAGATTTGACTTGACTTCACCTGTCTTACACACCACCCAACAAGCAGAGGATGCTCCAAGACAGGGCTTAAACTTTTCCCATTCTCAACCCCTTTTCACCCAAGAAATTTTTATTCAACCCCAGATATATAGACATATAAAATAGGTATACAAATCAAACATTTACTGATAATCATAAAGAAATTATTTTAAAACAATTCTTTGGTATACATATGTTATCATTTATTAAAGACAAAAGCAAATTTGCTTACAATAGAATTACTAATGAATACATAAAGATTTACATCTTGGTGGAATATTTGATACCTTTTATTGTTGCCAAATTGACCCCCACATTCATTTAGGTTATCCCATATGGGGGCAAGGCCCATAGTTTAAGAAGCTTTGCTGGAAGGTAACTGCTAAGCTTCTGGGGCTCCTTTCTAACAGAGAGCTAGTCACCCCCTTGGATCCATCTCTTGTCAGTTGACATTCTATTCTGTGTAAGGTGTAAGTTAGTGTTTCCACTCATCAGAATAATGGATTAGCTTTCATCTTTCTGGCAGCTTTCCTTCATTACATCACTGGTTGTTTCCCATTGATACTTCTAATTCAAGAACATACTGTAATAAATCTTTAATGGATTTAGAAAAATGGTTAACAGAAGCAAAAGCCTTTCTCAGCCTCTAGCAGACATATCCTGTTTAAGAGAAAGTAGAGTTAACATGGAAAGAGCACTAGCTCTAAAGTCAGAGATCCTGGGTTCAAATTCTAGATGAAATTAAAGGTGAAATAGCTCTTTAGTAGTTCCCCCCAATACTATTTCTAATGCTTACTACTTACATTAGACTGTAAGTTCCTTGAGGGCAGGGACTCTCTGTTACCTTTCTTTGTATCCTCAGCATTTAGCATGGTGCCTAGAACATAGTAGACACTTAATAAAAGCTTATTGACTGATCACTACCTACTAATTAATGGTAAGTCACAACCTCCTTGGGCCTCAGTTTCTTCATTTATAAAATGAGGTGGATTAGATGGTGTATGAAGTGCCTGCCAGCTCTAGAGCTTTGATTTTATGGCCCCTAGTTCCATCCTATCTAAAAGGCTGAAACTCTTTGTTGGCTGAAGTCAGTATCCTCCGCTCCCTCAAAGGTCAGGGCATGCATGAATCAGCTCGGATCAATCTCTATTGATTGATGCCTTGGTCTTTAGGAAAAGGAGAAGGAAAGTATTCAAGTGTCAGCCATTTCCTACCCCAACATCAGTTTGCTTAGGATCAGTTTTGCTGGATCTTGATCTGTCCCTGCAACTCCCACCCTGAGAACTGAAATGAGATAAAGGCCATGGTTTGACCCTTCAGGGCCCAAACTAGCATCCATAAAGACTACAGAACTGCTATATTCTTGAGCTATATTAAGTTCCTTTTCTCAACTTCAAAGCAAGTCATCCTGCCTCTAATGTTACTAGCTTCCATTTCCCATCTCTTTAAATGAAATGTCTCTGGAGATGTTAAATGGCACAATGGATAGAGCACCAGAGACCCTGAGTTCAAATCCAGTCTCAAACACTATGTGAACCTGGGCAAGTCACTTAACTCTGTTTGCCTCAGTTCCTCATCTGCAAAGTAAGCTGGAGAAGGAAATGACAAGCCACTGCAGTATCTTTGCTGAGAAAAGCCCAAATGGGGTAATAGAGATTGGGAAATGATTAAAACAACTCAACATGTGAAGATGCAAACTAGCCTATATCTATGCCCTGGGGGCAGGATGTAATTCCTTTTTACATGCTGCTCCCAGTGCAAGCCCTTTTGCAAGCCCTGAAAATTAAACACATATAAGCATCATGAATTGATATATAATGCAGTCAGATATAATAACTTGAGCTGTATAGCACAGTACATAAGCAAGTATCTAATTGAGAAGGAAGTTAGATTGGAGTAACGTGTTACTCCAGATGTGTGTGCAGAAGCTAATTCCATAGAACATGCATGCAGCTAAATTCTGGTGACAGTATGTGGCTTAGTGCTGAAGAGCTTCATGAGCAAGAAGAATCCCCTATATTGGTCCTTGGGGCCCAGTGATGGCAAGAGGTGGAACTACCTTAAAGAGGACTGGATTCCATGCTGAGAAGAGCAGCTCATGCAGACCTTAGAGTAATGACTGAGACCTTTAGGGCTCTCATTCTGTTCATTGTGTGAGGACTCAGAACGCCTCTCTCTTGGACTTCAGATTGGAGGGAGGAGTGAGGGCCCTTTTCCCTCCCACTAGGATGGCTGTTCACACATGGCAGTGGGCATGTCTATTGCCTAGAGGAGCCTGGAACTAGACTTTAGGCCACTGGTGCCCCTATTACTCAAGTTTCTTTCCCTGTGCATAAGTGACTTAAGAGTGAGAGATTGCTCGGGAGTGGTACAATCAGGTGTCAGAGAGTCCTTAGGTTCCTCATTCTGACAGCATGGGGAATTTCTGCAACTATACCCTTCTCAGATAAAATGACCATCAGCCCTGGCTTACAGGAAGACCTGAATCTTAAAGAAATTGCTTCATGTTTTGTTTAAATATAGACCTTTTGGAAAAATTTAGGACTCATGATTTATGATTTCATAGTTTAAGTCTTTGTCAATCCTTTTTCATAAGTCTCTTGTATTTAAAATATTACTTTTATGTGCAGGAAATTAAGTTTTATACATAATGTACATATTGTACACTTAGTACCTTTGTGGTGCCCTTTGGGGAAACACTAGACATTAGCCAGGAACAAAAAGAAAGCCTGACCCTTCTCATCAGGAAAAGAGTCTTCAAGTTCTCCTAGGACTCAGAAAGCATGTTCACTAAGACATTTTTTTCTTCTTCTAGGAAATAATATTGTGACAACGTCTGAAGAGTTTGGTTTCTCCTGAATAGAAAATATTTTGAGTTTCTTCCTTGAATAAAAATTATAACAAATTCCAAATTCACTGATTTCATTTTTATCAAAACCCCAATCATTTCTTAAAATAAAAAGATCAACTAACTTTAGGAAAGAATCCTGATTCCTCAAATTTAAGATTAGGGTAGTAAGCAATCTGAAAGTAAGAGTGTCTTTGTTTCATACAATTTGAGAGCAGTGTCTCTTGAATTTACCTTGACCAAAATGGAAGGGGAAAAGCCTTCAAGTAAAAGAGATAGTAATTTGAGGAAAATATTTATTTTAGGACATACCATTGTGGACTTTGTTGTTCCATTTAGGCAAATCAAAAGCCCTGAATTTACACTATATACCTTTATCTTGCTGAAGAAATTTGTCTTTTGTTTCTTGAACACTGTAACATGTAAGTCTAATGTGGTACTATAAAATATAATTTTGCTTTGGGCAAGGAGAATTCTAATTAGCATAGGAAACCTTGCTGGTTTGATCTCCTTCCAAGTAGCAGTGCTTGTAAATATCTAATAAATTTTCTCTGACAGACTTGTCTAAATAAATTCACAGTACATGAATTTTTTCTTCCATAGACTGAACCTAGTTTTCTTGAGTCCAGAACTGAGAACCCTCCAGTTCATTGTGTAATACATGGCATTCAAATTATATTTGCATGCTGTGAACCTGTAGTACATGTGGAAAAACATAATGCATAGCGTATAAAAACATATGACAGTATTAGAACAAAGGCACAAATCTTATGTAATATATAACATACAACATTGTAAAACAGTTACATATAATAGTATGGAGTAAAGGCTTTATTTATTTATTTTTTAACTTTTTTTTTTTCTTTTTGCTGAGGCAGTTGGGGTTAAGTGACTTGCCCAGGGTCACACAGCTAGGAAGTGTTAAGTGTCTGAGACCAGATTTGAACTCAGGTCCTCCTGATTTCAGGGCTGGTGCTCTGTCCACTGTGCCATCAACCTTGAAACCAATGTTGTCTAGACAACCAAATCAGTCTTTTTCTCGAGGTCTTCCAACATCTTCAAAACAATAAGATCTTCTAGGTACATAGGTCCCCATTCAGGGAGTTCATGTACTCTTCTGCATACATCATTGCAAAGTGACAGGAACCATCAAATTCTCTGAGAGCACACATTCTTACTGGTAGCTTCATGTTTGTCAGATTAAGTCTATCTCCATATTTTTTCTCTTCCAGGAAAATCTGATAGCATCCCCTCTATAGGACTACTGCGGAAAACTACTGACTTGCAAACAAACAAGAGCATCCTGAACTCTCACCATGAAGTACCGATCCGCTTTAGTTCTTTTGTTATGTGAGCAAAAGTCAAAACACAGCCAGAATGTCCTAGTCTTCTTTCATATCTCACCATGGATGAGGCACTGTGGGACTCCATGATGATGCCATTGACTAACAGTTCCTTAAAATGGTTTCTGAGGTTTTTTCATCTCCAAGCAGGTGATTTTTTGTGACCACTTTCAAAAAGTTCAGTGGTCACTGAGGAGGATTCTCTTGTTATAAGGGCACACCCCACACCCCACCATTGCTATGAGGATGTATCAGTCTGTAAGGTAAATTCCTTCTTCAAATGATCTTTCTATTTCTCCAGCATTATTAAATGCCAGCACAGAACTTATCTCGATTCAAATCTTGAAATAGAAGTGTAGTAGGTATTCATTTTATTACCATGCGCTTCTACTTATTAATAGTATATATAAATAAATAATATATATTCTACTTATTAATAACATATGTAACAAATAAATATAAAAGTAATTTCCATAACACTTTACAAACATTATTTCATCTTTAAACAGCTCTGGGAAGTAGAAGCTATCATTATCATCCTAATTTTAACAGTTGAGAAAACTGAGTCAGTCAGAGGTAAAGTGGGGCAGGAGGTAAAGTGGAGTTCTTGGTTTCTGGTTTCAGATCAGAGGGGAGAACTGAAAGAAAACCTGAGGCCAGAGGTACCATTCCCCCACATCCCAGGACTAGAAATGCATACAATAACAAACTGCCACAGATTTTTTTCAGGGATAAAGAAGGTGGCAACAGATAAGTTGGGGTTACAGAAAGGTATATAGATGAATGGGAGCTGGACAAGGTGTGTTGATTTATGGAAATGGGATAAAGAAGGAGGGAGAAAGAAGATAAGGGAGAGATCCATGGGGGTGGGGGTGGGTTAAGTAATAGCAAAGTAACTTAAGGGACAGAAGTAAAGTAGAATAGTTAACAGGAATAGGAAATAAGAGATATATATGAATACAATAACAATTATCAGCAGAATTCATTAGAAAAAAAAGGAGCAGAAGTAATTCTTGATTTCAAAATCATACTTTAAAAAGATTCAATGAAGGGAGAAATCTACATTATATCTCAAATCACACTAATTTTGCTCTAGATGTATGTGTATTTATGTATATATGTACATATATATGGATATGTGTGTATGTATACATAAGTATATCTGTACTTAACTGTAGCCTGCTTGGGGAGGAGGAAAGGGGAAAAAAAAGAATAAAGTAAAATGTGCACAGCAAAGAATAAAAGAAAACTTACAAAGAAACAAAGAAAAAATGGATAGTTATGAATACAATGTCTTCTATTATTACCTATTCTTTCTTGAGATGGAAATTTATTGTTATATATTTTGAATCCTTTGTGTTCTGCTGGGCACATGACAATTTTTTTTTCTTTTTCTTTCTTTTTTTTTTTTTTGCTGAGGCAACTGAGGTTAAGTGACTTGCCCAAGGTCACACAGCTAGGGCATGTTAAGTGTCTGAGATCAGATTTGAACTCAGGTCCTCCTGACTTCAGGGCTGGTGCTCTATCCACTGCGCCACCTAGGTGCCCCATGACAATGTTTTTTCTTTCTTTTTCTATTTTGTTTTTTCTTATTTTGTATTTAAGTTTTAAATAAACACATTTTTAAAAAAACAACAAAAATTCCAGCTATGAGAAATCCCAATTTCCTTCAAGACAACTTGAAAGGAACAAAAAACCCTAAGCGTACATTTTATAGAAAAAATTATCCTGTCTGTGTCCCCACATATGATACTAGGTTGGGAGGAGGGGTCTGCTATGATCAGTGCCTGGTCCTTTTCAGTAGTTAAGACCAGAACATGTTCAGTCCCTCCAGTGTGCTATGTGACAGACTCCAGATAACATGTGTATGACCTAAAAACAGAGGGCACACTAGCTGTTCGTGTTGTTCAATCATTTCTGACTCTATGACTCCATGGACCATAGCACATCAGGCCATTCTATCCTTCACTATCTCTTGAAGTCTGCCGACGTCCATGTTTGTTGTTAACATGACACTATGCATCCATCTCATCCTCTGCAAAACCCTTTTCCATTTGTTTTCAATCTTTTCCAACATGAGTCTTTTTCAGTGAGTTCTGTCTTCTCAATTTATAGGCAAAAGTATTTAAGCTTCAGCTTCAGTATTTGTCCTCATGAATAGCCTAAATTAATTCCTTTAAATGTTGACTTATTTGATTATATAGGTTTTCTTGAAATGGAAATATATTGAATATTGACTTCTCTCTTATGATCTGCTATGTATGTGGCAATTTTTTCTTTTCTCATTTTGTATTTAAATATAAAATAAAAAAAATCTACTCCCCCCAATTTTTTTAAAGTTCCTACTATGTGTTAGGTATTGGAGTAAGCATTGGGGATTCAAAGAAATGCCAAAAAAAACCCCAAAACAGTCCCTGATCTTAAGGAGGTCACAGTTACTTGGCAAGCAAAGAGCAATGTAGAAATAAGACACATTTAGGATAAATTGGAGGTAATCAAAAAGGGGAAGACTTTGGCACTGAGGGAGATTAGAAAAAACTTTTTGTAGAAGGTGGGATTTTATCTGGGACCTGAAAGAAACCAAGGAAACCAGGATATGGAGAGGAGGAGGAGGAAAAGAATCTCACGTATGGGGGATAACTAGTGAAAATGGCCTGAGCTGGGAAATGGGAGTCGTGTATGTAGAGCAATAAGGAGGCTAATGCTACTGAATAGAATATTGATGGGAGTAAGGTACAAGAAAACTGGAAAGGTAGAGAGGGATTAGATTATAAAGGGCTTTAAAAGGCAAACTGAGGATTTTCATATTTGATCTTAGAGATAATAGGGAGCCACTGGAGTTTATTAAATAGGGCTGTGACATGGTCAGTCCTTCAATTTAGGAAGATCAATTTGACAGCAGAGTGGAGGAATAACTGGAAAGAGGAATGCTTTGAGAAAGGAAGATGAACCTGGACAATAGTCTAGGAATGAAGTGATAAGGCTTGTAATAGGGTATTAGCAGAGCCAGAGGAGAGAAGAAAATAAGATTTTGAGACATTAGAAGTAGACTCAATAGGGCTTGGCAGCAAATTGGATGTGGGGGTCAGGGTGGACATCTAAGTTAATTTATGAGCCTGAGTGACTGGGAAAACAGTGGTACCCTCAATAGTAATTTGTATCTGGGGAAGTTAGCAGAATGTCTGGGGTGGGTGAATTGTATGGACAATTGTATCATTACTAGTGTTGTTGTTTTATTTGTCCTGCATTCTCAGAGAACCGTCACAAGAGGGAGGTGATGCCATGACATGCTAGTGAATTGGATTTAAATGATAGAGGACTATGCAAAGTCACCAGCTCTTTGCTCATATTATTATTCAGAATTACTTTGCTCATATTATCCATCCATCCATCCATCCATCTAGCAGCAAAATGAAAATTAGAAGTGGGACAAAGATTAAGAGAAAGAGAATGAGTTCAGTTTGGGACATGCTAATAGGAAATTAAGATTTGAGACTAGACATCAAGCAAGATATTAGGGCTGGATAAGTAGATCTGAGAGGTGATAATTGAATCCTAATCACCAACCTATAGAATAGAGGGAGAAGGGGAAAAGGTCCAACACAGATTGTTGGGAAATCACCAGAAATGTGGTGGCAAATGTTTAACAACTAACTCTCTGAAAAATCAGAACTTGCTTTTAAGTTTAACATACACTATTAATGTTATATCCATCACATTCTTAAATCTAGACTATCAACAAAGCAATAAATCAAGCCCTGATTTGTAGTGTCTGCTAATTTCCAGAGTATAGATACTCACACTGAAAATTTAACACTTGGTCAAAAGCTGGTTTTAGCTGGTTTCAGCAAACCCCAGGAGACATCAACAGTAAGTGAGGAAAAAAAGAAAAAGAAAAAAATAATAAAAAACAGTTAGTGGGTATGACCTGGATAAAGATTCAAAAGAGAGGGGCAGCTAGATAGTGTAGTGAATAGAGTGCCGGCCCTGTAGTCAGGAGGACCTGAGTTCAAATCCAGCCTCAGACACTTAATGTTTCCTAGCTATGTGATCCTGGGCAAGTCACTTAATCCCAATTGCCTCAGCAAAAAAAAAAAAAAAAAGATTCAAAAGAGACTGAGGAGAGATTAGACATGTAGGAAGAGAGCCATTGTGAATATGGAAAAAAATTGGTGTTTCAAGTTCAAAAGAAAAAAAATGAAAAACATCACTATTTAGAGAAAAGCACATCAAAACAACTCTGAAGTTTTGCCTTACACCCAGCAAATTGGTAAAGATGACAAAATATGGAAATAGTCCATGTGGGAAGAACCATGGAAAGGCAAGCACAGATATGTTGTTAGAACTATGAATTGGAAAATATGAGAAAGTAAAGGAGAAAAGGGGGGGAGGAAATAGAAGGAAAAACAAGGAAAGTGAGAGGAAAGGACTGAAGATGAAGGAGAGGAAAAAGAAATTATCTATTTCCAGTTTGCCCAATTCTGAACCTCACTTGCCTCCACTTCTTTATTCTGCCTGAGGGTTTGGCAAATTTGATAAAGATAACTCCAAGAAAGTTGCAGTTCTCTTTTTCTTTTCTCCTTGTTGCCCAGCCAGAAATTCCATGTGTAGCTGAAACCTCCTGTGCATGTTGTCTCTCCCCCATTAGTGTGAGAGCTTCTTGGAAATTGAGTGGATGCCCATCAGCTAGTGAACTGAATTGAATTGGATTGGATTGAATAAGTTATGGCATATGAAGGCAATGAAATATTATTGTTCTATAAGAAATGATGAGCAGGATAATTTCAGAAAAGCCTGGAAAGACGTATGTGAATTTATGCTGAGTGAAGTGAGCAGAACCAAGAGAACATTGTACACAGCAACAAGAAGATTATGTGATGGACTTGGCTTTTTTCAATAATAAGGTGCTTCAAAGCAATTCCAATAGACTTGTGATGGAAAGTGCCATCCATATCCAGAGAGAGAACTATGAAGATTGAATATGGATTGAAATATAATATTTTCACCTTTTTGGTTTTTTTCTTTCTCAAGGGTGGATTTCCCTCTTGGTCTGATTTTTCTTGCACAATGTGACAAATATGGAAATACATTTAAAAGAATTGTATCTGTTGAACCTATATCAGATTATTTGTATCTTAAAGAGGGGGTAGGTAAAAGAGGAGGAAGAAAAATTTGGAACACAAAATCTTACAAAAATGAATGACAGAAACTATATATATGCATATATATATATATTTGGAAAAATTAAATATGATTGAAAATTTAAAAAAAATAATATTGAAATAAGAATGTGAACTCCTTGAGAATAGAGACTTTCTTGCTTTTCTCTTTATATCCCCAACATTTAATACAGTGCTTTATACAAACTAGGTTTTTGATCAATGATTTTTTTATTCATTCATTCTTTAATCATTTGTAACAAGGTTTATGAACTGTCTCAGGAAAGTTAGTCATGTAGCTTGTCTAGAGACATTAGCATTATAGTTAGTCAAGAATTGTTCTGCAAATTCTTATTTAAATAATGGCATATTTTACCTATGTCCTGATATTGTAAACATATTAAAATTAATATTACCTCTGATTTCTATTGTATTGATTTAATAATTGTAACTGCCTATACTTAACCTTGCTCCAAAATTTGGTCTGAGTTCTTCTCAGTTGGCATAAAGGAGTGGTTGAAAGGAAATGTTACTATAGCTCAGGCATCTGTTTGTTGTCAATATGCCTCAAACCAATTTAACTTGTGACATCTGTTTTGTTGTCTGTAAACACTGACCTAAGACAACTTTTTACCTGTCTGTGCAATTAGACATGGTTCGATCTTCCTCTTGGGATGTACTGAGTATTCAAGGAGGACAAGTATGTCTGCTGTGAGGTCTTGCCAACTCAGAACAAAGGGGAAGAAATCACTACTCATCATCTGTTTAGAGATTGTTGAATCACCAGACACTGACCTTCTAGAGATTGACCATGGAGGATCCACAACTAGAAATTAAAGGTCTCTTGAATCCCCACTGCAATCACCATTGCAACCGTACTATACTGACTGATGCCTCAGATCATCCTGAGGTGAGAAAATGACTTAGCTAAAGTCATCTTGCTTTCTAAACTCTTTTTTACAAAAAAGTATATAATAGGAGGTTGTAATGGAGGAACTAATCAGAAGAGCCTTGTCAATTGTCTTAACATTGAAGGATATTACTAATTAAAGTTGAGGTTCCAGTGTGATAGATACAGCAGTTCTTTCTTGCTCACACATCACTGGGTATTTGTCCATCCCTGAAACCTTACAAAAAGATGACCACATTAGTCCTTTCTCCTTTTGGACTTGAAATAATAATTTCACATACTCAAACTTAAGATACATTTGCCAAGTCCAGTTCATACCATATTAAGTCTTACATGTGGGTTTGCCTTTTTTTTTCCTTATTAAAACATTCTTTCCTTTTCTTTGCTGAGGCAATTGGGGTTAAGTGACTTGCCCAAAGTCACACAGCTAGGGCATGTTAAGTGTCTGAGATCAGACTTGAACTCAGGTCCTCCTGACTTCAGGGCTGGTGCTCTATCCACTGTGCCATCTAGCCGCCCCCCATGCTGTAATTTCTGCCTTATGTACGCATTGAAATATAAATTATTTTGAGAATCTACTTCAAATATAAAGAATTGTATATGTGTTTTTAAAAGTAACCATTGATGATTTTTAGAGTTGTGAAAGAATCTAAAGAATCATCCAACCAGCCATTCATCTCCTACTTTCTTATTCTTAGCTTGACTAAGTGTGTTGAAGTGCCCTTTGAGATTGACATGTTTTTTTGTGAGGGCAGTGGCGCCACTGCGCCACCTAGCTGCCCCCTCTGCTATGCATTTTTAACTTTATTTTTTCCCCTTTCCTCTTCTGCCCCCACCTCCCCAAAACAAACTATATTTAAGCACAGATATATTTATGTATACATACATATATACATCCAAGCATACAAACATACATATATACATTCACTTACATACACACATATGCATATGTATAGATACATACACATACATCTTTTTGTTTTTTTTTTTTTGCTGAGGCAATTGGGGTTAAGTGACTTGCCCAGGGTCACACAGCTGTTATGTGTCTGAGATTAAATTTGAACTCAGGTCCTCCTGACTTCAGGGCTGGTGCTCTATCCACTGCTCCACCTAGCTGCCCCCATACACATACATCTAAACAATATGACATATAATGAAAATTTCTCTCTTGATTGAATCTTTTTTTAAGATTGACTTTGAGATCAATGATTACTACCCCTACTTTTTTCCCAATAAATTCTACTCTTAATCATTGTTATTATGTTTGTGTATACCTCTTACTTTCTGTCTCTGCTAAGTTTTTTTCTATCCATTAACTTGCCTTGCTATTATGTACGCTCCCCACCACTCCCACATTCCATGGATCCCTCCTGTATCTTCTCCCCTCACTCTTTCCTTCTTTCTTTATCCCATTCCTGCTAATCTACACATTCTTCCTAGTCCCCACCTCATCCTAGTCCCTCCCCTCCTTATCTCTTTATTGATTTTGAAGAATGCTATAACCTTTTTTGTATATATACATATGTGTATACCTGTGCACATATACACACATACACACAGATGCATATACACACATACATAATGCACATACGTGTGTTATTCCCTCTTTACCCCATTTCTTAATGTGAGCAGGTTTTCAGAATTACTGCTCCTCCCTCTAATTCCTCTGTGTCAGCAGTTTTGATCAAGTCACTCTTATTCCAGGTCAAGCACTAGGTCTCTAGCCTGGGCATTTATTTATTTTTTATTTTATTTTTTTTTAACATTTTTTTTATTTTATTTGCATAACATATGTGTGGGTAATTCTTCAACAATAACCCTTCCATACATTTCTGTTACAAATTTTTCCCCCCAGCTCCCCACCCCTCCCCTAGATGGCAGGATATCCACTACATGTTAATTATGTTAATATATTGGCAAATTGAATATATGTATACATATTTCCAAACTTATCATTGTTGTGCAAGAAAAATCTTATCTACACAAACAATATATCAGATAAAGGAAACACAATGTAAGCAAACATCAATCAAGGAGTATGAGAATGTTATGTTGTGGTCCACATTTCACATCCCTCTCTCTGGGTGTATATGGCTTTCTTCAGTGAACAATTGGAGGTGGTTTGAAACATTTCATTGTTGAAGAGAGCCATGTCCATCAGAATTGATCGTCATATAGTACTGTTGTTGCCGTGTATAATGATCTCCTGGTTCTGCTCATTTCACTCAGCATCAGCTCATGTAAGTCTCTACAGGCCTCTCTGAAATCATCTTGCTGGTCATTTCTTACAGAACAATAATATTCCATAATATTCATATACCATAATTTATTCAGCCATTCTCCAATTGAAGGGCATCTATTCAATTTCCAGTTTCTAGCCACTACAAAAAGGGCTGCCACAAACATTCTTGCACATGTGGAGCCCTTTCCTTCCTTTATGATTTCTTTGGGATATAAGCCCAATAGAAATGCTGCTGGGTCAAAGGGTATGCACAGTTTGATAACTTTTTGAGCATAGCTCCAAATTGTTCTCCAGAATGGCTGGATCCGTTCACAGCTCCACCAACAATGTATCAGTGTCCCAGTTTTCCCACATCCCCTCCAGCATTCATCGTTATCTTTTCCTGTCATTTTAGCCAATCTGACAGGTGTGTAGTGGTACCTCAGAGTTGTCTTAATTTGCATTTCTCTGATCAATAGTGATTTGGAGCACCTTTTCATATGACTATAAATAGTTTTAATTTCATCCTCTGAAAATTGTCTGTTCATATCCTTTGACCATTTATTGATTGGAGAATGGCTTGAATTTTTATAAATATGAGACAATTCTCTATAAATTTTAGAGATGAGACCTTTATCAGAACCCTTAGATGTAAAGATGATTTCCCAATTTATTGCTTCCCTCCTAATCTTGACTGCATTGATTTTGTTGGTACAAAAACTTTTTAACTTAATATAGTCAAAGTTATCTATCTGGTTTTCAATTAAGAGTTCCAGTTCTTCTTTGGACATAAATTTATTCCATCTCCATAGGTCTGAGAGGTAAACTATATTACATTCCTCTAATTTACTTATAGTATCACTCTTTATATCCAGATCATGAACCCATTTAGATCTTATCTTGGTATGTGGTGTTAGATGTGGGTCAAGCCCTAATTTCTTCCACACTAGTTTCCAGTTTTCCCAGCAGTTTTTGTCAAATAGTGAATACTTATCCCAAAAGCTGGGGTGTTTGGGTTTATCAAAGACTAAATTGCTATAGTTATTGCCTAGTTTGTCTTGTGATTCTATCCTATTCCACTGATCGACTACTCTATTTCTTAGCCAGTACCAAATGGTTTTGATGACTGCTGCTTTATAATATAGTTTTAGATCTGGTACAGCAAGTCCACCATCGTCAGCCTTTTTTTTCATTAATCCCCTTGAAATTCTTGACCTTTTGTTTTTCCAAATGAACTTTGCTACCATTTTTTCTAGATCTGTAAGATAATTTCTTGGGAGTTTGATTGGTATGGCACTAAATAAGTAAATTAGTTTGGGTAATATTGTCATTTTTATTATATTCGCTCGGCCTACCCATGAGCATTTTAAGTTTTTCCAATTGACTAGGTCTGATTTTATTTGTGTGGAAAGTGTTTTGTAGTTTAGTTCATATAGTTCCTGACTGTTCCTTGGCAGATAAATTCCCAAATATTTTATCCTATCATCCATTATTTGGAATGGAATTTCTTTTTGTATCTCTTGCTGCTGAACTTTATTGGTAATATATAAAAATGCTGATGATTTATGTGGATTTATTTTGTATCCTGCAACTTTGCTAAAGTTGTGAATTGTTTCTAGTAGTTTTTTAGTTGAGTCTTTAGGGTTCTCTACGTATATCATCATGTCATCTGCAAAGAGTGATAATTTGGTTTCCTCATTACCTACTCTAATTCCTTTAATCTCTTTTTCTTCTCTTACTGCCAAAGCTAACATTTCTAAGATAATATTAAATAGTAATGGTGACAATGGGCAGCTTTGTTTCACTCCTGATCTTATTGGGAATGGTTCTAGTTTGACTCCATTACATATGATGCTTGCTGAAGGTTTTAAGTAGATACTACTAATCATTTTAAGGAAAAGTAGCCTGGGCATTTATTGAGTATATAGCTCCCTGAAGTAGTAGGCCTCATATTGTAAGCATATTTCTGGGACTGGATTTAGGAAATTTGGGTTAAAATCCCACTTCTGCATGATCCTGGATGTGTCTTTGAATCTGTTTTTTCATTTGTAAAATGGAGATAATGATAGCATAGCAGGATTATTGTGATGCTCAAGTGAGTATGTAAAATACTATATAAAAGTTAACTAATATTATTAGTTGAGTAGAATAGGTTGTTGAAGCAAAAGTTATACTGCCTGCTAGTTTCTTTATAGCTCTAATATTTTAGATGGCTGAATGATAAAAGAAGCTGTAGGTAAGGAACGGAAAGAAAAAGTGGAAGTAACAATTCTTTTTTTTTTAATAGTATTTTATTTTTTCTCTAATTATATGTAAAGATAGTTTTCAACATTCACTTTATAAGATTTCAAGTTCTAGATTTTCCTCGCTCCGATACTTCCCTCCCTCCTCAAAAGGTTCAGATTGCCTGGTCAGTTGATGTTCTCATGACTACCTCAGCCTAGCTAAGCTACTCTCGGGCAGCAGGGTGGGACAATACTAGAAAGGCCTGTTTGCAGAGAAGTAATGGATCTCCCATAAAAATCCAAGAGAGACTTAGGCCTGATGCAGAGTGCAGGGCATGGGGGAGGGGAGGGGAGGAGAAAGCAAAATGATGATCTTTAATGGTCATTAAAGAGCTTACTGGATCGGGCAAATGGCTGGCAGTCATTCATTCATTCACTTGTTCATTCAAGATGTTACATTAAGAGCCTACTACTGTTAAGTGCCAGATACCATTCTGGGTTCTGGGGACAAAGAAGCCCTCTGGGGCTTACTTATTTTTAGAAGGAAATTATAAATAAACAGAGAATTAGCTAAGAAATATACATGTAACAATCACATAGAACTTAGTTTTTGTTGTTAGGGGAATATGCCAACAGGCCCTTTGGGCAGAAAGGAAGGGAAGAGTGAGATGATGTAAATAACTAAAGAGAGTTTGTTGTTGGGGAAGTTGTGCTTCCCTGTTCTGCTGGCTTCTTGAAGCCAAAAGTGGATCATCTCCATAAGGGTACCTCACAGCTATCCCTAACAAGACTCTGAATAAAATGTTATGCTCTTTCAGTGATAAGTTCCCTCAAGCTGGAGAGCTACTAAGTTATATAGCAAATATTAAGAGATTTTGTTTTGTCCCATCAACTCCATGCCTCCTCTCAGAGTCAAGTACAGCTTACAGCAAAACAATTGCAAAGTCTGTCTTTCTCCTGTTTTTCCCTCTCAAACTAGAGAGAGCAAGAGAGGGCAAGGTAGGTATCTCTGAGTAATTATTCTCTTCTCAAGCTCCAAATATCTCTGGTGAGCACTAAGCCCTATCATACATCTACAGGATCAAGATCTTCCAAAAAGCTTCCAGCAGCTTTTTCAGGTGATCAACAAATCAATGATTCTTCCAATTAGCAAGTGCCTACAGTCATCTCAGTTGAAAAATCTATGTCTTGGGAAGGAGAGAAAAATTTGGAACAGAAGGCTTTGCAAGGGTCAGTGTTGAAAAATTGCCTCTGCATATTTTTGCAAATAAAAAAGCTTTAATAAATTAAAAAAAATATGTCTTCCATTAAAGCCATTTATAGTCATATGAAAAAATGCTTTAAGTCACTAGAAATGCAAATAAAGACAACTCTGAGGTACCACTTCAAACCTCTCAGATTGGCTAAGATGACTGGGAAAGATAATGATAAATGTTGAAGGGGATATGGTAAAACTGGTACACTGATGCATTGTTGGTAGAGTTGTGAAATGATCCAACCATTCTGGAGAGCAATTTGGAACTATGCCCAGAGGATTATAAAATTGTGTATACTCATTGATCCAGCAGTGTCACTACTGGCTCTGTATCCTAAAAAAATCATATGAGAAGGAAAATGATTTATATATGCAAAAATGTTTGTAATAACCTTTTTTTGTAGTGGCAAAGAACTGAAAATGGAGTGGATGCCTATCAATTGGGGAATGACTGAATAAGTTGTAGCATATGAATGCCATGAAATATTATTATTCTATAAAAAATGTTGAACAGGCTGATCTAAGAAAAGCCTGGAAATACTTATGTGAATTGATGCTGAATGAAATACAGAACCATTGTACACAGTAATAGTGATATTGCATGATAATCAACTGTAGTGGACTTGGCTTTTCCTAACAGTGAGGTAATCCAAGAAAATTCTAATGGACTTGGGATGGAAAATGTCATCTTCATCCAGAGAGAGAGAACTATAGAGACTGAATGTGGATTAAAGCATAGCATTTTCAACTTTTTTTTTTTTTGCTTGTTTGCTTTTACTTTCTTGTGTTTTTTTTTTTTTTCATTTTTGGTCTGATTTTTCTTGTACAACATGACAAACATGGAAACATGTTTAAAAGGATTGCAAATGTTTAGCTTGTATCATATTGCTTGCTCTCTTGGAGAGGGAGCAGTAAGGGAGGGAGGGAGGAAAAAGTTGGAACACAAAGTCTTACAAAAATGAATGTTAAAAACTATTTTTACACTGGAAAATTAAAATACTATTGAGAAAAATATATTTAAAAAAGACAATCTATGTTCTCTGTCTCTGGATTATTACAATTCCTCTTTTACTCAATTTACATTCCTTTTGTTTACTGCTTCCTACAGCTTGTTCTCAAAATTCCTTTGGCTTCTCATATAAGACCAGATTTCCTATGTCTCAAATCAGGGCATCTTATTAGTCAGTGACTCATCTTTAAATACATCTTTCTCTCAGATAGATATGAATGAACTCAACAATTCTAATATAATCTTCCCAGAGTTCTCAAACATTTATCTGATTTACAATTTTGTCTATTAGATACAAATTTTAAAAATCTAAAAGCAGTCACATTCAAATGAACTGTTAGTCTACAAAGCCTTGTTGCCACTATGACCTCAGTTATTGCTCTGCCTTCAAATAAATTTCAGTATATTCATCTGAGGTATTCTTCCCTCTCTGGCTCTTAGAATAGTTTTCGTTTCTCCTCAATAGTTTATCTGAGAGGTTGTCTTTCTTTACAAGTTAATTTTATCTTCTTTCCTTCTATAAGTCTTATTTTTTTTTTGGTAGAATTTTTGGTAGAATTGAGGTGAAAAGTGCTATTCAGCAGTCCTACAAAATGTTTATTATTTAACCTTCCAGTAGATATTGTAATAGTAGTTATAAGTTCTTGAATCATGTTTATATTTCTGTCAATGTGAACTTGTGAATTTTTTGTATCTTGGCACTTTATGAAATAAATACTTGTCCCATACTTGATTGATATGGTAAATTGAGTACCTTTTGTGGTATCATTGAATTTAACAGTTAGAAAAGTACTTAGTGGTTATCTAGTTCAATCCATACATGAGAGGAATCCCCATTATAATAATATACCTAACAAAAGATCACACAGGCTCTGTTTGAAGGTAAATTTATTACCTCTTTAGGAGCCTAGTTCATTTTATGAAAACTCAAATCATTAGAATCTTATTCTTGACAGCAAACCCCAAACTGGTCTCTTTACAACTTCCACTAATTGCTTCTAGTTCTGCCCTCTGAGGTCAAATAGAACAAAACTAGTCCTTCATTCATTCCACAGCTTTTTTAATCCTTGAACATAACTATCATATTGTTCCATGAATCTTCTCTTCTCCAGGCTAAAAATCCCCAGTTCCTTCAGGTGAACCTCATATGCCATGGGCCAAAAGTCCTTTACCAACCTTATTTCCCTCCTCTGTATTCCCCAGATCATCAAAATCCATCAAAAACTGTGACATGCATAACTGAAAACAGAATGCCAGATGAGAACTCATGAGGTCAGAGTACAGTAAGACTGTTATTCCATATTCCAGGAAGCTCTGCTCCTCTTAATGCAGCTAATTACATTAGCTTATTTGGATGCCACTTCATGATGCTGACTCATATTGAGTTTATAATAGTCCATAAAAACCTTCTGATATATTTTAGAACCATAACTTATGACTCTACCTTCCCGATTTTGTACTTCTGAATTAATTTTTTAACCAAGTGTAAATAACCCTTTATATTTATCCCTAATGAATTTTACCTTATTAGAATCAGCCCAATGCTTTAGCCTATCAAGATCTTTTTGGAACCTGACTGTCATCCAATATGATGGCTCTCTCTTCCAGATTTGTGTCAAATGTAATACAATAGGCATGCCACTTATGCATTTATCCAAATTATTCATAAAAACGTAAAACAGCACAAGGTCCAGCACAGATCCCTGGGGTATTTCCTAAACACTCCCTGACACATTAAGTTAACACTAAATCATTAACAAGTACTCACTTCTTAATCTACTTTTACTATATTCTCATCTAATCCATCTCTCTCCATCTTCTCCACAAAAATAGTATGTAATACTTCATCAAAAAGTTTACTAAAATCTAGTTCAATTGTCAAAAAAGAAAATGTGGTTCGTCTATCATGAACTATTCTTGAGGAAGCCATTGGATCTTTGTTATCATGACTTCTCTTTCTAGATGTTTGCTAACTATCTCTTTAATGATTGGTTCTAGAATTTTAGCAGGCATTGAAATCAAGGCCAATGGTCTGCAGACTGCCCTCACTTTTTTGAAAATACAGACAATATCTGCACCTTCTCCAATCTTGTATATCAGATATCACTGATAGTGACTCAGCAATTATCTTGGCCAGCTTTTTCAGTATTTAAGGATATAATTCATCTGAGTTAGCTAACTTGGATTCAAGGGAAGCTAAATGCTCCCTTACTATTATATCTTTACTTATCTTGGCTATCAATTTCCTAATAGTAATTTTGTTCTGTGATCTTCAGGACGATGATCATTCTCTTTGGCAGAGAAAACAAAAAGCAGAATAATGATAGAGCAAGTCTGTTTTCTCTCTGTTGTCAATTATCATGGTCCCAGCCACCCCAAGTAAAGGTTCTATTCCTTCTGTGACCTTTATTTTCTCTCCCAACATAGCTTTAAAAGAAAGAAAGAAAGAAAGAAAATCCAATTTTATCATTCTTGAAGAAAGCATCAGTAAGCTCAACTTATCATGAGCTTTAACATTTCTGACAAGGATCTCAGAGTAAAAGCAGAGAAAACAAGATGGATGATGGAAGAATGGAATGCAGAGAAGGCATGGGGATTAGGAGGGCATGAAATGCAATGGGAAGGAGGGGCAGGGAATCAAGGATGAGGAGAAGTATATTAGTGAATTCTTGAGCTATGGGGTTAAGATTATGAAAGGGGTAAAATTAAGTCCAAGAAGAGTTAATAGGTTGGGAGTAGAGGAAGAGGTAAAGAGACTGGAGTTCATGGTGAAGATGAGTAATGAATCAGAAAAAGAGATGGGAATATAGAACATTGTGATGAGAAAAGGAATTTCAGAATTCAAGATCCTAGAAGTGGAAAATTTTTGATTGATTAGATTCTAGGTCATGATTGACTATTGAGTAGAGCTCTATCTACCTAGGTCATGGGATTTGAAGATGTTGATATACTAAAAGATCAGAATACTTGAAGGGACATCAATGTGAATATTGTTCTAAGTAGAAATTGGGGTATATCATAGAATTTGGACCTGGAAGAGTTAGAGATCATTTGATCTAATGCTCTTATTTTATAGATATGGAATCTCAGAAATAAGGAGAGGAAGCAAACTGCCTAGCCTGGCATACAAATTGCAAGTAATGGAGTTAAGATTTGAACTCAGAATCTCCAACTTGTTAAAAAAAAAAGTGCTCTTTTCTTAAGCTATACATTAAATAAAAAATTTATTATTTAAATTTCCAAAAGTAAATAGGTAAAAAAATTTTGAATAACTACATTTTCTTTTTTTTAAATTAAAAAAAATTCTTTTTATTTTCAAAATATTTGCAAAGATAAAATGTTTGTGGCAGCTCTTTTTGTAGTGGCTAGAAACTGGAAGCTGAATGGATGCCCATCAATTGGAGAATGGCTGAATAAATTATGGTATATGAATGTTATGGAATATTATTATTCTGTAAGAAATGACCAGCAGGATGATTTCAGAGAGGCCTGGAGAGACTTGCATGAACTGATGCTGAGTGAAATGAGTAGAACCAGGAGATCATTATACATGGCAACAACAATACTATATGGTGATCAATTCTGATGGACATGACTCTCTTCAACAATGAAATGTTTCAAACCAGTTCCAACTGTTCAGTGAAGAAAGCCATATACACCCAGAGAGAAGGATGTGAAATGTGGACCACAACATAACATTTTCATGCTCTCTATTGATGTTTGCTTGCAGTGTGTTTCCTTTCTCTGATTTTTTTTTCTTGTAGATACAATTTTTCTTGCACAACAATGATAAGTGTGGAAATATGTATACATATATTCGATTTGTCAGGTATTTTAACATAATTAACATGTAGTGGACTTCCTGCCATCTAGGGGAGGGGAGGACCTTAGGGGGGAAGGATTTGTAATGGAAAGCTTTGTAAGGGTCAATGTTGAAGAATTACTCATACATATGTTTTGCAAATAAAAAGTTTTAATAAAAAAATTTGCAAAGATATGTTGGGAAATGTTGAAAAAAAATGTTGACAACATTCACCCTTGCAAAACTTTGTGTTCCAAATTTTTTTCTACCTCCTTTTCCCTGACCCCCTCCCCAGGCAGCAAGGAATTCAATATATATTAAACATGTGCAATTCTTCTATACATTTTCACATTTATCATGCTACACAAGAAAAATCAGATCAAAAAGGGGGAAAAATTGAGAAAGAAAAAAAAAGCAAGCAAACAACAACAACAACAAAAAGGTAAAAATACTATGTTGTGATCCATTCTCAATCCCCACTCTGGATGCAGATGGCTCTATCACAAGTCTATTGGAATTGGCCTGAATCATCTTATTATAATAATGGGCATCCTTGTTTTACCCCTGATCTTACTGGGAATGTGTCCAGCTTCTTTCCATTACAAATAATGCATGCTGTTGGTTTTAGATAAATGTTGCTTATTATTTTAAGGAAAGCTCCCTTTATCCCTATGCTCTCTGGTGTTTTTAATAAGAATGGGTGCTGTATTTGTCAAAACCTTTTTTTACATCCATTGAGATTATCATATGATTTCTTTTGGTTTTGTTATTGATGTGATTGATTATGGTAATAGTTTCCCTCATTGTGAATAACTAAATTTTCAAATGAGTTTTAGGTAAGTTTATAGCATTTATACGGTTGAAGGTTATTAAAGGTTAAACTGTATTAAAACTTGAGACACTGTGCAGGGACAAGTAGAATCAATACAAATAAATACAAAATAGCTAATTATAAGGTAGTTTGGCAAGGAGAACAGTAACATTTGGAGGAAGAGAAAGTTAGGGGAAAAAAAAGAGAGAGGGATGTTTTAATTATGTTGAGTACCTTGAGGAGTCTATGCAGCATAGGTGGAGATGGGAGTGTGTGGGTATGTGCATGTGGGTATTCTATGTGTGTATGGATGTATTGGGAGAAGCAATGCATATTAAAATTGAAAATATAGGTGGGACAATGAGATGATGGAGGCCAGTTCCAATGATCTTGTGATGAAGAGAACCATCTTCACCCAGAGAGAGGACTGTGGGAACTAAGGGTGGATCACAACATAACATTCTCACTTTTTTTTTTTTGCATTTTGTTTTCTTATTCATTTTTTTTCCTTTTTGATCTGATCTTTCTTGTGCAGCATGATAATTATATAATATGTTTCCATATATTGTATTTAACATATATTTTAACATGTATAACATATATTGGATTACTTTCCATCTCGAGGAGGGGATGGGGGCAGGAGGGGAAAATTTGGAACACAAGGTTATGAAAGGATCAATGTTGAAAAATTATCCAGGCATATGTTTTGAAAATAAAAAGCTCTAATAATAATAAAAAACGGATTAAAACAGGTAGAGACTTTAAAAAAAGTAAAATATAGGTTGGAAACAAGGCTGTGAAGTACTTTAGAAATTAACCAAATGAATTTACATTTGATTAAAAAGACAATATGGAATCATTGAAATTAATTGAATAGTAAAGGGGACAGCCAAGGTTATGAACCTGAGAGACCTCAAGAATGGTAGGCCTGCCATAGAGATAAGGAAGTTTGGAAGTGGTTGTGTTTGAGAGGAAGATGACTGATTCTGTTTTGGCTCTGTTGAGTGAGATATCTCTTCCACATAATGTTTAATATGCAATTGGCAAAACAGGACTGATAGGCACAATGGATAGAGCACAGGACCTGGAGTCAGGAAATTCAGATCTAGTCTCAGACACTTCCTAGCCACGTGACCCTGGGCAAGACACTTAATGCTATTTGTCTCAGTTTTCTCATCTGTAAAATAAACTGAAAATGGTAAAATCATTCCAGTATCCAGTATCATTCCAAGAAATCCCCAAATCAGATTTTCCTACAGCTGAAAACCTGCTAAACAATAACAAAAATAAAAAGCAGGATTGAAAATTTGGAGGATAATCAATTGGGGAATGACTGAACAAGTTGTGTTATATGAAAATGATGGAATATTATTGTTTTATAAAAAATGATGAACAAGCTGATTCTAGAATGGCCTGAAAAGATTTATATGAACTGATGCTGAGAGAAACAAGCAGAACCAAGAATACATTGTACACAATAACAACAAGAATATGTGATGATCAACTATGACAGACTTGGTTCTTCTCAGTGGTTCAGTGATCCAAGGCACTCCCAATAGACTTCAGGCAGAAAATGCCATCTGTGTCCAGAAAAAGAACTATAGAGATTGAATGTAAATTAACATGTGCTATGTTCATTTCTTTTTGTCTATTTTTTTTCACTTCCATGATTTTCCCCTTTTGTTCTGATTTTCCTCTCCCAACAACATTCATAAAGTAATGTGTATTACAAATTAATTAATAAAAAAAAGAAACTTAGAGAAGAGATTGAGGCTGGATATTTAGATTTGGGAGTCATTAGCATAGAGGTAATAATCAAATCCATGTAAGCTGATTGTTTGCCCAAAGTAAAGAATTCCAGGGTCCCTGCACTCTCTCCCACAACCCCTCCTATTACTGTCACAGGACATAGTGGGAGCTTACATTATGGGATATCTCTTACCTCTGTGGGTAGGAGAACATAGGATCCTGTGGCCTGGCCTCTTGGCTGCTCAAGTCTTGCTTGTAATTTAGTATGTAAAGTGTTTCAGCTGGTTTATAGGAACCATTCCTTAGAAAATGTGCAGATATTCTCTGCTTGTTTTCAAGTACTTTCATGGAAGCTTGTAGGGGTTGGGGAGGTTGGAGGGGAATAGCCTATTCCTTTTCGAGTAGAGGTCTGCACTATGTGATAATGAAGACTCCATTACTAGTTGCTGGAACAGAAAATTGATAACTCAGGAGGATATAGCAGCTAGATGGGTGATGTGGATGGAGTATTGAACCTGGTATCATGAAGACCTCATTTCAAATGCAGCCTCAGATACTTACTAGCTGCATATGAGTCGTTTAAATTCTGTTTGCCTCAATTCCCTTCTCTGTAAAATGGACATAATGTCACATTGGAAATACCTTGTGATTGTCTGATTCGGTCATATTCCGTGGATCTAAATATCAAAACAGTTAGCCATTCAGATGTTCAACAGACCTGTCACAGAAGAGGTTGTGTACCTACCTCTCTGGGTAATTGTGATTATATGATGAAATGATCATTTATAAAGTGTTTTGTAAGCCCTAAGGTGCTATATAAATTATTGTCATCATTCATTATTATTATTATTATTATAGACTAAAGCAAGCAGCTAGGGTCTTCAATTTTATTTCCTTCTGACTGTGTAGCATATGAATTATTTTGAGCTGAGAATCTGGTGGGAAAAGGAGCCTGATCTCTCATTTGCTTCTTTGTAGTCATGAGGATATGGACTGATGGAGAGAAAGTTCCATCCTTCCCCTCCCCCCAAAGCAATTTCTCAAATCTTGTTTTTCCTCCACTTCTGGGTCAATTTTCTGAACTGATGAACTCCTACCATTGGCCTCTTCTTCAGACAATCAGGGATGTTTCCAGTATGACATTAATGTGTCTTAATTCAATAGCCCAAAGTCAAGAATTCTCTCAGATTGATTAGACTTGAGGTGGGGTGATAGAACAATTCCTCAATGCCTGCTTTATAAACTTTGTGATTTCATTATGTTACCTGTTGATTGATTGATTCCGTGACTACATCAACTGAGGAGAGAAACTCCCTCTAGCTGATTACATTACAAGTCTTTTGTAGTTACATAAATTAATATGGTAAGTAGAATCTCCTCACAGGAAGAAAGAAGAAATCTGGAATGTCCCTTAGGAATATGCACAGCCATGGCTTTCGCTTCTGAAGGGAAGAGAGGGAAATGATAGTGGTTGTTCAGTTGTTTGTGACCCCCATGCACAACTCATAATACAATTCATAGGATTTTCTTGAGGGGGAAAAAAAAGAAGATACTTGCAGTTGAATAAAGTCCAGGAACGAAGTTGTAGTGGGGAAACAAAAGGTGTGACAGATTTTCCTCCCCCTCTCTCTTCCTCATCTTTTTTTTTTGGGGGGGGGGTGGCAAAAGAATGGGTCTTGACTTTTTTTGTCCTCATTTTAAAAAATTTATTTTTATTTCCCCCCAGTTATATGTAAAAACAGTATTTTGGGGGGTTGTACATATACAGTCATTTTTGTTGTTGTTACATATTTCCTTATAAATCATGTTGGGAGAGAAAAATCAGAACAAAATAGAAAAACCATGAGATAAAAAGAAAACAGAAAGAAAAAAAAATATAGCATATGTTGATTTACATTCAGTCTCCACAGTTCTCTTTCTGGATGTGGATGGCATTTTCCATCCAAAGTTTATTGGAATTGCCTTGGATCACTGAATTGCTGAGAAGAACCAAGTCTATCATGCTTGTTCATCATTTTGTGTGTGTGTGTGTGTGTGTGTGTGGCTGATTCTTTATTTGTCTTTTTTTGTTAAAGCTTTTTTTTTGCAAAATATATGCATGGGTAATTTTTCAACATTGACCCTTGCAAATTTACAAATTTTTCCCTCCTGCCTCCCACCTCCTCCCCTAGATGGCAGGAAGTCAAATATATGTTAATTATGTTAAAATATTTGACAGGATGAATATGTGTATACATACTTATACAGTTATCTTGCTGTACAGGAAAGGAAAAAAAGAACCTGAGATGGAAAACATAATGCAAGCAAACATCAGTAGAGAGTGTGAAAATGCTATGTCGTGGCCCAGACTCAGATCCCACAGTCCTTTCCCTGGGTGTATATGGCTTTGTTCATCACTGTTGCTCATCATTTTTTATAGAACAATAATATTCCATTACTTTCATATGCTATAACTTATTCAGCCATTCCCCAAATGATGGGCATTTACTCAATTTACAATTCCTTGCCATCCAGATGAAGGTGGCCTTGCTGTACCAGATCTAAAACTATATTATAAAGCAGCGGTCATCAAAACCATTTGGTATTGGCTAAGAAATAGAGCAGTCGATCAGTGGCACAGGATAGGATATCAGGACTATCTAGGCAATAACCTTAACAATCTAGTATTCGATAAACCCAAAGACCCCAGCTTTTGGGATAAATACTCACTATTCGGCAAAAACTTCTGGGAAAATTGGAAACTAGTGTGGAAGAAATTAGGGCTTGACCCATACCTAACACCACATACCAAGATAAGATCTAAATGGGTTCATGATCTAGATATAAAGAGGGACTTTGTAAGCAAGTTAGAGGAACGTAATATAGTTTATCTCTCAGACCTGTGGAGATAGAATAAATTTATGTCCAAAGAAGACCTGGAACTCCTAATTGAACACCAGATGGATAATTTTGATTATATTAAGTTAAAAAGTTTCTGTACAAACAAAACAAATGCAGGCAAGATTAGGAGGGAAGCATCAAATTGGGAAATCATCTTTACATTTAATGATTCTGATAAAGGCCTCATTTCTAAAATTTATAGAGAATTGTCTCATATATATAAGAATTCAAGCCACTCTTCAATAGATAAGTGGTCAAGGGATATGAACAGACAATTTTCAGATGATGAAATTAAAACCATCTCTAGTCATATGAAAAGTTGCTCCAAATCACTATTAATCAGAGAAATGCAAATTAAGACAACTCTGAGGTACCACTACACACCTGTCAGATTGGCTAAAATGACAGGAAAAGATAACGATGAATGTTGGAGGGGATGTGGGAAAACTGGGACACTAATACATTGTTGGTGGAACTGTGAACGGATCCAACCATTCTGGAGAGCAATTTGGAACTATGCTCAAAAAGTTGTCAAACTGTGCATACCCTTTGACCCAGCAGTGTTTCTACTGGGCCTATATCCCAAAGAGATCTTAGAGGAGGGAAAGGGACCCACCTGTGCAAGAATGTTTGTGGCAGCCCTTTTTGTAGTGGCTAGAAACTGGAAACTGAAGGGATGCCCATCAATTGGGGAGTGGCTGAATAAATTATGGTATATGAATGTTATGGAATATTATTGCTCTGTAAGAAACGACCAGCAGGACGATTTCAGAGAGGCCTGGAGAGACTTGCATGAACTGATGCTGAGTGAAACGAGCAGAACTAGGAGGTCATCATACACAGCAACAACAGTATTACATGATGATCAATTCTGATGGACATGGCTCTCTGCAATAAAGAATTGTCTCAAACCAGTTCCAATTGTTCACTGAAGAAAACCATATACACCCAGAGAGAGGGAAATGAAATATGGACCACAAAATAACATTTCCATGCTCTCTATTGACATTTGCTTGCATTGTGTTGCCTTTCTCTGATTCTTTTTTTTTCTTGTAGATAGGATTTTTCTTGCATAACTTCTCAAGCATTTCAACATTATTAACATGTAGTGGACTTCCTGCCATCTAGGGGAGGGGAGGAGACTGGGGGTAAAATTTGTAATGGAAAGCTTTGTAAAGATCAATGTTGGAGAACTACCCATACATATGTTATACAAATAAAAAGCTTTAATAAATTTAAAAAAAAAACCAATTCCTTGCCATCACAAAAAGAGCTGCTACAAACATTTTTACACATGAGGGTCCTTTTCCCTCTTTTATAATTTTTTTGGGACATAGACCCAGCAGAGACACTGCTAGATCAAAGGGTATGCACAGTGTGATAGCCCTTTGGGCAGAGTTCCAGATCTCTTCATCTTTGCCCATTTCTGGTAAGGTCTTGCTTCCATTAAGCCTCTCTTGGATTTGCACCCTTAATATGGGTCAGGAACAGCTCCATCTAGCTCCTACCACAATAATGTGGCAATACCAAGGGCAGGAGCCTTGGTTACTACCACTGAGGGGAAAGTTTTTTCCCCTTCCTCTCAGAGTACCAGCACTATCTGTTCCTCAGTGACCAGAGTATGCCAGTCTTTCCTATAAGCCTTTGCTAGCAATATTCCTTTATCTGTGAACAGTCTCTTGTCTCTTCTCTTCCCCAGCCAGATCCTGACAAAGCTTCAGGACCTAAATCAAGAAAAGAAGGAAACAATATATTTGTTTATTGGCTACTATGTGCCAGGCTTGGGCTAACCCCTTTACAAATGTTATCTCATTTGATCTTCATAACAACCTTGAGAGGAAAGTGCTATTATGATCCCCATTTTACAGTTTCAGAAACTGAGGTAGACAGTGATTAAATGAATGCTCAGGGTCACATAGCTAATAAATATACATCGAGTTCTTTTCCTTCAGAAAGCCTCCTTGATTGCTCCAGCTGGAGTGAAGGAATGAGGAACAGTCTCTACCTGCTCTGAATGCTCATAGTTTTTTGGGGGTCAGAGCTATGTACTTCAGAGAAGCACACATAAGAACTCCTTCTCCCTTGCTTCCCCTTTCCCTGACAAAAAAGGAGAATGGAGATCACAGATGCACAGGATTTAAAGCCAGAAAGAAACAGAGACAATTGTAGGGCCCTTTTATTTTTACAGATGAGGGAAATGAGGCATAATAGCTTTTTATTTTCCCCAATACATGCAAAGATAATTTTCAACATCCACCCTCACAAACCTTGTATTGCAAATTTTTCTCCCTCTCCTCCCCTTCTTCCCTCTCCCCTAGATAGCAAGCAATCCAATATAGGTAGGACATGTACAATTCTTCTAAACATATTTCCATACTTGTCAGGCTGTGCAAGAAAAATTAGATCAAAAGGTGAAAGAAAAACACACAAAAAAAGCAAACAAACAACAACAACAAAGAAACTGAAAATACTCTGCTTTGATTTACATTCTGTCTCCATCTTCCTCTCTCTGGATGCAGATAGCACTTTCCATCATAAGTCTATTGGAACTGCTTTGAATCACCTCATTGTTGAAAAAAGCCATGTCCATCACAGTTGATCATGATTTTATCTTGTTGCTGTATAAAATGCTTTCCTGGTTCTCGTTTCACTCAGCATCAGTTCATGCAAGTCTCTCCAGGCCTCTCTGAAATGATCCTGCTGGTCGTTTCTTACAGAGCAATAATTTTCCATAACATTCATATACCATAATTTGTTCAGCCACTCTCCAATTGATGGGCATCCCTTCAGTTTCCAGTTTCTAGCCACCACAAAAAGAGCTGTCACAAACATTCTTGCACATGTGGGGCCCTTTCCCTCTTTTATGATTTCTTTGGGATATGGACCCAGTAGTGAGATTACTGGATCAAAGAGCAGACCTTTGTGCATATTAACTTTCATTTTTGTAAGACTTTCTTTTCCAAATGTTTCTCTTTTCCTTCCTTACCTCCCCTATCCCCTAGACAACAAGCAATCTGATATAGATTAAATATATGTGTCAATTAAACATATTTCCATATTTGTCATGTTGTACAAGAAAAATAAGACCAAAAGAAAAAAAGACACGAGAAAGAAAGAAACAAACAAAAATTTGAAAATACTATGCTCTGATCCATATTCAGGTTCCAGAGTTCTCTTTCTAGGTGTGATTCGTGGCAGCTAGGTGGCTCAGTGGATAGAGCACTAGCCCTGAAGTCAGGAGGATCTGAGTTCTAATCTGGTCTCAGACACTTAACACTTCCTAACTGTGTGACCCTGAGCAAGTCACTTAACCCCAGTTGCCTCAGGGGAAAAAAAAGAAAAAAAAAAGAAAAAGAAAGAAAGCTAGATGTGATTCGTATTTTCCAACCCAAGTACATTGGAATTGCCTTGAATCACCAAGGGTGGGATTTAAACGGAGGCCTTTTGGACTCCAAACTAAGAAGCCCTATCCACTGTGGCATATTATGCTGCCTCTTTCAGTACCTGCTGTACTCCTTCCAGAAGATGTTCAAGGACCTTTTCATCACCCCCACCTCCCAAATTACAGAAGAGGGTGTGGGAGAACAGAAAAGAAGATCCCTTTCAGGGGGAGCTGACTCAGCTCTTGTGTCAACAGTTCCTTATAACCCCTCGATGGGCTTGGTTGGGTTGGGCTGGAGCTTGAACTCAGCGACAGATGGGCCTTTCTGATGGCAGGCTTGGACTTCAGAGGAAGCCGCCAAAAGCCACACAAAGCCCCTTTGCTGGGGAAGATTGAAACACATTCCTGGAGCTCAGCCAGGAGAGGCTCAGGTGGTGTCTTGGCCCCAGTTCTGGGCCTTAGAGGAGTTTGGACAGGGTGAAGAACGAGGCCCTGGTTCTGTTACTTCTGAGTTTCTATGCTTTGGACCCAGAAAAGGAGTAAATTCTAGCTCAAGCCTGGGGTTATCACAGTCTGGGGGAAACTAGAGTAGCTGTCCCGGGTCCTGCACTTGTGAAGGTAATAGTCTGAGTAAGATAAATGAGGAATGGCTCAGATTCCGCTTTGGGGAAAGAGAAGGTAATCTCCAGTAATTATCCCTGCCTCCTCTAGGATGAGTAGTTCTTGTTTCGGTGATTCCTTTTCCCCTTTGTTTCCAAAGAAGCCCAATGATATCACCAGTGAGATGACTAATGTTCGAAGTGGCTAGAACTACATAAAGCACCCTCAATCTCCTCCAGAGTCCAGTGGTCAGAGGGAAGTCAAGAGGACAGGCAATAGTCCGGGATTTCTCCCATGTAAGGTCTCAGTCTGTCTGAGTCACACACATTCAGTGACTAACAGCTAGTAAGGAAGGCAAGGGTGTACAGGAAAGATCTTTAGCCTGAGAGTTAGGAAAGCTGGGTTCTAGTCTCAACTCTGTTCCGAACTGGCTATGTGTCTGTGGCCTCTCTAAGGTCCCTTGGCCCCCTGTAATTACAGTAGGATTCAGGATGGCCATGTCCTGTTCATACCCATGACTAGAGTCCCTTGATACCATGCAAGGATGCTTCTTATAGTCTTGGACCTGAAGAGATGACAGAAAAAGGGCCGTCTGACCCTATCTCAGCAGGGAACACTGGGTGGGAGATGGCAGCCTTCTCCCCTGTTGTACAGGAACACTAGCCTGCCTGGGCCTGCGGTACCCAGGATGAGAACCTCCTATTTCACTCTGATCATGTGTGCTCAGGTTCTTCCCTGGAAGAGGCAGAAGCCCAGGGGTTATTCCCACATTACTTTTGTCACACAAGGAAGTAGCAGGGCAGCTTAAATATTTGCACTCTAGCTCTCAAACATTTCCTTAATTTAAACATTTGCCTTCTTCCTCCCAGAATGGCCCTTTGTCATGAGCCCAACCGAGGAAGAAGTCTTGGTCTGGTTACTGTGGATTGATCCAGAAACACTGATCCAAACACAAACACAAACACAAAGAGATATGTACAGACATACAAGAAGAACATAACAGATGTATACAAGAATAAAGTGAAGTATAGGGTAGCTAAATGGGGAAGTGAATAGAGCACTGGACCTGGAATCAGGAATACTTAAATTCAAGTCAGCTTCTGACACTTATTAGGGCAAATTACTTACCCTATGTTTGTCTCAATTTGCTCATCTTTTAAATGGGGATAATAATAGCATCTACCTCCCAGGATTGTTGTGAAGGATCAAAAGAGATAATAACTATAAAAACATGGTGCCTGGTACATAATACATGCTATGTAAATGTAAGCTATTATTATCATTATTATTATTAGAGATGTACACAGACTTGCATACTCTGTAGTTAGACACATATAGAAATATAAATTTTCCCTTTTTTAACAGATTTCCATATTTGTTATGTTGTGCAAGAAAAATCAAACCAAAAGGGAGAAAGAAAAGCATGAGAAAGAAAAAACAAATGAAAAAAGGGGAAAATGTTATGCTTTGATTCACATTCAATCTCCATCGTTCTCTCTCTGGATGCAGATGATATTTTCTATCCCAAGTCTGTTGGAATTGTCTTGAATCACTGTATTGCTGAAAAGATCCATTCCATCACAGTTGACTGTCATACAATATTAGTTACTGTGTACAATGTTCTCTTGGTTCCACTAACTTCACTCAGCAACAGTTCATATAAGTCTTTCCAGGCTTTTCTGAAATCAGCCTGCCCCTCATTTCTTATAGAACAATAATATTCCATTACATTCATATATCATAACTTATTCAGCCATTCCCCAGTTGATGGGCATCCATTTCCTGTATCTTGCCACTAGAAAAAGAGTTGCTACAAAAATTTTTGCACACGAGTCCTTTTCCTGTTAGAAACACACATTCTAATCAGTGTTTTTTTTGTGATTGCATGTGTACAGAATGATATCCATCCTTCCCTTCCTGCTTCCCTAGGGTTTTTTGGTCAGCAGGAATAGGGTCTAGCTGGACTAGAAGCACTTGTAAAATACTTGACCTATAAAGTTCCTTTATATAACAGAGTGACCTTCAGATACTTTTAAAGCTGGAGTTCCTTCAGTAGTTGGGATAGGTCTTAAGACAGTTTTGCTCTCCTATCCTTTGAAAATAATTAATAAAGAACTTCATTGTCAAGGATTATTCATTGTTTGGGTCCTTACTACATATACTACCAGCATGCTCCTGTCCTCTCAAAGTGTCTAAAGATGTGGGTCTAGTGCCCATATGGGTTCAAATAACTGAATGTGGGGGGTTAGAAAAAATTGACAGCAATAAAAGGCAACAAATATTTCATCAAGATCTAATTCTTTATGCAAAAATAAACAAGCCCATACACCTCATTAGTATTCAAATTTGCTTTTGGATTTAATAAATAGCAAAATTATATGTATATCAAAGAATTGTTCTAAAATAAACTATTTTATGACTTATTAGTAGTAAATGTTTGATTTGTATACTTATTTTATATACCCATATGCCCAGGGTCATGTAAAAATGTCTTGGTTGGAAAGGGGTCACAAGTGGAAAAAGTTTAAGAACCCCTGATCAACCCTAGTTATTATCTGTCACCATCACATTGCCAATCAAAGAGGAGGCAAGAAGGAAATGGGTAGTTTGGGAATGGCTTTCAGAGTTTTTCAAATAGCTGAAAGTTTGTCATGTGGAATGGAAATTCAACTTCTTTCCTTTGGTCCAGGGGGCAAAACTTAGACCAATTAGGAGCTACAAGGGAGCAGATTTTAGAAAACAAAATCCTTTTGTCACCTTAGAGCTGTTCAAAAGTGGAGTGAAAGGATGAGTAGAGTTCCTTGTCAGAGGAACCTCCCTCTAAGCACTGGATACTCACATTTTGGTCCAAAATCCAGGAGTCAGACACTCACTAGCTATGTGACAAAAACAAGTCACATCCCTTAAATGAGGTTTGGTTTTCTACTCTTAAAAAATGGGGAGAGTAATAAACTACACTATATAGGTGATAGGAGTTTTTTTGTAAGGGGAAGATCGCAAAGTGCTATAGAACTAAACACAGATGTGTTATTATTAAATGTCAATCCAAGCAACCCAAGGCAATCCCAATAAACTGGGTAGAAAATGTCATCTGCATCCAGAAAGAGAACTATGAAGATTGAATGTAAATCAACATACACTACGTTCACTTTTTTTTTCTTCTGTCCTGGTTTTTCCCTTTTGTTCTGATTTTTCTCTCCCAACATAATTCATAAAGAAATGTATATTTAAAAAATGAATATACATGTGTAATCAGAAAAATGAAAACTTTTTAAAAGTCAATAAACATTTAATAAGTGTTTACTATGTGCCAGGTAGGTAGTTGAAGGCACTGTTAATTATAACGAATATTATTGTTATAACAATTATTATATCTTAACTTTTTTAATGGAGTTCTGACAGATAGGTTTCTGATACAAGTCACTATCCTGCAATTATTCTTTTTTTAATTTTTAAAGCTTTTTATTTTCAAAACATATGCCTAGATAGTTTTCAGCATTCACTCTTGCAAATCCATGTTCCAAAATTTTTTTCTCCCTCCCTTCACCCCACACCCTCCCCTAGATGGCAAGTAATCCAATATGTGTTAAACATGTGCAATTCTTCTATATATATTTCCACAATTATCATGCTGCACAAGAAAAACCAGATCAAAAAGGAAAAAAGGGAGAAAAAAAAAACAAAACAAAATACAAGCAAATAACAACAAAAAACACTGAAAATACTATGCTATGATCCACACTCAGTCCCCACAGATCTCTCTCTGGATGCAAATGGCTCTCTTTATCACAAGACCATTGGAACTGGCCTGAATCATCATGCTGTTGAAAAGAGCCACAAACATCAGAATTGGTCATCGTATAATCTTGTTGTTGCCGTGTATAATGATCTCCTGGTTCTGCTCATTTCACTCAGCATCAGTTCATGCAAGTCTCTCCAGGCCTCTCTGAAATCATCCTGCTGGTTGTTTCTTACAGAGCAATAATATTTCATTACATTCATATATCATAATTTGTTCAGCCATTCTCCAATTGATGGGCATCAGCTCGATTTCCAGTTCTTTGCCCCTATAAAAAGAGTTGCTACAAACATTTTTGTAGATATGGGGGTCCTTTTCCTTTTTTATGATATTTTTGGGATACAGGCCTAGTAGAGACTACCTGCAATTATTATTTTATTTTTAATGTTCTCAAGACTATTAATTAAGCAGGTAAAATGACTGCTTTTCATAACTGAATAAAACTATTAGGATGCAAACTCATCTTTTTCTCTGCTCACAGTATCTTCTATATAATTCCCAAAGCAGACTGGATAATGGCAATGATACAGTTGTTGTTTAGCATTTCAATCATGTCTGACTCTTTGTGACACAGTTGGGATTTTCTTGGCAAAGATACTGGAATAGTTTGCCATCTCCCTCTGGAGCTCATTTGACAGATGAGGAAACTAAGGCATACAAGGTTAAATTACTTGTCCAAGGTCACACAGCTAGGAAGTGTCTGAGATTGAATCTGAGCTGATCTTGCTTGCAGGTTCAGCACTCTATCCACTGTGCCACCTTGCTGTCTCAGGGAGGATATAAACCTCAATTCTATTATAATTCTCCAGGTCCAAAAGGATTAATTTGTTGAATTCTCAAAATATCTTGGGAGTCTCTATTGGTAGTTTGTGAATTTGTTGTCTGCTAGTTTACAAAGTATAGTGATTTTCTGGTGTATAATTCTAGCTACCTGATTGTGCCTTTTTATGTATTTGATAGGTGCTAAATGTTTGTGACCTTCAAAAAACAAAACTATTTCCTTGCATAATCTGTCCTGATAATAAATCCAGGGTTTTTGAAGATAACCTCCCAGTAATTTCTGGTAACAATAGCCTGGTTTCTCATTACTATCATAAAGCCTTCAGTTTCTGTAGTCAAATATGAATGACTCAGTGGTTTAATGCTTCCTTGGCTACTATTATCAATTGAGTTCCTATGAACTGTTTTCCATGCAAGATGTTTTGGTTCCACTTTTGGACCTTAGCCATCACACATGCTCTGTCCAGAAATCAAGCAAGAATTAGTTACATTCAATAAATCTAGTAACATGTACTCATCATCAATGGTGACACTGCTCTGAGAAGTGATATCTACCTGTACAGGAAGTCCATCTGTAGTTTATGATGCTTGTATGATGTAATCTGGGAACTTCTGTTAATCCTCTTCCTCCTTTTTGACAAGGAAGTGTAATTATTTCTAGACACTCTAAAACAGACCATTTGGCTGGGTTCCTCTGGGCTAGGGCACACTCCTCTCCTGGTCCTGTGCCCAGCCACACCTACTCATTGATCTCTTAGCCCCAGGAAATTCTAGCCTCGGGTGACAGAGGGTTCTCCTTTTTCACGCTCATTAGTTTATTAAGTTATCAGCCATGCAGGGATAATTTTTAATTCTAGTAAATTAGATAATAGCTTATAAATCTCCCAAGAGGATGGAAGTAAAAGAGGTTCTTAATGAATAATATGAATCAGGGTATGGGATTAGTAGTTTATTCCTACACAGAAAGAAATGCTAAGCATGAAAAAAAATCACAGTGAGAATTAATACACAGCATTAATAGGATTCAGTAAGTAAACCTAAAAGTAATAAAAGGCTGATAAGGGAATATTTAAAATAATTTAAATTAAAATTTAAATGAGAAGAGAATTTAAATCATTCAATACCATTCTACATTTCACTTCAGCGTGGCCTTCTATCCCCAGAACTATCACCCTATATCTGTTCTGCCCTTTGTAATGAAATTCTTCAAAAAGGTATTTACACAAGGTGCCTCCTCTAATTAACCCCTTACAATATGGCTTCTGACCTTATCATCCCATTGAAACTGCTCTCTCCAAAGTTGCCAACGATCTCTTAGTTACCAAACCCAATGGCCCTTTCTCAATCTTCCTTCTCAGTCTCTTTGCTGTTGTTTGTTGATCATTTTCTCCTTCTTGGTACACTCTTCTCTCCAGGTTTTTAGGACACTTCTCTCTCCTGGCTCTTGTTGACCTATCCAATCCCTCCTTCTCTGTCTCCTTTTCTGGATCCTCTTCCAGGTCACATCCTCTAATCATAAATGTTTCTCAGGGTTCTGTCCTCAATACTACTTCACTTGATTTCATTAGCTCCCACGGATGAAATTATTTTTTCTACACGGATTATTCTCAAATCTACCTAACATGCTCCAAACTCACTACTGACATCCAATTTTTATCCAGCTCCAGCTGCCTTTCACATATCTCAACTTGGATGTTCAGTGAATATCTTCAACTCAACATGTGCAAAATGAAAGCCATTACTTTTCCACCGAAATCTTCCCTAACTCTTAAGTTATTTCAGAGAGCAATGAATCCTCCAGGTCTCAGGTGTACATCCTTGGAGTCAGTCTAGATTCCTCACTCTCTTCCAATCCCCATATCCAATTAATTGCCAAGGCCTATCAATTTTATCTTTGCAACATCTGCCCAATATGCCCACTTCTCTGTCACTGTCACCGTTCCAATGCATGTCCTTACTATCTCACATCTGGAATATGGCAAAATCCTGTTGGAGGTCTGCCCATCTCAAGCATTTCCCCACTCTAATCCATCCTCCATGTAGCCACTACAGTGTTTTCCTAAAGTGCAAGTTCTACCATGTCTCCCCACCTTAATCCCTGTCCCTCACTCAATAAATTCCAGTGGCTCCCTGTTGCCTCCAGGAGCAAATACAAATACAAACTCTTCCTAACCTAGGTCCCGTCTATCTTTCTAGTCAAATTACACCTTTCTTCCAATATGTACTCTCTGATGCAGTAACACTGGCTTCCTGACTATTCTCCACACAAGACACTCCATCTCAAGTTTCTGGTCATTTTCTCTGACTGTCCCCCATGTCTCCATTCACTACTTGTACTACTGACCTTTTTGGCTTCCTTTAAGTCCCAGCTGAAATCCCACACTCTCAAAAAATCTTCACTACCTCTCAATTCTCTCTCTCTTTTTTTTTTTTTTTTTTGGTGAGGCAATTGGGATTAAGTGATGAGTATTAAGTGTATGAGGTTGGATTTGAACTCTGGTCCTCCTGCCTCCAAGGCCAGCACTCTTTCCACTGCACCATTCAGCTGCCCCAACCCCTATTAATTCTAATAACATCTCTTTGTTAAGCAAGGATAGCTTTGTATATATTTATTTGCTTGTTGTTTCCCCTATTACATGGTAAACTCCTTGAGGGAAGGGACCATCTTTTGCCTCTTTTTAATATCCTCAGTGAGTATGGCATATAGTTAGCCCTTAATAAATGTTTATTGATTCATTAATTGCCACTGTCCAATCAGATGACCAGGCTTGAGCCAATCTTTTTTTTGGTGGTCTCTCTCTCCAATGCAGAAATTTTACCACCTTACCCTTATCACTATCACAACCAAACATTTCACGTGTAGACTTCTAGATTCTTAAAACTCACAAAGAAAAATAAAATTAGGGCAACCCACCCCCAAACTCATGTTTGCTTAGATAAGATATATATTCACAGTACTATTGAGGTTGAGTGGGAGATGAGATAGAAGCAATTGCCTCCTTTCTCCTACTCAATTCTTAGAACACAGTTCAAAATAGTACACAAAGTTCATAGCCAGAAATGGAGATACCGCGTGATGGTCATCCTTTTTGTATAGATGAGAGAGTGAATAAGATCGCAGCAAAAGGTCATGTCCCTTCCAAGGCAATCCCAATAGACTTTGGATAGAAAATGCTGTCTGTATTTAATCTGCATTACATTGATATAAATCAATACAATTATGCTCACTTCTTTTTCCTGTTGCTTTTTCCCCCCTCTCCCATGGTTTTTCCCTTTTGTTCTGATTTTTCTCTCCCAACTCATAAAGCAATGTGTATTAAAAACAAGTTAATAAAAAAAAATGTCCCCTGCTAGCAGGGGTGCTAAGTGAGCCATCTGGAGGGCCATTGACAGGATTATCTTGTCCTTGTGTTACTGTCTACAATCATACAATTAGGAAGCTAAGCTATAGATGTCAATCCCTGAGGTTATTTTGTATCCTATAAAAGTCCCCCCTCTTTCCCCTTGTAAAAGGTGAATTTATTAGGAACTTTGCCTGCCTTATGGCTTCATAATAAAGCTCTTCCCCTTGAATGAAAGATAGGTTTGAGTTCATGAATTCATCACAGAAGATTCCATGCTTTCTTAGCTTCTTGAACCTCATCATATCTACTGAACTTTCAGCCAATTAGGGGACTACTTATATCATAGTGCAAATCCCTGAGTGACAGACCCCACATTGATGGGGTTCAGCACCAAATGATGAGGTTGTGTAGAGATTCCTAGTTCAAAATACAAGGCACAGGGCTTTATGAAAAGAGATTATGGACAAAATGAAGAGGTAAAGTAAACATCAAGAGTGATAAATATGAAATAGATTCTCAAGAGCATATAATTAGCAAGGGAAAGGGTTTTAACAATTAACAAGGGAAAAGACAAGTTCCCCATGGAACTCACAATTACCCTGGAGAAAGTGAGACACTAATACATTGTTGGTGGAATTGTGAAATGATCCAACCATTCTATTTCTTTCTTTCTTTTTTAATAAAGCTTTTTATTTGCATAACATATGTATGGGTAATTGTTCAACATTGACCCTTATGAAGCTTTCTGTTACAAATTTTTCCCCCCTAGTCTCCTCCTCTGCCCTAGATGGCAGGAAGTCCACTACATGTTAATTATATTAAAATACTTGAGAAGTCGAATATATGTATACATTTCCACACTTATCTTGCTGTGCAAGAACTATTGTATCTGCATGAACAAAAAGTATCTGAGAAAGGAAACCCAATGCAAGCAAACATCGATGTAGAGCATGAAAATGATATGTTGTGGTCCACATTCCATATCCCTCTCTCTGGGTGTATATGACTTTCTTTACATCATCCAACCATTCTAGAGAGCAATTTGGAACTATTTTCAAAGGGCTATGCAACTGTGCATACCCTTTGATCCAGCAATGTCTCTACTGGGTCTGTATTCCAAAGAAATCATACAAGAGGGAAAAGGACCCATCTGTACAAAAATGTTTGTAGCAATTTTTTTATGATGGCAAAGAATTGGAAACTGAGTGGATGCCCATCAGTTGGAGATGGTTGAATAAATTGTGGGTATATGAAGATATATTATTGATGTGTAAGATGAGTAGGCTGATTTTAGAAAAGCCTGGAAAAATTTATATGAACTGATACTGTGAAGTACGCAGAACCAGGAAAATATTGTACACAGCAACAAGAAGATTGTGTAATGATAAATTATGATAGACTTGGCTCTTTTTATCAATTCAGTGATTTAAGGAAATTCCAATAAGCTTTGCATGAAAAATGCCATCCACACCCAGAGAGAACTATGGAGAAATGAATGTAAGTTGAATCATATTTTCACCTTTTTTTTTCACCTTTTTTTTCTAGTGGTTTTTCCCTTTTGTTCTGATTTTTCTCTCCCAACATGACTCACATGGAAATATGTAAAAAATGAATGTACATGTCTAACATAAAAAAATAAATAATGAAATAAAAGTTCTAAATAACAGGAAAAAGTCCATTTATTAAGTAAATATTTGCAAGGAGCTGAAGATACCAAAATAAAAGTAAAAGGAGAATTGTTTTCTGCCTTTAAGGAACTTAATTGTCCTGGAATGGCATAAGAGTGTAACATATATAAACAAATGATTAAATTGCAAATAATTTGAGAAAGCTTATTAGCAATTTAGGCAGATAAGGAAAACCTTAGCTTAAGATTTTCAGATCATCAAAGCTTGATCTGAGCTTTGACAGAAGATAAATAGTCTAAGAAATGGAGGTGAAAAAGCATGGGAAACAGCTTAAGCCAAAACACACAGAGAGGAGGAAGTACAGAGATTGGGCCTGTCCGGCTAGATCTCTGTGCATCTGAAATAAGTATAGAAATTGAGAAAGGTTAAAGAGTTTGTAGTTTATCAGAGAGGCTGAAGAGCCACTGAATGATTTTCAAGTGAAATAGCTAGGGATTAGGAAGATGACTTTGGCAGCTCCATGGAGAATAGTTTGGAGAAGTTGAGAAGGCTAGAAGAAGCAAGATAGCTAATTAGGAAATCATTGAAATAATAAGTAGACTTATTTTTTCTTTTATTTTTTAAAATACACACTTCTTTATCAAAAAAGTACGATATATGATTTGTAAATGAACACCCACACTTCCTGATATTTTGTTGCTAATTCAAATGTAATTTCTCTTTTCACTGTCTCATCTTATTTTAAAAGTTTTGCTTTCAAACAAAATCAGCCTTTTCTCCTCCTTGCTCCCCCTTCCAGTGAGAAAACAAGAAAAACAAAAGCCTTAATACAAACACAGTAAAACAAAATCAATTCCTCCATCAACTATATCCCCCCCCCCAAAGCCTCAATTTGCACTGGAGTTTATTACCTCTTTCTTAGGAGGTGATCTTCCTTACATTTATTATTTCTTGTGGCATGGCAATATTCAATCACATTAATCTATTACAGTTCTTTCTAGCCATTCTCCAATGGCGTATTTTTTGTGTTATTACAAATAGTGCTACTATGAATATTGGGTGTCTCCCTAAGTCACTACCTTAGTCAACCTCTTAGTATTCTAGACCATAAATTGCAACAAAGGTGATGACTTACACTGGCAGAAAGAGCTGCCCACCTGGGAGTCCACTGTACCAATGATGTCACAGATACAGTCCCTATCTCCTATATGCTAAGCACTGGTGATACAAAAACAAATATAGTCCCTGCCATACAGGAGGTTTAATGGCAGACAGTATGTGAAGGGGAATGATGGCCAAAGAGTGGGATTTTGGTTTGGGAAAGTTGCTGGAATGGTAATGGAGCCACATGGATTTCAGAAAAGCATGGAAAGACTTACATGAACTGATGCTGAGGGAAATGAACAAAACCAGGAGAACATTATACACAGAAACAAGAATGCATGATAGTCAATTGTGATGGACTTGGCTCTTCTCAACAATGTTGTGATTCAAGACATTTCCAATAGATTTGGGATGGAAAATGCTAATAGCATTAAGAGAGAAAACTATGAAGACTGAATATAGATCAAAGCAGAGTATTTTTTAACTTTTTTGTTGTTGTTTGCTTGGTTTTTTTCTCATTTTTTTTTCTGTTTTGATGATTTTTTAAATTTATTTTTTATTAAAGTTTTTTTTTTCAAAATATATGCAAGGATAATTTTTCAACAATGACTCTTGAAAAACCTTGTGTTCCAACTTTTCCCTCCCTTTTCCCAAGCCTCTCCCCTAGATGGCATTAAATGGGTTAAAAATTCACCCCCTAACCATAGTGATGAGTGATACCACCTAATTCTCCTTTAACCTTTAAATGGTACAACTCTTTGTAGTGCAGTATTCTTTGTACTCTCCCACAGCTGTCCTTGGCCCAGGTCTCTGAAAACAGGGAATTTGCTACTTCTGCCGAACCCCACCTAGAGCAGTCCCCTGCCTCTGAGGCTCTGATGACTTACAGGACCGATCAGGAGGAAGTTATCTTAGCGCTACCTCTGGGGAATTTAGGGCTCCAGCCCCAGGCAGATCTTCCTGGTAAGTGACTTGAGGGGTCAGAAGGGAGGAGACCAGCCGGTAAGAAATGTTGGCTGCCTGCCGAGAGGCGGTACTCCAGGGTCTGGCCCCGCCCTCTCTCCACCTGCTTAAGAAGGTGATGAGAGCCCGGGAATCACCTAGAGCAGCAGGATGGCTGGTAGCCGGCAGCCGACCTCGATTCAAGGCCTGGGATTTGTGCTGGGCGGCCGTCATCAGGTACTACTCAGCTGGTTTTCTGGTACCTATCATGCCTTTCCATCTGTTTATTCTGTGTATTCCCCGCTATCTCCCCCCAGCTAGGGCTCCCCGTTTTTCTGCATCCTGGTCTCGCTTCATTTTCGTCTCCCCCGACCCTTCCCCTTCCATGTCTCTTCTCCGATTCATTCCCACATTGGTCCTCTTTCTCCTTCCTCTGACCCTCTCTTCCACTTTCTCCCCAAGTTTTTGTTTCCTCCTTTTCTCTGTCATGGCTTGGGCTAGGGATGGAATGTTTGGGGATGTGGCAGAAAATGTGGCTGTCTGGGAGGGGATTGGGTGGGGGGTCAGCCCTCTATACCCAGCACTGTTACAGAGTAGGAGGGATGCTTCTTGAGCTAGATAAAGGAAGATTGGGCTGGTACTAAATTTACTAAATCCCTTCCCCTCATCCTTCTGGCCCATAGATATTCATTCTCTCCGTGCTTTGGTCCGATGGCAGTGACAGTCTCATCTACAGGACCTTCCAGGAGTTCCGCCAATTCCATGTGAGATGCCATCCCCCCTGTAACTCCTTGGCACCCTCCAGAACAATTCCCTCTCCCAGGCTGCATTTTGGGGGTTACCCAATGATTCCCTTGAACCTACAAGCTCCCTCCCAGCTCATATTACCCCTTTATCACTAACTCCCTTATTTAAAACCATTCCATGACGCTGAATCTATCCTTCCAGAAAAGGCTGAAGGACACTTTTCCCTTGGAGGCAGGTTTGCTGAAGAGTTCAGACCGTACCCTCCCCAAGTTTCAAGGTTAGGATCTTGGTGAAAGGTGGCAAAACTCTGGGGCTGATTAGACACTTAAGCACTGGGACAGTCTGAGAAAGGTTCTGCAACCTTAGGGTATGGATCTCAGTGAACTGAGCTGGAGAAGGAAGTCTGGGGCTCAGGGCTGGGGGGAGTAGGAGAACTGGAGTTTCAGAGAGTTCACTGTTCTTCCTGTAGATACCTCAGCACTTTTCCCCAGTGGAAGGACCCGAAAAGGACTGGTCAAGTTACAGTTGCTGGAAACCTATTCTCAGAAACTTCTGAGAGCCTCAGAGACAGTATCTCAAAGTGAGGTGGTCATTGGCTTTTTCCAGCCCCAGCCTGGGGACCTGGAGCCTGTCCTGCCCCAGAACAGGTATTTGTGAGCCCCCATAAACACACTTTTCCTAATTAGATAAAATTTTCATTGCCCACTCTGTGAAGGTTTGGGGGTTGGGAAGCTCACAATCTGCTTCCAAGAGTCATAGGGAGGACATGGAAAAGGGGATTGGGAGGGGAAGCTGAGAAAAATGGAGAGAAAGCTGCATGGGCTCTGCATTTCCAAGAAAGGCTTCATAATTCTTTCACAATTCTACAAGTCCACTTTTCTAAGTCTCAGGTTAGGAACTCCCTCTATATTCCCTTCTAATTGCACAGCTTCTACTTAGCAAGACTTCCAGTGATAGGACACTCACTACTGCTTATTTATTCCACGTCTAAGCAATCCTGTTCTTTATAGTTGGAGGGACTTCTAGTAATGCGTGTCCCACCCTCACACATTGGTCTAACCAAATTCTGCCATATGGGGCCAAACAGGGGCAGTGTGGTAGAGTGGATAGAGAACTGGCTTTGAAATCTGGAAAGCCTGGGTTCTCAACCTGCCTCTGACATACTGGATAAGGGGCAACTACTTTACACTATGAATTGCTGACCTCTATTAGTATCAGTTCTCCTTTATGTTAAGGAAATCACAAGTCCAGATTCCAAGTCTTTCCACAGAACAAGTCCTCTAGTAATTTGCAGTCTGGGGAATGGTAGTAGGAAGAAAGGATTGGGCGTGATTGGGGATTGGACTTGGACTAGATTTTGAGGAATGGATAGGGTCAGAATAAGGGAAAGGGGTGGGTGGGTGGCAGGAAGGCATTCTAGATAGGAGCCACAGCCTGGGTGAAGGCCTGGATTTCCTCAAGGATGTGTAGAGAAGGCAGATAGGAGGCCCAAATGCCAGGCTAAGAACAGTGGGAGCAGCTGAGACAGGAGAAAGTTCCACTTGGAAATAAGCTGAGAGGCAGAAAATCTTTTTTTTTTTTTTTTTAAATTAAAGCTTTTTATTTGTATAACATATGTATGGGTAGTTCCTCAGCATTGATCTTTACAAAGCTTTCCATTACAAATTTTACCCCCAGTCCCTTCCCCTCCCCTAGATGTCAGGAAGTCCACTACATGTTAATAATGTTGAAATACTTGATTAAGTTATGCAAGAAAAATCCTATCTACAAGAAAAAAAAGAGAATCAGAGAAAGGCAACACAATGCAAGCAAACCTCAACAGAGAGCACGAAAATGTTATGTTGTGGTCCACATTTCATATACTTCTCTCTGGGTGTATATGGCTTTCTTCAGTGAACAATTGGAACTGGTTTGAGACAATTCATTGTTGCAGAGAGCCATGTCCATCAGAATTGATCGTCATATAGTCTTGTTGTTGCCGTGTATAATGATCTCCTGGTTCTGCTCGTTTCACTCAGCATCAGTTCATGCAAGTCCCTCCAGGCCTCTCTGAAATCGTCCTGCTGGTCGTTTCTTACAGAGCAATAATATTCCATAACATTCATATGCCATGATTTATTCAGCCATTCTCCAATTGATGGGCATCCATTCAGTTTCCAGTTTCTAGCCACTACAAAAAGGGCTGCCACAAACATTCTTGCACATGTGGGTCCCTTTCCTTCCTTTAAGATCTCTTTGGGATATAGGCCCAATAGAAACACTGCTGGGTCAAAGGGTATGCACAGTTTGACAACTTTTTGAGCATAGTTCCAAATTGCTCTCCAGAATGGCTGGATCCGTTCACAGCTCCACCAGCAATGTATCAGTGTCCTAGTTTTCCCACATCCCCTCCAACATTCATTATCTTTTCCTGTCATTTTAGCCAATCTGACAGGTGTGTAGTGGTACCTCAGAGTTGTCATAATTTGCATTTCTCTGATCAATAGTGATTTGGAGCAACTTTTCATATGACTAGAGATGGTTTTAATTTCATCATCTGCAAATTGTTCATATCCTTTGACCATTTATCAATTGGAGAATGGCTTGAATTCTTATGAATATGAGACAATTCTCTATATATTTTAGAGATGAGACCTTTATCAGAACCCTTAAATGTAAAGATGATTTCCCAATTTGATGCTTCCCTCCTAATCTTGTCTGCATTAGTTTTATTCGTACAGAAACTTTTTAACTTAATATAATCAAAATTATCCATCTGGTGTTCAATTAGGAGTTCCAGGTCTTCTTTGGACATAAATTTATTCCATCTCCACAGGTCTGAGAGATAAACTATATTACGTTCCTCTAACTTGCTTACAAAGTCCCTCTTTATATCTAGATCATGAACCCATTTAGATCTTATCTTGGTATGTGGTGTTAGGTGTGGGTCAAGCCCTAATTTCTTCCACAGTAGTTTCCAATTTTCCCAGCAGTTTTTGCCGAATAGTGAGTACTTATCCCAAAAGCTGGGGTCTTTGGGTTTATCAAACACTAAATTGTTAAAGTTATTGCCTAGCTTGTCCTGATATCCTATCCTATGCCACTGATCGACTGCTCTATTTCTCAGCCAGTACCAAATGGTTTTGATGACCGCTGCTTTATAATATAGTTTTAGATCTGGTACAGCAAGGCCACCTTCAGGAGGCAGAAAATCTTGTACTAGGTCCAGAAAAGTTCCAATTGCAGAGGGTTCAAGTCTACCCATCTTATCTGTGTCTCACCTTAGTTATCTTGGCTCTCTCCCCAAAGCTTGGTGGTCATGCCTTCCTCTTGGGAGAGGCCGGAACAAAATCCAACGAAGTCCCTAGAGCCAGACATCCAAACCCTGGAGGCCCAGACTTACCAGTGCCTTGATAGCTTCAGTACTCAGGACATCAGGGGGAGAGCCTTTGAGGCTGAAGCTGGAGAAAAGCTGGATGTCTTGCTTAGAGAACCCACAGGTGGGAGGGCTGTGGGAGTGGGAGGACATGGGAGAAATAGAAGAATGGGGCCTCAGCCCTGGATCCTGGGATGGGTGGATGAAGGGGTGCTTTATGTTGGTGGAGGGGTCTAAAGAGATGGGGATCTTAGTTCCAGGAAACAAACACCAAGGGGGCTTGGTATTTTTTTTGGGGGGGAGAACAGGAACGTGGGGAAACAGAAGTATTAGTTTGGAGGACTAGGGATATTAAGGAAATATTTATCCCTGGGGGATCCCAAGGGTACGAGATTCTGAGACTTGGGGGAGGAATAGGGGAATAAGTGAGGACCCTGGAGCAGAAGGAGAGTTTCTTTAATCCCTGACAGTAGTTAAAAGATCCACCAAATGTTGGAAATTAGGATTTGATAGGAAGGGTATATCCACGTGTGACATGCATAGATGTCCCTACCATTAAGTAGCTACCTCAGGATTTCCTTTTTACCGCAAGCAAAACCTAGTAAGTACTTCTTCCATGCTGAGGGGTAGAGCTGTTTAACATCCCTGCTCCATCTCTCCCCTCCTTTCCCCAGGCTGGTGGCTGGTGGAGAATGAGGACAAGCAGTTGGCTTGGTTTCCTGCACCCTACCTCAAGGAGTTGTCTCCAAGAAAGGGATGTGAAGAGATGCCCCAGATACCCTTCGGTGGTAAGTGCTCCTCATCCTGAATTCAACAAAGGCAAAGCAAAGGATGGGGAGGGGGGGGGCCGGCTAAGAGTCTCTCTGGCATGTATGCTCAGCATTCACTACCTTAGCTAAATCACTACCCACCAGTTTCCCCGTGTATAAAAGTCTTTAGAGAGCTCTTCCCACCTCCGAATCCAAGAGTCCGTGTCCCTAGCTTGTTCTGGGGACTTACAGAAGTCTCCAGGTATTCACCGGGAATCCCGTGACCCGAGGAAGGAGCGTCCCAGGGCAAGCACTAGAGTGGGAAATGAGGAATGGCTCCTTTCCACCTCCTGCAGGGCTGCCGTTCTATACCACTGAAGCATACGAAAGCAGCCGGGAGGACGAACTGAGTGTGCCCGCGGGAGCACGTGTGACGGTGCTGAAGGTGTCCGAACGCGGATGGTGGCAGTGCAGGTACGTAGGGGTTCAGGCTGGACGCCCCAGGGGAGTGGGGGGGCCCCAGGAAGGAGCGCCGCCGCGCCCTGCCCACGCTCAGGAGGATGCAACGAGCCCCTCCTCCTTCTCCTGCAGGTACCGCGGCCGCCTGGGGCTCCTACCAGCCGTTCTGCTACGTCGCTGCCCCGGCCCCGAGAACGCTCGTGGGCTGGCATTCCTTAACGTGAACAGGACCAATCCGGAGCCAGAATTCGAGACCGGAGCTGAAGCCGGGCCAGGCAGGAGACGGCCCAGGGAAAGGCGCCTCCTCCCGCCCATCACTCCAAAGTACAGCTCGGACTCGGGAAGTGACAACGGAGAAGAGACCGGAGCCTCGTCAGGCCCCGGCTCCGTCCCTGTCGTGCCCACCAGGCCCAGGAGAGGGGACATCCTGCGCAGCTGCTGCTCCGTGACCCGCAGGGCCCTTCTTGGCCCGGAGGCACTGAGGTCTCCGGGCCAGAAGTCCCCAGCCGCCCCACCCTAAACTTCCAAGAAAATCCTTCCCATGCTGGGATCCTTAGACCTGCCCTCCTCTGTGCCCTTCTGTGTTATTTTGTATTAGAGTGCCTTGTCCCTGTGGGACCGAGTCCTAAATGTTTTTTTTTTTTTAATATTTAATGATTTTTTTTTTTTTTTTTTTGGTACGTGTAAATAAAGAAACCTCTCTAGGAGCTGGCCAACAACACACCTGCCTTCTGCCTTCTCCCTTCCCCACCTCCAAAGAGAAGACCTCAGCCCCCAACCTTATTTCTGCCCAAGGTGACCTTGGGTCCTCTTGCTTCCTCAGGGCCAATGGCCACAGCATCATAGAAAAGACCCGAATTCAAATCCTACTCTTGCTATTTTCTGCCCTTACAACCTCAGTCAAGCTACTTGTCTCCCTGGGCCCAAGTTATTTCAGAAAATGAGGACAGTATTAGATGGTCTCTTGGGTCCCTTCTAGCTAACTCAGACACATGATGTGTGCCCTCTCTTTAAGCTCCTAGCACATTCAGGCAGCTTCTGGTCCAGCATGCCTCCCAGAGCATGTATTCCCTGAGGAAAGGACCTGGAGCACAGATTTAGAGCAGACATCATCTAGTCTAACTTCCTTGTTTTTTGTAAAAGGTGGGGCACAGAGGGTTGAAGACCACACAGGAAATACTCTGACTCCAAATAGAATGACCAACCCACTGACATTCTCACCCTTCTCCCCTGCTATGAACTCTCCTGGGGCAGAATCCAGGTTCTTGCCTTTATCGCCCCCAAAATATGGCTTGGGTTCAGAGTGGGACTGACAAAATGAAGAAAACAGAAACACATCCCTATACCACATGACCCAAAGGGTTCAAGGAGCTCTGTCCCCCAGTCTGGCCTGTGTTTCAGGGACATTTGGGACATGAATCCTGTGGATATACTTGGGAAGATTTGTGAAGTTGACCCTTTTGATCAGGCAAGTGAGGGTCATGTCCTAGATAAGGGAAATACTTATGAGGTTTGACTAACTTTTATACAAAATGTTACAAAGGTTGTAGGGCGGGGGAAGCTGAGGTCTCAGGTAGCTTCATAGTCTGCCACAGAAAGTCCAAGAACATGGCAGCCTGCAGTGTCCGGCTGATCCGCTGGAAGTGTCGCTCTGAGGAGGGAGGAAGGTAGAAGGAGAAAAAGGTGAGAGCAGATTCTGCCCCTACATCATTCATTGACAGGCTGTAGACTGAGCACCTCTCTCTCCACAGCAGCCATTCCCTAGTGCAGTACCCGATAAGTCACTCACCAGTGTAGGGCAGCAGTGCCTCTAAGGCAGCCTGGACTCCCTCATAGGCCAGCAGCTCTTCAGGGTTCTCATGCCGTAAGAGGACGCCCAGCACAGCTTGTGCTTCGTGGCAATGGCGGGAATTTGTGTTCCATGTGACTGAGAATCTCAACAGAGCCTCTGAGAACAGGCCAAGGAAGAGGTCAGGGACCAGCTCAGCTTCCCCACCCCCTCCGCTTCCCCCACTCCTCAAAAGCCCTGCTGGGCTCGGGGTTGATGGGCACTGACCTTTCTGGTCCTTCCGGAGCCTTAGTACCTTTTCCTCCAGCTTCTTAGGACCCTCAATGTCCTTCAAGATGGCTATGTTGGGCAGAGAGGATGAGTCCGAGAAAAGAGAAAGCTGGGGCTTGACATCTACCTCAACCTCAGTCACTTCCCAAGCCACTGCCTCCCTTCCCTTCTGGGACTTCCAGCCCTTTGAAGTCACTGACCTTTGACAACTGTTAATACAGTATGTGGCCTGTCCAGAGAGATAGCCAGGCCCAGGGCCCGAAGATACTGCTTCTCTTGGAGAAGGTTAGAGAGCTCCTGCTGCCTGGGGGGAGGCAGAGAATCAGTGGGGAAAGGCTGGGTGAGGGGCAAGGTGTAGAGGAAGGAGGGGATGAGAGGCCAGTTGGTCTCTGGGATGGCAGGGGGAGGCTGCCCTTGTCATCCTTGGGACTTACTTCAGGATCTGTTCCTCCTGCCTGGCTTGCTCTTCTGCCTGTTCTGTCTCGGTCACATCCTGGAAACAGAATCATTCAGCCCAGGTAGGAGAGGTCAAGGAGAGATTATCACCCCTCACTCCACCACCCCCCCCCAAGCCAGGCTCTCACCCACCTTCCAGAGCAGGATCCGGGCATCACTGGCTCCAGTCACAACCTCCTCATCCTGCCGGTTGCAATGCAGCCCCCACACTTTGTCCTCATGCCCATCCAGCGTCCGCACACACTCGTTGGTCTTGATAGTCCAGAGTTTGAGCAGGCCATCTGAGCCGCTGCAGCGAGGAAGCAGCATCAGAACCCCTGGTCAGAACTCCCAGAGCGGGAGCCCGGCCCAGTCCCCAGTCCCAACTGACCTGGACAGCAACTGTGTCCCTCGGCTCACAAAAGTCACCCGCAGCACGGAAGCATCATGACCCTCGAACGTCTGGGGGTGACACAGAGCAGAGTCAGGGTGGAGGCCTGGCTTCACCCACTCCGGACGCCTGAAGGGTTTGGGCTGAGGAGTACTACCTTGAGACAACTGAAGTCTTGCAGACCCCAGAGCTTCAAGGAGCCGTCGGCCGAGGCTGTTGCCAGCACCTGGTCCATGGGGGAGAACTGAACACACCACACGCCTCGTCGGTGACCCGAGAAGACTCCCAGCAGGGATAAGTCAGGCAGGGACCACAGCTTGGCTGTTCGGTCCTGGGACCCTGACGCCAACAGTTTGTCATTTGGAGATACGGCCACACTATTAATGTCCTAGAGAGAGAAGACAAGGGGGGCTTGGAGCTGGGGCAGGGACCGTGGCTCCGCCCAGTCCCCAGGACACAGACTCCTGTCCGGTGTTACCTTGTCATGGGCCCGCTGAGTGGCCTGAGCCTGAAGGGGAATAGGATCACAGTTGGGGTCTCGGGTCATCTTTTTGGATGTCATGGCCTCAGGAAGGGGCCAGAACTTTACTGTAGAGTCCTGGCTCCCCGTCACCAGGAAGGCCTCCTTCAGCCTGATGTCAGGAGAGGAAACAGATGCACAAGTCATGTGGCTTTCTGCCTCTGTAACCTCCTCTCCATTGCCACAGCCTTTACCCTAACCCAGGTCATGCAGTCTCACCCAGAACCTAAGCCCTGACCCTGCCTTTACCTTACACTGCTCTGAGGGGAGTGGGTCCTGTTCTTTAAAGGACCACAACAATAACAGCTTTTATAGGGTGCTTTAAAATGTATATCATTTCATTTTAGCCTCATGACCACTCTGGGATGTAAGTGCGAGTATTATCCCTATTTTACAGAGGAGGACATTTTGAGGGCAGGACAAAGACTGAGTGATTTCATCAAGATTATGGAGCTGGCAAGTGTCTGAGACAGGATCTGAATTCGGGTATTGCAGAGTCCCAACCCAGTGCTCTCTATTCTAGCTCAGGCTGGCCCCACTCCATCTCTTTTCATTTGAGGCTCCTACTTCAAAAATTCCTGCATTCTAGTCCTGTTAGACAACTCATTATTTCTGAATACGGGCATTTTCCTGGCTCCAGATCTTAGTTTGAATTGTTTTCTTTTCTAAGACACTAATAAACTGCTTCATTCTCTCCCTCTTCACCTGTCTTTCCAAAGCAGTCCCCTGCCCCCTCACTCCCAACAGCACCAGCCCACAGCAGCTTTCTGCTGGAGTTGCTATGTCTCTCAGAGCCCAAGTCACATGTCCTCAGACCTTGTTTGTGCCTCTTTTCCTCATTCTCCTGTGTCTACGTCCTGTCTTCCTCTCAGCAGTGAGCTGAAGGCAGGGCACTGTCTACTTGCTGCTTCTGTCTTCTCAGATTATGAGCTTCCAAAGGAGAGGCTCAGGGAGAGCCTTTTTTTCAGTCTCTTTTCAGACTGAGAACTCCCAGAACATGGGGAAGGAGAGGAGACAGGGGCACTCATGAAGAGCTCAGTTTCCCTCTCTAGGCCTGATCTAAGTGAGTCCTGGTGCTCATGTGCAATACCTGGAGCAGCTGATGGTGCCGATGCCATGTGTGTGGCCAGAGCCATGGGCTATGCAATGCACCTTCCCACTGACATTCATTTTCCATATGCGCACACTCTGGTCCTGGGATGGGGGAAGTGGAGGAAGTGAAGAACAGTTAACATGGTGAAATGTGGTCCATCTCCTTCTTCCCCATCTCCCTATCTCCACAGGGCAGTCCTCACCTTGGCACAGCTGGCAAAGAGCCGGCCTTTCCGGAAAACATCCAAAGCCATGATTATGTCTGTGGGGGAAAAAAAAATGAAAATCAGAGGCTCAAATTCAGATAGGACTTAACAGAGCTAATTCATCCATTTAATTTTACATATAAGAAAACTGAGGCTAATTCTCCAGTCAATAAATGGTCAAAGGATATGAATAGACAATTTTCAGAGGATGAAATTAAAACTATTTGTAGTCATATGAAAAGGTGCTCCAAATCACTACTGATCAGAGAAATGCAAATTAAGACAACCCTGAGGTACCACTACACACCTGTCAGATTGACTAAAATGACGGAAAAGTTAATGAATATTGGAGGGGATGTGAGAAGGCTGGGACACTGATGCATTGTTGGTGGAGCTGTGAACGGATCCAATCATTCTGGAGAGCAGTTTGGAACTATGCTCAAAAAATTATCAAACTGTGCACACCCTTTGACCCAGCAGCATTTCTATTGGGCTTATATCCCAAAGAAATCTTTTTTTTTTTTTATTTGCATAACATATGTGTGGGTAATTCTTCAACAATAACCCTTACATAGCTTTCCGTTACAAATTTTTCCCCCCAACTCCCCACCCCTCCCCTAGATGGCAGGATATCCACTACATGTTAATTATGTTAAAATATTGGCAAATCGAATATATGTATACATATTTCCAAACTTATCACTGGTGTGCAAGAAAAATCGTATCTACACAAACGATATATCAGATAAAGGAAACACAATGTAAGCAAACATCAATCAAGGAGTATGAGAATGTTATGTTGTGGTCCACATTTCGCATCCCTCTCTCTGGGTGTATATGGCTTTCTTCAGTGAACAACTGGAGGTGGTTTGAAACATTTCATTGTTGAAGAGAGCCACGTCCATCAGAATTGATCGTCATATAGTACTGTTGTTGCCGTGTATAATGATCTCCTGGTTCTGCTCATTTCACTCAGCATCAGCTCATGTAAGTCTCTACAGGCCTCTCTGAAATCATCTTGCTGGTCATTTCTTACAGAACAATAATATTCCATAATATTCATATACCATAATTTATTCAGCCACTCTCCAATTGAAGGGCATCTATTCAATTTCCAGTTTCTAGCCACCACAAAAAGGGCTGCCACAAACATTCTTGCACATGTGGGGCCTTTTCCTTCCTTTAAGATTTCTTTGGGATATAAGCCCAATAGAAATGCTGCTGGGTCAAAGGGTATGCACAGTTTGATAACTTTTTGAGCATAGCTCCAAATTGTTCTCCAGAATGGCTGTATCCGTTCACAGCTCCACCAACAATGCATCAGTGTCCCAGCCCTCCCACAACCCCGCCAACATTCATCATTAACTTTTCCTGTCATTTTAGCCAATCTGACAGGTGTGAAGTTATCCCAAAGAAATCTGAGGTGGCTCAGAGACATTAGGGGAGGTCAGGTCTTACCCGTGTGCCCACAAAGGATCTGGCAATCAGATGTTTCCAGCTCAAACACTTTCAGTCGGGGGCTATTTGTGGCAACAATAATGTGGGAATCTTCAGGGCCTAGGAACCTCACATCCAACACATCCTCATTATAGCCAGCAAACTGGGCAGGGAGAAAAGCAAATGAATTCGGGAATGCTGTCCCTTGCCCCCTGCCTGCCTCTAACCATGAAGGTGGGGGAGCACCCACCTGTTTGTGAAGGTGAAGGGTGTGGGCCTCATAGAGGAGGATGTTATGCTCGGCTGTGACAGCCATGACCAGCCCAGCAGCTGGGATCAGGGAGCAGTGTGTGACTTCCCGCCCTGGGCCACCTTCACCGATGACAGGCTTCTGGGTGTGCACACAGTTCCCAGACTCAGCCTCCCAAACCCGAAGCACTCCTAGACCAGACATGGCAAGAAACACATCAGAGATGGAGAACTGGAAACAGCTGCAGCAGGTTGGGGATGAAATCAGGTTACCCCCATTACTGGGCCATGAACAGGAACCTCTCCTCGCCCCACCCCACCAGAAACCCCTCCTCACCTCGATCTCCAGCTGTGAGGAAGTGCAGCCCCGAGGTGTTCACACCCAGCGCAGGGGCCTCCCCTTTTGGAAGCAGCACCACAGACTCCACACTCTGAGAAAGAGGATCAGCAGAGCCAGTCCAGCTGTCACTCTGGGCCCGATCCCGGGTCTCTCTTCCCCTCCCACCACCCCAGACCTACCTCAAAAACAGGGACAGTCTTCACTGATGTCCGAGTCTTCAAGTCCCACACAGTACAGATCTTGTCCCGGCCAGAGCTACCAGGAGAATAGGGGAGCCCAGTCAATCCTTGAGCACTCAGTACCTCTCCCTTTCCTTTGTGCCCAGGAAAAGGGACTTGCTCTTCCCAAACCCCGAATCCAGGTAGAAGGTTCCTCCCGAGCCACTGACCTGATCATGGTGTGGCCATCACTGCTGAAGGCCAGTGAAGTGACTGTGCTGTAGTGGCTGCTTAGCATGGTCAAGCAGGTTCCAGCCTGAAGACCCCAGACACGAATTGTGCAGTCCATGGCAGAAGAGAAGAGCAGGAGCTGCTCAGGGTCTGGATGGAAGGCCACAAGGCTGGGGAGGATCACACAGGGGTCACTAACTCTGGCTCCCAGCCTCAATTCTCCAATTCTCAGGTTTGATGACCCCATCATAAAATGGGTTGAACCCAGGACTTACTGGACAACTCCAGGGGAGCCACGTAGGTGGTGGGTACCATATTTTCGTTCCAAGTCCCAGACACGCACAGCTCCATCACAGCCACCTACAGAGAAAAACAACAATATGGGGTTGGGGGACAAAATGAAAAGGGATGTAGAAGTTTGAAACTTAGTCTCCCCCCTCCAAACTTTCTGAGAATACATATCTTGATTTATTGCCATTCAAGCCTTATCAATCCCTGATCACGGATGACTTCCATCATCCCCTTTCTCCACACTTACTCAGGGGAATGGCCCTAGGGAATCCCACAATTGCCTGGACAAGATCCAGTACAAATCTGTTATCATATCTCAATTGGGACTTCATTGTAACAAGGTGAACCTTGTACTCTTCTCTAATTAACTCTCTGCCCTATTCCCTTCATAAGCTCTTCCAAACTTCTTTCAAAAAACTCCCTACACTTCCCTCCTACTCCCCCAACCTTGACACCTGAAGGTGTATCAACTCTTCTTTTTCTACATCTCATAACCTTTTGATATCATCCCTCATTCTCTCTCTTTTCTGAAGAGGTAACTGAAATTAAGCGATTTGCCCAGGGTCACACAGCAAGTAAGTGTCAAGTATCTGAAGCTGGATTTGAATTTAGGTCCCCCTGACTCCAGAGTAAGTGCTCTATCCAATGTGTCACTTAGCTTCCCCTCCCCAATCTCTTCTGTTGAAAAGGCAGACATCTCCTTCCCCTCACCCCACTCCCACCAAAGTCAACCTCATCTTTTATCTATCTTTGATGTCAGCCCTTCCTATCTTCTTCAGCAAAACCCTTCCCACCCTCTCCAATCTCTTATCTACTGCCTCCTTTCTTGATGTCTATGAACAATCTCTCCAAATCCTTCCTAATTTTAAAAAATCCTTCCCAGACTCTATCATTTCTTCAAACTAATATTCTCTATCTCTTCTTTTCCCAAACTCCTAGAAAATGCTACCTGTACTTCCTTCTTTTCTATTTTTCATCCCTTTGCAATCTGTTTTCAGAGCTCATTACTCAACAAAAACTGCTTTCTGCAAAGTCACCAACAATCTTCTGATGGCCAAATTTGAAAGCCTTTTCCTATTTCCCTTCCCAATCCTCATCTTTCTGAATTCTACAACAAAACACTGCTGACCACCTTTTCTTCTGGGGTACTTACTATTCCTTCTCTGGGGTCCATGAGACTGTTCTCTCTTAGTTCATCATCTACCTTGCTTGAGCTTGTCTTCTCAGTCTCCTCTGCTGGCTCATCATCTATACCACATCCCACAATGGTGAATATTCCCCAAGGCTCTAACCTACAATCTTTCCTCTTAGTGACCATTCAGATCATTTCTCTGCTACACACTCTTAAGATCCATTCTTTCTCTACTCTCTCTTCTGAGACTGGTAACATATTACCAATTGTCTTTCTATGAGACATTTCAAATTGTAAACTAGTGGGTACTTTAAACTCACTAAGCCCAGAGGAGAACTAATAATCTTATCCCCTGTTCTTCCCTCTTCTGAATTTCCCTAGCTTGGCTAAGGATTCCACCACTTTTTCCTTCAGTGCACACCTCAACTCCTTATTCTTCCTCATCCAGCACTGCTGAATCTTGTTCATTTTATCTCCAAAAAAATCTGACATTTATTCTCTTTTTCTCTAACTTAGGCAGCCCCTAACCTCAGGAAATTATCAATTCCCCTTCAACTATTACAACAGCTTCCAATTGGTCTTTCTGCATTTCCCTTCCCCACTCCTATCCTCTATTCACCTTCCAAAATTATTTTCCTTAAGTTCAGACTTGATATCAAGCTTTCAACTCCAGTTGTTTCCAATGACTTCAAGAAACAAATAGAAATACCTCCATTAGTCACTTTTTGAGTGACCTTTTCACACAACCTAACCTCAACCTACCTTTCTACCTTTGTTTTATATTACTCTCCCTGGCAAACTATGGCACAATTAAACTAGATTTTTGGCTGTTCCTTGAATAGGACACTTTGTTTTCTCTTTCTTGTTTTTTTTTGCCTTTGTACTGGCTACGTCCTAGGCCCCAAATTCATTTATCCCTACTTATTTTCAATGCTTCTACATGAATCTTTTCCTGATCTCTCCAACTGCTAATGTCTTCTCTCCAAAATCATCTCATATCTATTTTGCATATTTGTACATACTGATTTCCCTGGCTAAACTATAAAGTCTTTGAAAACAGTATTTTTGTCTTTCCATCCCCAACCTTTATTACAGTTTGGTAAATATTTGTTGATTGGTTACCTGTGGCCAATAGTGTGGATGTTGGGTCAAAAGCCATGGAGGCCACAGGTGCTGTGTGTATAGCCTTCCAAACCCGTGTGACATTGCCTTCACGCCAGGCCCACTGAGTCAGTAATAAGGCACGGCTCCCAGTCACTAAAATCTGGTAAAGAAAAGAAAGAAGAGATAAGAGTTAGGCTCAGGGGTCCTGGAAGCAATTCCCATCTATCACTCCCTTCCCTACCACACATACCTCATTGTTAGGGCTGAGATCAAAGGTTGTAATGTTCTCTTCGTCTTCCTGAGGAAAAAACAGGAGAATATGACACAAGTTGAAGAGAGAGGTAAGCAGGAAAAGGGGTATATATTATGAGATAGCTAACCACCTTGGGCAGCTAGTGGTGCAGTGGATAGAGTTCGAGGGCCTTGAGTCAGAAAAACTTGAGTTCAAATCCAGTCTCAAACACATACTAGTTGTGTGATCTTGGGCAAGAAAATCCTGTTTGCCTCCATTTCCTCATAAGTGAACTGGAGAAGAAAATGGGAAACTACTCCCCAGTATCTTTGCCAAGAAAATCTCACATGAGGTTATGAGTTGGACATAACTGCACTTTTCAGTCAACAACAAAAATTGCATTTTCAGGTTTGAAAAGCACTTTATGTGCTATCTCACTGGATCATCACAGCAACCCAGTGAAGCAGGTGGGGTTCCCCTCCCCTTTACAGACGAGGCTGGGAGGGAGGGCTGGAAGGTCTCCGGCAGCATCTCCCCCAGCCCCCATCGGGAGCTTCTTCAATGGAACTCGCTTTCACCTGCTGCAAGGTCCTCACGAGGTTCCCGGAAGTGGCGTCCACAATATTGACTCCAGAGCCGCAGACGCAGAAAAGGAGCTGTCCATCTCTGGACGCCTGAGAGGGGAGAGGGAGAGGAGTGAATAGGGAAGTGGGGACCCTCAGCCCCGCCCCCTCAGTTACCAGAGCGCCAGCTTCCCACCAGGCCGCCCTTCCCCTGCACCCCGCCTCAGGGCTCATACTTGGACTTTGCCTCCTTTATAGAAAGGCTCGATTCGCCGCTGCACCACGTAGCTGTGGGGAGAGGAAACACCACGCTGAGAGACGGCGGGCCTGGGTGCCCTCGCCATCCCCCCTTCTCGGCTCCACGACTTCTGCCCCTGGATACTCTTCCCTACCCCTCAACCCCAGGCTCCGTCCGAGACCCCTCCCGGCTTGGCCCTGATCGGCTCCTCACTTGCTCTTGAAGCGCAATCCGCAGGCTCCGGTCCCGGCTGTCTCCGCCATCCCGGTCACGGTTCCGGTCCCAGCCCTGGCCCCGCCTGCGGCTGCCCAGCGACGGAACGCCAAGGCCCGCACGTGCGGCAGAATAGGGGATCGTGGTGCTCCTGCTTCCGGCGCGCCACGATGGCGTCACCGAATCACGTCACTGGAGACGGGTTTTTCGGAGGTTACTTTGTGAATGGTGGGAGGGGCTGCTTTCGAGATACCCTTTCCTGATCCCCTTACTGCGGTATAGGCAGGGCCAGGAGGAGGCGGCTGTGTGGACAACGATGTGGGCATGACGGTTGGGAGGATTCTCGGGGCAGTATAGATGGAGCAGCTTTGATGATTATGATGGTGTAGTTGCCTTACATTGGAGACGGGCTACGCACCTACCAAACTACGCTTTCTCCCTCGGGCCCGACCTCGAAAATCCCACTGGCCCACAAACTTCAGCTTCTCTTGGGGCCGCTAGGGGGCGCTACAGCGCCGGATTGGCCACCGGAAGATCCGAGCGGGAATTCTGCTTTATTTCCATACCACCAGCTGCTTAGCACATTGCCTGGCCTGTTAGGAAGTTACTCCTTAAATAAGCCAGGTCTCTTATAACTTGCCGTCCCTGGCCCTAATTCTACATTTTGTGAACAAATCTAATCCCTCTTCAGTGTTTGCTATGCAAATAATCTGAAGAATGTTCATATCCACTTGACTCAGATTGTAGCCTAGCATCCATGAATTTATTAAAAATTTTTTGGATAACCATTTTCAATGTAATTGAAATGTGGTTCATTTTATGGATTTAAAAAGATTACAGCCTTCATCATGCTGCCAAAGGGTCAATGAAACAAAAAGGGTTAACTCCTGCATTATGGGGCAGGTTCAAGTGTTATGACTTCTTCCCAAAATATGTTCCAGCTTGTTAATGCCTTCCTCCTTAGACTCTAACAAACCCTGTCTTTCAATGTACCTCCAAAACTCAGCCATGCACCTGAGGGTGGGAGGGGAGGGTGCCCAATCTCCCTGCCCAGCTCTGAAACATGGGGTCAACAATAATTCAAATATTGACAGGTCAGATTCTTTTTCATATCCAGCCTAAATCCTAGTTCTACTTAATTCAATCATTGTCATGTCATACTAGAACCCCTCACAAACACTCCTCCTGTGACCCTGACCTTTCCTACTATACCACTGTTATCTCTAAATTGGGAGGTAATGTGCACTGTCCTGTTAATTCTGCTTTAGGGACCTTATTTTGGGGTCTTGTAGAAGAGAGTATCTCAAGGTACCAGAAATATGGTGCAGTGGAGACCACATAAGAGACACTCAGCAATACAGACAGATCAATGGAGGAAGGAAAAGATGTTTCAGGCTACTGAGCCACATGAGACCTAAATTCGAATCTCTGCTTCAATATTTATTAACCGTGTGATCAAGGGCAAATTAATCTGAGTTTGTTTTTTTCATCTGCAAAATGAGGATGGTCATGTCTATTTAATGGGCTTGTGGTGGCAAATAAAACTTAACTAGTATGGTAAATGGCATCTATAGGTAATACTGTTGGGATTAGAATCTCTGGACAGTATAGACAGCTCCCTGAGGAAGAAGGGTGCTTCTCAAGGCATGCAGAGGAGATGGAGTTCTCGGAGGGAAATGTAACTTGGGATACCCTGTGTGTGTGTGGGGGGGTGGGGTACAGGGCTCATGGCAAGGCTAAAGAACAAGGCTTGGGACCCCTTGGGTTCCACCTTTATTCCTCCTTCTCTATTTACAGTCATAGTAGCCTGGTCTTCCCCAGTTTTCCCTGGAGGTCAGCCCCAGGGGAGGGGATCTGGGCAGGAGTCCTGACCCATCCAGCTGGGCAGGCATTACACAGCAGCCCTGGTGGCCTCGGCGTTGATATTGGACACATCCATGCCTTCTTCCTCCTCTTCCAGGAAGGTCTCCAGCCGGGTCAGCTGCCTTCGGATGAGGCTTGTGGCCCGATGGATCCGCCTCATTCGGTGTCGGAGGCGAGACAGGGCCCCGCCCTGTGCTTTCCAGCGGCCCCACGCCTCTCGGAGCTCCTCATAGCAATTGTGGCTCTCCCTTTCAACAGCTGTGAGTGTGGCCCCGCAGCCGAGGGGACAGCACTGCTGTCGGCTGTGCCCACAGTTCCGGCTGTGTTCTACCAAGGCTGCCCGCTGCACCCTGGCCATGCAGCCTGCATTAGGGCAGAGGGTGAACTCAAAAGGACAGGAGTCCAGGTGGATCCTACGCTGGGACAGGGGACAAGTGACACAACAGCCGGCCTGGGAATTTTTACACTGTACAGACACAGAGACGGCAAAAGGACATAAAGATAGGCAGAGAAGAGAAAGGTGGAGGTGGGGAGGGGAGTGAAATAGGCAAGACAGCAGGAGGAAAATAGGAGGGGAAACAGAAAGGGTGATCAGAAAAAAAGACAAGAGGCAAAAAATGAGAAAAGATCAGTGAGTAGCTTAAATTCAAGTCCAGCCGCTTCTTAACTGATAATTATTAGTCTTTCCTGACTCCTGGACCAAACCAATGTGCTTCCAAACGCTGCATGGAAAGCAGTGGCTTTCTGTATCTGTGCCCCCAGTCCCCTCCCAGTGTAGATGGTCTCTACCTTTCCCCTCCTCAGACCCTTGAAAAGGGAAGGAGAAGCAGGTGGGTCCTGCCATACCTTGACTTGCAGGCGGCCAATGGTTTTTCTCAGCCTGTGTACCTGGACCATCAGTTTTCTCTTTACTTCTTTCCGACAGCAAGGACATGTTTTTTGTCTGGAAGAGATAAGGAGTCAACAGGACCAGTTTGTCAGGCATGCTCCTCGGGAAATAGTCCATACCCACCACAAGTAGTCTGGACATATTCCCTTAACCCTCTGTATGTGATAGCTTGTTAACTAGCAGGAAATACATTGAGGGAGCATCTCAAGTTCAAATCTCTCCTCTCCATATTGAAAACAAGGGGAAGCTGAGGGTGAAGGATGATGGATTGGGATTTGGGGGAGGGGACAGTCATGGTCTGGGAGTAAAAAGAATCCTTCCTAAAGAGAATTTTTGTGTAATTCTTAAAGTGGGAACTTAAAGATCAATTCTTGTCCTGTTTTTACTTGTATGTAAAAATTTTGTCTATAAATGTATCTATAGGTAAAAATGCCTATGCTCATTCCCAGAGTTGGGATTGAGACTGCATATCCTACCTTGCCAGCCAAGTTAAGATACATCTCTTGCAGAAGATATGACCACATGGCAGTTTCACTGGTCGCTTGAGCACCCCATGGCACACAGAACATAGCAAGGCACAGTCTGGGGGGCTGGCAAAGAGGTTGAGATCATACCCACCACTCTGGAAGTTCACCCCAAGCAAAAACAGAATAAAGACATAGGATTAGTGACCAGGAGATGATGCTTTTCTCTTCCACCTCTCTTCCGCTCCCCAACTTGCCCAGTGGGGCATCAAGCAAGAGGCTGATTGTCTGATGTCAATCCAAGACAGCCCACCCTTCTTTCCCAGAAGGAACCTAGCCCTTAAGTACTCAGTCTACAATCTTTGAAGATATGCTACATAAATTCACTGAAAGGCAGGAACTTGCTCAACAAACAACTCTCTACTAAGAAGTACTGAGACAAATTGAAACAAGTGTCCATTTTCTGGCCAACCCCTCCCAGGGCTTGTTCTTTAGTTAACTTGCATTAAGGGGGCCTGGATAAGCTCAAATCACATGCTCTAGGATTGAGTACTGAGGTCACAGTCACATTGCCTTTCTGGAAGCCTGTAATTTCTGACCAGACCATTCATACACCCCTCCGTTCATTTAAACACAGACTAGCAGTGGTCATCAACTAAATTAGTAAAACTTCTCTTAACACCATATTCAGACTCCTAAAGAATGTTGTTCACTATCTGACTCTTTACGACCCCATTTGAGGTTTTCTGAAGCTGTTTACCATTTCTGTCTCCAGCTCATTTTACACGTGAGGAAACTGAGGCAAACAGTTAAGTGACATAAGCAGGTTCATATAACTAGTATTTGAGAATGTTATTTGAGCTCGAATCTCCCTAATTCTAGGCCCAGCACTCTATCCCCTGTAACACCTGGCTGCCTTATTCTTTTCTATAGGCTTATTGAGAAGGAAGGACATAGAAAGGAAATATATTATCATAACACAGAGAATGAAAGCAGTTCAGAGAGGGAAATAACTTACCAGAGATCACTTGGCTGACTATGAGATAGACCAGACCTAGAACTC
>JAJPUD010001234.1:256662-373062 GCA_023553655.1 Myrmecobius fasciatus
TGTGACCTCTCACAAAGAACAGAAGTGGAGAAGGCATGAACTCACCATGATTGTGGTCTTAGGCAGCAGCACTACTGAGCTGAGGCAGGCTGAGACCCCATTTCACACACCTCTATTCAGGTTGACATCACAGCCTCATTGTCTACCATCAACCAATCACAGCCTTAGTCCTAGGAGCAGAGCCCAGACAGGAGTGTTCCTGTCCTTTCTCCCTAGTTACCAGAAGCCCACAATGGACAGGACAGGATCAAGCTGCAGTTGTGGCTTATCACTTGCTTCTATGTATATAATTTCACCTGTTTCTTATACTCTTTTTGAGGGAGGGCAGAGTGATTTCACCTTTTTTACAGTTAAGGAAACAGTTCAAGTTTCTTCCAAAAACTGATATAGTCTTTAATTTTACCAAATTCAAAGGCTTTTTCCCCCACGATAGACTTATGATGACCTGTTGGGCTCCAAGTCTGTGTACGAGCCAAGTTAATTACTAAATGAATAATCTAAATTATGACCTTGGTATTTCCTTTAAACTCCAGATCTAACTTCTGCCAGGGGATAGCAGCACACAACAGGTGCCGGTGATGAGGTTCTGAATGGTGGTTGGCAGAGAGAAACTGAAGAATTGATCAATTTTATTCCCAAGGAAAGGCAGAAGTCTCTGTTCATTGAGATCGGTTTAGTTCTGTGATCCCATTCCCTGGAGGTAATTTAGTCAAAAATCCAAGTTATGTTAAGTCCCTGAGGCTAAATTTTCCCTATACAATCTTTTGGCCTATGCCATATACATTGCCCTCCTGTCAGTCTGCTATTGGCACTCTTTTCTCTTCCCCTTTCCCTATGCCATGTCTCTCCTAACACCACTATGCTCCTTACCCCATTTATCATCCCTATAGCTAGTTCTTTTAGGGTGCTAAGTTTCTTTCAGGATTTAGCCTTCCAACTAAGGGCATGCCCCAACTTCATGTGTCTCTTTTCTCCTGGTAAATGGCAAGTTCCACTAGGGAACTTACAAAAATTCCTTTCTATGCTCTCGTTTACCATTCCTGGTGTCTATTACATCTTTTGTCTATAACCTATTCCTTTAAGTAAACCTGCCTTTTGCCAAAAAGAATGACCATTGTAAATTCTTCCTATGACCAAAACCCAAATTTTGTTGCCTACCATATTTGGTGTCTATATCAGCCACATCAGTCTACTAATTGCTTTGATTTTTGCTGTTCTTTGCCCTGTGCATTGGCAATCCATTGTATGGACTTTCTCACCATTCAAAGAGGCCTGAATCCTCTATAATTTACATTAGTTGTATGCACCCTTGTCTTTATAAACTCAAAAGGATTTAGATTTATTTCTAGTTTAGGGCATTAGTTATGTCAGCAAATATGCATTTAAGCACTTACTGTGCCGAGTACCAGGGCTACAAAAGAGAAAATTGAGCAGTTGAAAATATAATCATCTCAGTAAAACATGAAAGGAATGTAAAACTGGAAAGGTAAGAGGGGGCAGAACTTTACATTCAGGATCATATATTTGGCCTTAAAGTTAATAGGGAACTTCTGGAGTTTAGTGAATGGAAGATGAGAGACTTGCACTGAGTAGAGGATGATCTGAAGTGGCAAATTATCATATCAGCAAGAATAGTTAAATAGAGGTGCATTATCAAGAGCTATTTTTTTTTTTTTTGCTAATAGGGAAATGGAAAAGATTGTGACTTTTAAATTTCTCTGAAGATGGAAGCAGGCATAACAAGTACCCAGATGATAGAGAAAGTACCACACACACACACACACACACAAAAAAAAAAACCCTTTCAAATCATTTAATCAATTCATAGATTTATTAGTGTTCTGGGCAAAAAAAGGAAAAAAAAACATAATAAAATAAAAAGACAAATCCCTGTTCACATGGATTTCAAGGAAACATTTACTGAAAAATAGAACTTTAGAGATCACATAGAAACCATCTGTGGTAGCCTCTTTAACCCAGATTCTATCTTGTGTCTCCTTTTCCCTCAAATCTCAAAGAAAGCATTTACAGAGTCAGCCCCTTTATATAGGTATTTAGGGCTTCTGTACCAAATTTCTCTACACTCATTTGGTTTTCTTTTCAGCTCAGATGCCCTATATACACCTCCAACTCAAAACAACCTATTAAGAATTATCTTCTAATAGCTCCAACTTCTGTTACCCTCTGGTGCACATATCCAAATCTGACCCTGTTTTCTTACACACAACTACTAAATTTGAATTTCTCAATCCATACCGTTTTTCCTGAGTTCAAGAAGCTTCTGTAGCTCCCTATTGTTTCTAGAATAAAATACAGATTCAATCCCTCACCATCCACCTCTACCCTATCTTCTTGAAGCTTATTCCCACTTGGATATTCTGGCCAAGGTGGCCCACCAGAACATTCCAATTGGACCACTGTCACTTCCCACAAATTTTTTTTAAACACACAAAGACAAGTACTTTTATATAAGTTTAAAAAAAAAGAGACTAAAAACATTCTGGTCATCTCAGTGGTTTATGCTCCTCCCAATCCTTTTTCTACTGTTTAATTTTGTGACTGTGACTGGCTGAACCACACGGTCCATGGTATTATGGCAGTAATAAACTTCTTTCTCCGGTGGATTAAGAGAAATGGGCCCAAGATCATACACCTACTAAGTGTCTAAGGCTGAATTTAAACTCAAAGTCTTCCTAACTTCATTAACTGAGCCATTTGGCTGCCTGCCTCCTCATTTTTTATTTTCCCAAGAATGCTCCTCTCCCACTTGCTCCCAGACTTTGGGGGGGGGAGGGGGCGCGGTGTCAGAAGTCACCTGATCCCGACCCTTAGTACAAGGTCTGCCATATGCTAGATACTTTATATACAAAGGTTGGTTAGAATTAGATTCTAGCTAGACTCATCCTGTGATCTTGGCTATTGCTGGACAGTCCACGTGGGTGATAAATGGTCCGTCCCTTCTACTTAGCTGTGGGTGCCTCCGCTTAGTGAAGCTTTCCATGATCTGAAAAGCTGGGTCTTCGTTCTGCTAGGACCTCCTAAAACCTGGAAAATAAGAGTAGAGTTAGCGGGAAATCTTCCCTTCCCTTCCCCACGCCCGGTCCCTGCCCCCAATGCGCGGAGATATTTGTCGGGGCCTGGGTTTTATCCCCCACACTCATTCTATGGGGGATAAGCTTAAAGACCCCTGGTGGTTGTAGGCGCCGTGGTCTCACCCGTGGCCACATAAGCAGGCCGCGGGTGATTTTCAGACGACGCCGGCTCTGCCTCCTTCCCCGGCAGTCCCGAGGTATAAGCGCATCGAAACCTAGGTAACGGGGTTGGAGTACCTGCGAGGCCGAAACGAAGCTAGCTGTCTTCTGTTCCCTCTTCCCCACCTTTGCTGGGCTATAATCCGCGAAGAGGGCCATAACCGCTCTCCAAGGCCAGCAAGAGAACCCATGAAGACAGGGAACTCCAACCTTTAGCCTGAAAGAACGATATTAACCAACTCCCTCCAAATTTATAGTCATCCTGGTTCCGGAGTACCAAAGACTGTTTCCGGGTCAGAAGCCTCAGTTGGGTCGTTGCTGTTAGACCACGCCTTGGGAAGAAAAGTTGGAGGGCTGATTTAACCAATTACAGCCGCTTCTTTTTTAATAAATAATTCAGGAGCTGGAGTTTCCTGTTCCACAAGATATCGCGAGAACTGGCTTCACATAAAAAGTCGCGTTGAGTGGAAGACGGCCTTCTACTTCTAGTGAACACGTGAGTATCCTTTTGTTGCTGAAGTAGGGGGTGGTGGGGGGAGGAGCAGGGTAGAGTTAAGGAGTTACAGAGAGGACGCGAGGGAATCCACGGGCATCTACACCGTGCTTCCTCGGGGAGAGGTATCCCAACTTGAATCAATCTGTCACCGTGGTTCGCAGATCGGGGCCGGGCATATTTGGCGCCGTTGGGGTGCTCCGGCGGAGCCTCAGCTAGTTCAGCCGTTGGGCCCCACTTCCCTTGTCTGAGCCCTGCTTCCGTCGGAGTCTGCCGCGCCTCTGAGAGAACTCGGCGGCCTCTGCTGCTCTTCTGAGCCTTTGGCTGGGTTTGGGAAGAAGGGTATCCCAAAGCGTTCGTTTCGGTTTTGGTGACTAGGACCTGTTGTTTCCCTCAGCAAATGGCGGACGACGCCGGTGCTGCAGGAGGAGCGGGAGGCCCCGGGGGCCCGGGAGTCGGAGGCCGAGGTGGCTTCCGTGGTGGCTTTGGCAGTGGGGGCCGAGGTCGCGGCCGGGGCCGTGGTCGAGGTCGGGGCCGTGGCCGTGGGGCCCGGGGAGGAAAGGCCGAAGACAAGGAGGTTAGTTTCTGTGCTTTGGTGCATTTTCTGAACCGCTTGGTTTTTTTTTCCCTTTTTTCACCAATTATGTCTCGTTTTGTTTTTCTAAACCCTGCTGTTAAAGGGTTGGGAGTCTTTGTAATTTGGGGGAGGGGTGGGAAGTTTGGGAAGGGGAAATTCCCCCACCGCCTACCTTTAATCTGGGGTTCTCTTGGTATGTCTAGTGGGTTCCTGTTACTAAGCTGGGCCGGCTAGTCAAGGACATGAAGATCAAGTCTTTGGAAGAGATCTATCTTTTCTCCCTTCCTATCAAGGTACTGGGCACTGGGGAGTGGCAGGGGCCATGTTTTAGCAGCTTTCTCAGCGTCTTTACCCAGAAATCACCTACCACTTTTGCATCAAAATAAGCTCTTTATAACAGAGAACATCAGTTCTGGCTTGGTTGTCTAGATTAAAGTGGCCTTGTACTGGCCCTGCCATGACTGGCAAATTGTACCTCCTCACTAAAATGATTTAACAGGGGAAAACTGAATTTGACCCGGGTTTAGTAATTATTTTATTTAGCAAGTATTGGTGTTTTTTTTTTTTTAAAGATGTCTTCCTATAGCATATATTGCTATCAATATCTGAGATCCAGTTTCTTGACCTGAAAGAGATAGAATTCAACTCAAAAGGATCCCATAGAGCCCCCACTATGTGTAAAATATCTAATTTAAAACTAGAATTAAATTGTGTTAAGAAGGGAATGTTTTTAATAATAGCTTTTTATTTTCAAATACAGGCAGTTAAACATTCATCCTTAAAAAACCTTTGTGTTCCCAAATTCTCAATTCTCCCTCGTTCCCCCCACAGTAAATAATCCAATATAGGTAAAATCTTGGTAAAGTACTAAACATTTCCACATTTATCATGCTGTACAAGAAAAATCAGATCAAAAAGGGGGGAGGAAATGAGAAAGAAAAGACAAGCAAACATCCTAAAAGGTAAAAATAATTGTTGTGATTTACATTCAGGCCCCATGGTCCTGGATGCAGATGGCTCTCCATACAACTCTATTGGAACTGGCGTGAATCACCTCATTGTTGAAAAGTCAAGTAAAAGGGAATGTTTTTGTGAATTGTATGTGGCTCAGAATTCCAAGTCTAATAGCCATTTTCTTGTTCTCCCTTAAAAACTTACTGTCTCAACTAGGAAGCTAAGCTAATCTTATCTTTTACAGGAGTCTGAGATCATAGACTTCTTCCTGGGATCTTCCTTGAAAGATGAGGTTCTGAAGATTATGCCTGTGCAGAAACAAACTAGAGCTGGACAGCGGACCAGGTTCAAGGTAATTTGTCTACTTGGGTTAATTCAGTCCAACACAGGCTTCATTTTATGGGCCTCACAGTTGGGTGAATGCTAAGACATTTGATTTTTGCAATGAAGTGTATATCCCATCTTCAAATGATTTAGGGGAAAAAAACCTTTCAAAAATATTAAAGGTTCCTTTATCATCCTGGTTTTACCTTATCAGTCACCAAACTATTGTTTATACTACATGGTAGGGGTTAAAAAAAATAAAACTAAAAGCAGCTTCTTTGTAGGCTTTTGTGGCCATTGGTGACTATAATGGCCATGTTGGCCTGGGTGTCAAGTGCTCCAAAGAAGTGGCCACAGCTATTCGTGGTGCCATCATTCTTGCCAAATTGTCCATTGTTCCCGTGAGACGTGGCTACTGGGGGAACAAGATTGGCAAGCCTCACACAGTGCCCTGCAAGGTAAGGAGTAAGAGTGTAATAAAGAGGTACATGCTCTGATTTTTGTGGAATGGGGAGAGATGTGTTATCACTGAATTTTTCTTGTGGTCTTCAGGTCACTGGACGTTGTGGATCAGTTCTGGTGCGCCTCATTCCTGCCCCTAGAGGTACTGGCATTGTCTCAGCTCCTGTGCCTAAGAAACTCCTAATGATGGCTGGAATTGATGACTGCTACACTTCTGCAAGAGGCTGCACTGCCACTCTGGGCAACTTTGGTGAGTGAACTTTAACATACTTGTGTTGGCAGCATAGCTCTTACATACAAATGAGTTGGCAAAAAAAATTTAATGCTTTCTTTGTGATCTTTAAGCTGTACTTATACTGACAAATATGAGATTTTTTTAGACCCAAGAATTTCCTTTGCAGTAAAGATAGACTTGTATTCTATTGTAAAGGAGGCATGTTCACATTTTAAGAGCTATGATATGGGGTTATTAAGCTTTGTAGTTATCATTTGAACTGAGCACTGTAACCAAGCTAGAAATTCTAAGTTAGCAAAGAGATGATGAATATATGGGGCAGTGCCTGTCTATGAGCAGGAATTGGGATTTGGAAATTGGGGGGAATCGGGTTCATGCCATGGTTTATACAGACATGTGATGCTAGTTAGAATGAAGCAAGAGACTTGATAATAGTTGTAAAATATGGGTCTGGGGAACTGAGAAGGGACTTCTGGAAAGTCAGAACAGAAAGATGGACTGAGGGGGAGGTTCAATTCACATTCACCAAGCATGTGAGGCCTTAGGAAGAATGAATTGGGTCAGGAGGATAGTTACTGTTATATCACATATAACTTCTTCCTTCAACAGCTAAAGCTACCTTTGATGCCATTTCCAAAACATACAGCTATCTAACCCCAGACTTGTGGAAGGAGACTGTGTTCACTAAGTCTCCCTATCAGGTATGATATGATAATTTAGGGAGGGATGTAGAAATGAGAGTTGGGGAAGTAACTCCCAATCTCCTTAGCTCTGCTCAGTTGCACTTGGGCCAAGTATGGTGTGACTGTCGTACACAGGAGAAAGAACAAGAATTCCCTTTGACAACAGCTTGACCTGCTGTGGTCTCTCTGTTTCTTATGGGATTTGACAACTGATTTTTTACAAGTTCTGTTGTACCCACTGGTTTGTTGAGTACAGTGAGTAAGGCTTGTTTTATAATTGCAGGAATTTACTGACCATCTTGTGAAGACTCATACCCGTGTGTCTGTCCAGAGGACCCAGGCAGCTGCTGTGGCGACTACATAAGATGTTTTTTATAAACAAGGAATAAATTGAAATATGCTGTTTAATACTTGTAGTGCTTCCTTATTGATTGGGGAGGGAAAGGAAAGGGTTGAAAGTGAGTTGACAAGGCCCCCAGCCTGCTTTGGGTTTTAAGCAAAGGCATGACAAAATACATACACAGATAGAACTGCAAAGACTTTTATTGGGATGAATAAAGGTCACAGAAAAACAAAGTTCTGGGATCCTGTCAGTTGAGTCAGGCTGCCTCAGCCTTCTTGGCAGCTTTTCTCTCAGCAAGCATGCGGTGCTTCTGCTTCGCAAGACATTTTCGAGCAGATGAATTGGCTCCAAGTTCGTGATCTGTGAAGGCAGAAAACTTTCTCAGTCATTTGTCCATAGCATTCTGAATTTGTGAACTGGCAAGCAGGTCATGCCACAGCTTATATCTAAACCTCCAGCTTTGTGATCCCAAGCTTTGCACCCATAGACCACTGAGTGTCTTGTGTATGGACTTTGACTTACATCGATCCTGATAAGCTTTCACAACCTCATAGAACTGATTGAGCTCCTTTGCACAATTTTGTTGATAGCTTTCCCCTTCTCTCTGCTGACAGGCCTTCATTCTTTCTTGGACAATATTAACAATTTCTTGGTCAACTTTGCTGAAAGACAACATGAGAATGAGAAAATAAATGGCTGTTTTCCCTCTTCCCCCCATAATCCCCTAGCCCAGGATGATAGTGGATGATGAAAATTTATTGAGCAAAAGGCCCAATATTCATTGTTTTAATGAGATTCCAGGTCTATTTAGTCTCCCTTACCCACTACTGGAATTGTAGGGTACCATAGAAACGTGACTGGCATGCATACATACTAGTCTCTTTTCCACTGCATTTCTGCTTCAAACATGCACAGAATATCTCCTTCCTTGCATTCAGTTATATCTGGTACACGGGGGTACTGCCGATGATAATAGTAGGTCTTATTTTTTGCATGTTGGTGTTCTATGAATTCTGCCAAGAGGAAAAAAAGGTGATTAAAATTCTCCCATTAGTAGCTTCAGAAAATTCTCATGTTGCTCTGGGGTCTAGGAATCTTAGCTCTTAAATTAGTAGTTTTTAAAAGAATTTTTTACTTAACCCTAAGACCATCTTCTATACTTTTGAATTCCTAAAGGTACCTGGGAAGCACTTCCTCTTTATCCTGTCAAATTCTTTCAGCTTTACAGTATTTTCCCTCTCAAATACTCCCAAGAGCAATTGTCAGAGTACTCCCTATCCATATTAATAAAATAATGCTTTATATTTTACTTTATTCCTTCACTCACCCCCATTTCTGCCTAGCACAGATGATGAGTAGATTTGCTTTTGGATCACAGCTCAGAACTGATTTCTAGTTTTGTTTTTTAGGTGGGTAGAAGAGGACATGATTTATTTTTCTCATTCCTTAGGATCAGACTAATCTAGGGTAAGCAGAGGGTTCAATACCTAACACTTGAGCATACCTGGAGAAGGCCCTACAAGAAAAAGGGTTCACATAAACATCCTGATCATTTAACTGAAGAAACTAAAACTGACTGGGGAAAATATTTGAAGGTCACCATATCTCATCCCTATTCACCAAATCCTACTTTAAATTCTAGCTAGGTTAAGATGGGGGCCATTCCATCTGATTGCCTTTGTTAGTCCTGCAGGAAGTCTGCCCACACTTCTCACCTATAGTCCTTAACCTCCTCTTCCCCACCCCTAAGTTTAATGGATATGAACATTACAATAAAAAAAACCTCACATTGCTGCTTTTACTTTCCAAACCAAAGGAAGTACAGACAAATCTCAATTATTTTAATGAATGGATAAATCTAATACACAAACATTCCAAAAGTCCTTTCTATTTGCTTTGGAATGTATTATAAAGTAACATTTCACTCAAAACAAGGATGATACAAAAGGCCTGTACTTCAAAAATGGTTATCATTAACTCCATATATATAATTTGGGTACTTTCATTATAGCCAAGTTCTGTAAGGACTTTCTAACAATCTTGTTTACAGATCTCCCAGAGTATAGTGGATCAGAAACTACAGAAAAATGGGAGATGGATTGTTAGTGGCAGATGCTAAGAAAAGCAAGATGTGACACCTATAAGTTTGAAAACAAAAGGAAGCAAGCATTTCACTTTGCCAGATTTGCACTCTGTACAGTAGCTTAAGAGCCAATTGCACTTAAGGTATGACTGAATTCTATATTTACACTGGAACCTATCAGTGGCCCCACCAACTAACACTGCAAGTTCCCAGTCAAAATGGATTAGATCAAGTTGGGAGTGGAGGGAGAAGAAATCCATATACACATAAAATCACAGGTGCAAGACAGTAACTGACCTGATAATCAAAACAGGTGAAATTTTGAGGTTTAGGTGTAAGTCCAGCTCTTTCTGACTCTTGAGTGCAGCCCTTCAAGCACAGTGCTATACTGCTTAATATGGAACAATTTCCATCCGTTTTTTAAGAGGTTAAAAAAAATTCTTAAATTCCACCATACCAATCAAACTCCCAAGAAATTATTTTACAGATCTAGAAAAAATAGTAGCAAAGTTCATTTGGAAGAACAAAAGGCCAAGAATTTCAAGGGAATTAATGAAAAAAAAAAGACAGATGAAGGTGGCCTTGCTGTACCAGATCTAAAACTATTATAAAGCAGCGGTCATCAAAACCATTTGGTACTGGCTGAGAAATAGTGCAGTCGATCAGTAGCATAGGATAGGATATCAGGACAAGCTAGGTAATAATGTTAGCAATTTAGTGTTTGATAAACCCAAAGACCCCAGCTTTTGGGATAAGTACTCAGTATTCGGCAAAAACTGCTGGGAAAATTGGAAACTAGTGTGGAAGAAATTAAGGCTGGACCCACACCTAACACCGCACACCAAGATAAGATCTAAATGGGTTCATGATCTAGATATAAAGAGTGATATTATAACCAAATTAGAGGAACATAGGATAGTTTACCTCTCAGACCTGTGGAGATGGAATAAATTTATGTCCAAAGAAGATCTGGAACTCTTAATTGAACACCAGATAGATAATTTTGATTATATTAAGTTAAAAAGTTTCTGTACAAAAAAAACTAATGCACACAAGATTAAGAGGGAAGCATCAAATTGGGAAATCATCCTTACATTTAAGGGTTCTGATAAAGGTCTCATCTCTAAAATATAGAGAATTGTCTCATATTCATAAGAATTCAAGCCATTCTCCAATTGATAAATGGTCAAAGGATATGAACAATTTGCAGATGATGAAATTAAAACTATATCATATGAAAAGGTGCTCCAAATCATTATTGATCAGAGAAATGCAAATTAAGACAACTCTGAGGTACCACTACACACCTGTCAGATTGGCTAAAATGACAGGAAAAGATAAAGATAAATGTTGGAGGGGATGTGGGAAGACTGGGACACTGATGCATTGTTGGTGGAGCTGTGAAGGGATCCAGCCATTCTGGAGAGCAATTTGGAGCTATGCTCAAAAAGTTATCAAACTGTGCATACCCTTTGACCCAGCAGTGTTTCTATTGGGCTTATATCCCAAAGAAATCATAAAAGAAGGAAAGGACCCCACATGTGCAAGAATGTTTGTGGCAGCCCTTTTTGTAGTGGCTAGAAACTGGAAATTGAATGGATGCCCATCAATTGGAGAGTGGCTGAATAAATTATGGTATATAATGTTGTGGAATATTATTGCACTGTAAGAAAGGACCAGCAGGACGATTTCAGAGAAGCCTGGAGAGACTTGCATGAACTGATGCTCAGTGAAGTGAGCAGAACCAGGAGATCATTATTCACGGCAACAACAATACTATATGAGGATCGGTTCTAATGGACATGACTCTCTTCAACAATGAAATGCTTCAAACCAGTTCCAATTGTTCGGTGAAAAGAGCCATATACACCCAGAGAGAGGGATGTGAAATGTGGACCACAACATAACATTTTCATGTTCTCTATTGAGGTTTGCTTGCATTGTATTTCCTTTATCCAATTATTCTTTCTTGTAGATACGATTTCTCCTACACAAAAAATGATGCAATAACTATACATATATTCAATTTCTTAAGTATTCTAACAGTTGTCATGTAGTGGATATCCTGCCATCTGGGGGAGGGGTGGGGAGTAGGGGGGAGGAATTTGTAATGGAAAGCTTTGTAGGGGTTAATGTTTAGGAATTACCCATACATATGTTTTGCAAATAAAAAAAAAATTTAAAAAAAAATCTTAAATTCAAAGGACCCATTTCATGGAAAATTCAATAACAAAGAACAGCTTCTTAATGGGTTGAAGAAATAAATTCTTGTATTGTTTTGCATATAATTTCTAAAAATGTATTTATTTTTTGAGACAAGGTTCCTTTACCTTGCTAAGGCTGGAAATGGATGGTGACCCCCAATCTCAATGCAGATAGGTACAGAGGGTAACCTACTTCATTTTTCTGAGTCAGGCCTATTGATTCCTCCTTAAAAAATTTTCTGGTTTTTTTTTTCTTCAAGTTCACCATGGTAGTGAAGGATGCTTGTTCAGTTTTAGCCTTACTAAAGCTCCGACTCCCACCAAATTCAAGCCTCCCCAAAGCAGCAGGCATTATAGGGATACACCAACATTTCTTTTTCTTTTTCTTTTTTTTTTTTATTAAAGCTTTTTATTTGTATAACATATGTATGGGTAGTTCCCCAACATTGATCTTTACAAAGCTTTCCATTACAAATTTTACCCCCAGTCCCCTCCCCTCCCCTAGATGGCAGGAAGTCCACTACATGTTAATAATGTTGAAATGCTTGAGAAGTCATGCAAGAAAAATCCTATCTACAAGAAAAAAAAAGAATCAGAGAAAGGCAACATAATGCAAGCAAGCGTCAATAGAGATCATGAAAATGTTACGTTTTGGTCCATATTTCATTTCCCTCTCTCTGGGTGTATATGGTTTTCTTCAGTGAACAATTGGAACTGGTTTGAGATAATTCTTTGTTGCAGAGAGCCATGTCCATCAGAATTGATCATCGTGTAATACTGTTGTTGTTGTGTATGATGATCTCCTGTTCTGCTCATTTCACTCAGCATCAGTTCATGCAAGTCCCTCCAGGCCTCTCTGAAATCATCCTGCTGTACACCAACATTTCTAATCTTGCTATTCAATTTAGTTCAAGGTCTTGGTATAACCTTCACAAACTTCATGACCAAATAAAGATCATCTCAGTGGCTAAACCTCAGCTACCCAGAGATATACTGAGAACAGCAAACAGAAGATATATTAATATCATTGTATACATGTCTTCTCACTTAGCCCCAGCTTCTTAAATTATGTGTTGTGACTCCTTGTGGGGTCTCATAACTGAATGTGGAGTATTTTTTGGATACAAAATTATGATTTATCATTAAATGTTTTATTTGTATACATATTTTATATACCTATATACTCTGGACCATATAAAAATTTCTTTGGTGAAAAGGGGTTGCAAGCCTTAAATCCTAGACCTCAATATATGTTCTTTTCACCACTAATCTATTGTCTCTCCAAATCATCTTTCACACTGCAGACTCATCTTAATTCATCACTTTCATCATGACATTCCTGTATCAAAAAGCTCTGCTTCAATGGCTCTGCATAATCTATGAAATCAAGTACAAACTTCTGATTCTGCCATCATCTCTTTTATTATAATTATCAAGTCCATCTATTCCCCACTGTCATTTCAATTCTGAAATTCTTTCCTTCCTCATCTCAGCTTTTCTTGCCTTCCTTCAACTTTCAGCTAAGCTCTCACCTTTACAAGAAGTCCTTTCTGATCCCCTTTAATTTTAGTGCTTTCCCAGAAATCTGGCAAACAGTTTTTATAGGCAGTGTTTCTGATAAAGGCCTCATTTCTTTTTTTTCTTTTTATTTGCAAAACATGTATGGGTAATTCTTCAACATTAACTCTTACAAAGCTTTCCGTTACAAATTTTTCCTTCCTACTCCCCATCCCTCCCCTAGATGGCAGGATATCCACTACATGTTAATTATGCTAAAATACTTGACAAATCGAATAAAAGTATATATATATTTCCATACTTACCATTGTTGTGCAAGAAAAATCGTATCTACAAGAAAGACATATCAGATAAAGGAAACACAATGCAAGCAAACCTCAATAGAGAACATGAAAATGTTATGTTGTGGTCCACATTTCACATCCCTCTGAGTGTATATGGCTTTCATCACTGAACAACTGGAACTGGTTTGAAACATTTCATTGTTGAAGAGAGCCATGTCCATCAGAATTGATCATCATATAGTATTGTTGCCTTGCATAATGATCTCCTGGTTCTACTCATTTCACTCAGCAACAGTCCATGCAAGTCTCTCCAGGCCTTTCTGAAATCATCCTGCTGGTCGTTTCTTACAGAACAATAATGTTCCATAACATTCATATACCATAATTTATCCAGCCATTCTCCAATTGATGGGCATCCATTCAGTTTCCAGTTTCTAGCCACTACAAAAAGGGCTGCCACAAACATTCTTGCACATGTGGGTCCCTTTCCTTTCTTTAAGATTTCTTTGGGATATAAGCCCAACAGAAATGCTGCTGGGTCAAAAAGTATGCACAGTTTGATAACTTTTTGAGCATAGTTCCAAATTGCTCTCCAGAATGGCTGGATCCGTTCACAGCTCCACCAACAATGTATCAGTGTCCTAGTTTTCCCACATCCCCTCCAACATTCATCATTATCTTTTCCTGTCATTTTAGCCAATCTGACAGGTGTGTAGTGGTACCTCAGGGTTGTCTTAATTTGCATTTCTCTGATCAATAGTGATTTGGAGCACCTTTTCATATGACTACAAATACTTTTAATTTCATCCTCTGAAAAATGTCTGTTCATATCCTTTGACCATTTATCGATTGGAGAATGGCTTGAATTCTTATAAATATGAGACAATTCTCTATATATTTTAGAGATGAGACCTTTATCAGAACCCTTAAATGTAAAGATGATTTCCCAATTTGATGCTTCCCTCCTAATCTTGTCTTCATTGGTTTTGTTTGTACAAAAATAAAGGTCTCATTTCTAAAATATATAGAGAACTGATTTATAATTTATAAAATTTATTTATAAAATTTATAAATTTTTATTATTTATAAAATTTATAATTTATAAAAATACAAGCCATTCTCCAGTTGATAAATGGTCAAAACATATGAACAATTTTCAGATGAAGAAATTAAAGCTGTTTCTAGTCATATGAAAAAATGTTCTAAATCACTGATTAGAGAAATGCAAATTAGAAATTAAGACAATTCTGAAGTACCACCTTACACCTCAAATGGGCTAAGATGACAGAAAAAAAAATAAATGTTGGAGGGGGGATGTGGGAAGACTGAGACAATAATGTGTTGGTGGAGGTTGTGAAATGATCCAATCATTCTGGAAAGCAATTTGGAACTATGCCCAAAGGGGTATAAAACTACATAACCTTTGATTCTGCAGTCTCACCACTGGGTCTGTACCCCAAGGAAATTATAAAAGAGGGAAAAGGACCCAAATGTGCAAAAAATGTTTGTAGCAGCCATTTTTTTTTTTTTTAAATAAATAGCAAGGAACTGGAAGTTGAATAGATAGATGCCCATAAGTTGGGGAATGGCTGAATAAGTTAAGTACATGAATGTAATGGAATTTATTGTTCTATAAAAAATGATCAGCAGGCTGATTTCACAAAAACCTGGAAAGACTTAACATAAACTGATGCTGAGTGAAGTGAGCAGAACCAGGTGAACATTGTACACAATAACATCAATGCTGTGTGATAATCAACTGTGATGGACTTGGCTCTTTTCAACAATGTGGTGATTCAAGACAATTTCAATAGACTTGGGATGGAAAATGCCATTCACATCCAGAGAGAGAACTATGGAGCCTGAATATGGATCAAAGCATGAATTTTCACCTTTTTCTGTTTGTTTTTTTCTTTCTTGTGGGTTCCCCCCCCTTTTGGTCTGATTTTTCTCGCACAACATGACAAATACAGAAATATATTTAAAAGGATGAATAACCTCTATCAGATTGTTTGCTGTTTTGGGGAGAAGAAGAGACAAGAGAGGGAGGGAAGAAAATTTGAAACACAAATTCTTACAAAAATGAATGCTGAAAACTATCTTTATATGTACTTGGAAAAATAGAATACTATTGAGAAAAAAAAATTAGTGCTTTTCATCTGTTGATTATTTCCAATTTTCCCTGTATATAGCTTATCTGTACATAGATATTTGCATTTTATTGCCCCCACTCTCACTACACTAATTTTTTTGAAAATAGAGACTGCCTTTATTTTTGTTTGGGTTTTTTGGTTTTTTTTTTTCTTTTTTTTTTTTGCCTTTGTTTTTACCCCCTTGAAAATACACCCTTCTTGGAAAATAGTGGTCACTTAATGTTTGTTGAGACCACGTGACACTTAAACTGTTAAATGTCTTGAGAGCAGAGTGGACATTACATCTCTCTTGTACCTCTATTTCACACTAGAAGGCACTTCTTTAAGATTTATAAATGGACTCAAACCCAAGCAAATGTGGGCTTCCTTGTCCACGAATAGATGGGAGTCCCACAGGAAGCTGCATTCCTGTGGAGTCCCTGGATTGGAGACAGAACAGGAAACATGAAGGCATCTCAGAAGTTGGAGCCAGCAAACAAGAATAAAGGCATCACATTGTTGGTGGAGCTGTGAACGGATACAGCCATTCTGGAGAACAATTTGGAGCTATGCTCAAAAAGTTATCAAATTGTGCATACCCTTTGACCCAGCAGTGTTTCTATTGGGCTTATATCCCAAAGAGATCTTAAAGGAGGGAAAGGGACCCACATGTGCAAGAATGTTTGTGGCAGCCCTTTTTGTAGTGGCTAGAAACTGGAAATTGAATAGATGCCCTTCAATTGGAGAATGGCTGAACAAATTATGGTATATGAATGTTATGGAATATTATTGTTCTGTAAGAAATGACCAGCAGAATGATTTCAGAGAGGCCTGGAGAGACTTACATGAACTGATGCTGAGTGAAATGAGCCTGGAGAGACTTACATGAACTGATGCTGAGTGAAATGAGCAGAACCAGGAGATCATTATACACGGCAACAACAGTACTATATGATGATCAATTCTGATGGACATGGCTCTCTTCAACAATGAAATGTTTCAAACCACCTCCAATTGTTCACGGAAGAAAGCCATATACACCCAGAGAGAGGGATGTGAAATGTGGACCACAACATAACATTCTCATACTCCTTGATTGATGTTTGCTTACATTGTGTTTCCTTTATCTGATATATCGTTTGTGTAGATAAGATTTTTCTTGCAGAACAATGATAAGTTTGGAAATATGTATACATATATTCAATTTGCCAATATTTTAACATAATTAACATGTCGTGGATATCCTGCCATCTAGGGGACGGGTGGGGAGTTGGGGGGAAAAATTTGTAACGGAAAGCTATGTAAGGGTTAATGTTGAAGAATTACCCACACATATGTTATGCAAATAAAAAAAAAAGGGAAAAAAAAATAAAGTCATCAAATTCTCTAGAGGGACAGTCCAAGCTACCCCAATTTGGCCACTACATCACTAACTTTAGCCCCCTCTGGTCCCCAACATGTCTGCTCCAAGGCTAAATGCTCTAGAGGTATATCAATAGACAGAGAGTAGGTAGACTTTGAGTAAGGAGTTCAAATTCAGATTCAGACACTGAGTATTTTTGTGACCTTGGGCAATCCACTTCCCCTGACCAAGTCACTTAATAATCGCCTGCCTCAGTTTCCCCATCTGTAAAATGATGTACTTCGAGAAAAAAAAATGAGATAATGAGATAAATAAATACTTATTATGATTACTGTTACTCTACGGGTCCAATGGAAAGAACCCAGCCTGGGGAGGGGGGGCTCACTTCTGACACGGACAACAGCTCCCTGCCGGCCTGAGTTTCTCTTTCTAGATGGTCTTTCTGATGCCAGACCTGTGATCCTTTTGTCCCCGTGCTCTGCCCTGCCTCATTCTGCCCTTCAGTTCACCTTGTTCCAGGTTCTCCGTGACCCCTCACCTCTCGCCCCCCATCAGAAGGCGCGCACTCGCGTGGGAGCTGGTACCCGAGGAGGGTTCGCTCCGCCTCCCTCCTCACCCTGAGAGAAGGGGCACTGGACGTGGAGGTGGGGGAGGGAAAGCCTATTTGGGGGCGCCCTACCTCGGAAGCGGGTGACAGGCAGGTCTATGAGGAAGTTGAAGGCGTCCGTCAGGATAGTGACCGGATTGGGCAGCGAAGTGATCGGGTCGGGCGCCGGTGTGCGGCGCGGCGGCTCTGGGTACACATCCTTATCCCAATCCTTGGGCATCGCGGCCGCGGGCTCGGTAACGGAGCGGTACGGTTCCTCTAGGCCTCTGCTCTTAGTTCCCTCGCAGAGCGCCCCGACAAGCTGTGTTTCCCCTTCCCGAGCTCTGCACTCCTCTCTGTGGGCCTCGCGCGCGGCCTAGCTGCAGCAGAGTAAAGGACGGTCAGAGGGGATGGGGCAAGAGGCGGGGCAGCCTGCGCATTGGAGGCCATCTGTTCTGTTCCGCCCCAGCCCCACGCGCAGGGCACTGTGGGAATCGTAGTCCGTGCACTTCTGCAATGATTGATGGGCGGGGCTTAGTCAGATGGTTAAAAAGTCTGGATGGGGGAGAATTAAGTTCTATAAAAATGATGAACAAGCTGATTTTACAAAGGTCTAGAAAGGTTTAAGAGAACTGATGCTGACCAGAACAAGTAGAGCTAGGAATACATTGCACACAATAACAGCAAGAATGTGCAATGATCAACTATGAAAGCAACCCCAATAGAGTTTGGACAGAAAATGCCATCTGCATCCCGAAAAACAACTATGGAGACTGAATGTCATTAAGACATGCTATGTTTAAAAAACGGAGGGAAAGTGTTGGAGATTCTGAAAATGTAAGGTTGCAGGGAAAGCAATCCATAGGAGGCCAGTCAATGCAAGGGCCCAGAGCAGGAAGTAGAGTATCCACTTTGGAAGCTGAGTGGAGAATGGATTGAAATGGGAGAAACAAGAGGCAGAGAAGACTGTTACAATAATATCATTGAGATGGGAGAAGAGTCTAAACTAGGGAGGTTGTTATGTCAGTGGAGAGGGGGGGGGATATGCAAAAGATAACAAAATGACAAGATTTGACAAATAACATGTGAAAAATGGGAGAGTGATAAGCTGAGGAAGACCCCAAGATTGGGGGCCTGGGTGACTGCAATGACGGTCAGGCCCAAACCAATAGCAGTGAAGTTTAAAAGAGGAGAAGGCTTGGGAGAAGCATAAGTTTTTGTTTTTGGTTTTTTGACATGTTGAGTTAGAGATCCCTGGAGGACATTGGGTTTGACTTCAAAGGTCAGGAATTCCCATGCTTTTTTTTTTTTTTGGAATTTGTGTACACAGTCTCCTCCCTCATACTGGATGAATTTCAGTTGATAATATGGACAGCAGTAGAATTTATCCTGTTGGAAGACTCCCAGTGGCTGTCTCTGGTACTCTGGTATCCATCTTGTAAAATGCACCCAGAGATCTTGAGATCTTCCTAAACTGTGTTTATATGTTCTTCTTTTGATCTAAGTTACTGAGAAGACAAGGAAATGCCTGGTCATCCTGGAAGCACTTCTCCCTGCCCTGTGACTCCATTACAAGCTCATTTCTCCCCTCAGAATTCTTCAAACCACCTAATCCTGTAGGCTTCGAGTCATTCTTTTTATTTATTTGCTTGCTTGTTTATTTGTTTTTTAATACACATTGCTTTGTGAATCATTTTGGGAGAGAAAAGTCAGAGCCAAGGAGAAAAACCATGAAAGAGATTAAAAAAAAAAAAAAGAAAAAGAAAAAAGAAGTGAACATAGCATGTGGTGATTTACATTTGGTCTTCTTAGTTCTTTTTCTGGATGCAGATGGCATTTTATGTCTAAAGTCTGGGATTGCTTTGGATAGAGTCATTCTTGACTCTTCTTTCTTTGTCAATCCATCTCCCTCCGTATCCAATCAATTGTCAAGTCATAGCTTCTACTGCTACCACTACATTGCTTGTCTTTGAGTGATATGAGCATGGTACTAGTAATTCTTTTCTTCCAGATGCCTTCAATGCATATTAACCACCCACCCCCCTCCAAAAAATGCCCACACCCAGAGTCCCCAGCTCAGTGCCAAGTCATGTGCATGTCCTTTTCCCTGTCCTTCAGAATCAATTTGTGTGCCTGCCAGGCCTGGATATGTGTGAATCAAGGGAGGAATCTTCTCAATCAGCAAGCCCCTACCTTAAGCTCACTTGCAGCTTCAATATATTGTGGCTCTAGAATGTTTCCAATAATGTGCACCACATTTCTTTTAAATGTTCCCATCCTAGGCTAAATCCTTTTCAGGACTAAACCCACTGTGAGGGAGAGATTTTCTCTCTCCCTCATAATGTCTTCCCTTTAATGGCGTCTTTCTCCTTACTCTAGCTAACTCTGGTCAGTCTACCAAACTCCTCTATGGATCGAGCCTGCCAGTCAATGGCATACGTAGGCCTCATGGCATATTCCTTTAATGAATTCTTCCAAACTCCTTTCTTTGGTTTGCTATTGCTCTCCCATATCTATTTCATATTTACCACTCTTGATGCCGATTTCGCCTCTATTTTTTCTGTAATCTTTTCTCTTAAATAAATGTGCTTTTTGGCAAAGAGGAAGAAAAAATATTCTCAGAGTGTGAGCAGAATAATTTTTGGCATTATTCTCCCCCCCCCCATCTTTTTTTTTTAATTAAAGCTTTTTATTTACAAAACATGGGTAATTTTTCTACATTGATCCTTGCAAAACTTTCTGTTCCAAATTTTTCCCTTCTTCCCTCCACCCTCTCCTCTAGATGGCAGGTAGTCTAATACATGTTAAATATGTTAAAATATATGATAAATCCAATATACATACATATATATATGCATATTTATAGTTATCTTTCTGCACAAGAAAAATCGGATCTAGAAAGAAACAAAACTTGAGAAGAAAAACAAAATTTTGTCATTATCTTTATGTTAATCTTCTTTTTTTATTTTTTTTATTTTTTATTTTTATTTTTTATTTTTATTTATTTATTTATTTATTTATTTATTTTTATATGTTAATCTTCTGATACTCCTTAAACCCACATGCAGGCTAGGCTAGTTTTCTGCTACAAAAGGCAATGGGACTTTCTTCTATTGGACTGATCCAGGAAACTAAGGTTTGACACTCTGGAGTAGCTTCCTAATCATCTACACATAAAATCCCAGCATGTGGAAATCTGGGTACCTAAGGCTTGCAGGCTGGGCAAACAAAAACATACTAAAGACTGATGGGAGGGAATCGGAGTCCTGCAGAATCAAATTTAGATCTTTGCAGAATATTCTTTTTCTGTGTTTTTGCTAAATAAATTTCTCTTGTTAGAAGTTAAATGATTTACAATTGCCTCATTTTGTTTTAATTCCAAGCCCAAATCAGTGGACCACCCTCAGTCAGTTCTGGCCCAGAACACACCCTCCCTAAGATTGAGCCAGCCTTCCCCCTCCCCACCTCAAACTATTTCTACTAGCTGACAAAAAGCTCTTTCCCAAGTAGAATCAGGAATACAGTGTACACAGGAATAGCAAGATTGTGTGATGATCAGCTATAGAAGACATGGTTTTTCTCAGTGATTCAGTAATCCAAGGCAATCTCAATAACCTTTGGATAGAAAACACATCCAGAAAGAGAACTATGAATGAAATGAAAATGAAAGAGGATGAATGTAAATCAACACATACTATGTTCACTTTTCTTTTTTTTTTTTCTTCGTGCTGTGGATTTTTCCTTTTTGTTCTGATTTTTCTCTCCCAACATGATTCATAAAGAAATGTATATTTTTAAAAAAAATTAATGTACATTTATAACCAGAAAAAAACACTTTTTTTTAAGAGGAAAAAAAATAATAAAATAAAAAGCTCCCTCCACCCTTTTAATCCTCTTTCCCCTCCTCCCACCCCTTCCAGGTCTTTCCATTTTTTAAATTCAGGATCTCCCTGATCTGAAATCAACTCCCATTTGAAGACAGCACGATGGATAGAGTGCTGGGCCTGGAAATCAGAAAGTCTCAAAAGTTCAGATTTGACCTCAGATAATTGCTTTGTGATTCTGGTCAAGTCACTTAACTTTGTCTAAGTTTCTTCAGCTTTATATAGTGAATGTAGTGTGATGAAGGCCCATGTGTGATTTGAAGGAAAGCAGAATAGACATTTCTAGCCTCTTGCCCTTATTCTTCTCCTAGGGAAACTTTCCTGACAGGAAGAGAAGTAGGATGTTGAGACCAGAGATCACCACTCTGATCTCAGAGAGAATAGATACTGGTATAGAAATATTGGGATTCCTTAAATATTGTTCATTTAGCAGGGGTGGGGAACATCAGGTTCTCAAGGCTGTGTAAAGCTGGCGAAATCATTTGCTAGAGTAATCGCTGGCAATTATAAGCTGAAAGCTAGGTACAACAACCAGCTACTGTTTGAGTTCTATAAACTGATGATTTTGGATGGCCCTGTAATAATGTTATAAAATGACATGGTTATTTTCAACAATGAGATCAAGCCAGTTCCAGTAGACTTGTGATGGAGAGAGCCATATGCATTCAGAAAGAGAAATGTGGGGACTGAATGTGGATTACAACATAATATTTTCACATTTTTGTTGTTGTTGTTTGCTTGCTTTTTATTTTTTCTCTTTTTAAAAATTTTTGATCTGATTTTTCTTGTGCAGCATGATAAATGTGAAATTATATATAGAAGAATTGGACATGTTTAACATATTGAATTACTTGCTGTCAAGGGGAAGGGGTGGGGGAAGGGAAGGAGAAAAATTTGGCACACAAGATTTTGCAAGGGTGAATGTTGAAAACTATCTTTACATATGTTTTGAAAATAAAAAGCAATTATTTAAAATAAATAAATGAATTAATGAATATCCAAATGACCCTTGGTAGAAAAAAAGGTTCCCCACCTTTGATCTAGGACATATGATTAGGTTCCATCTAACTTTTGATCACTCTCATTCGGGGCAAGATGACTCCAAGTTAAATTTCCAAGGTTTGACCTTTCTCCTACCTGATATCAGTTCTACAATGAATACTAATAGAAATAATAATAAGGAAGTCCATTTATCCAAATCATAGCAAAACAGAAATCAGAGAAACATAAGAGAATATATATCAGATAATACAGAAGGAAGGAGCTTTTCCATTGAGAGTAAGACAACTTAACTCAACCAAAGACAATGTCCTAGATCTCACCCACAGGGAAACTCCTCAAAATCTCTAGAGTAGCAAGCTAGGTATAGAAACATGGTAGGGACTGCTTGCTCCTCTCATGTCGTCTTCCAGCTCTCTCAAAGCTTGAAGCTGACGCCATAGAAGACTCCCAGTTGGAGAATCTCCAATCTCTCTCTAACTCTGCCCAGTTCCTCAAGCAAGACATGGGATTCATCTCTCCTATAAAGAGAGAAGCCCATGACGACAGACTTTAGAACAGAGGTTACATGTAAAATGTAATAACAGTTCTTCCCCTTACTGGTTGTTGTAAGGATAAAATGACATGATATGAGTAAAGCACTTAGTCCAATGCCTGTCATCTAGTAAGTGAATTGGGTTTTTTTGTGGCTCAATATAGCACACAGTTCTTTTAGCAAATAAATACTTATTAAGTACCTACTGTGTGCCAGGCAATGTGATAAGCCCTGGGGATTCAAAAAGAGACAAAAGATAGTTCTTGCCCTCAAGGAGCTTACAATCTAATGTGGAAAACAACATGAAATCAAATATATACAAAACAAATTATATACAACAAAGTTTCTTTTAAAAATTTTTTCTTAGCACCAGCCCTGAAGTCAGGAGGACCTGAGTTCAAATCTGGTCTCAGACACTTAACATTCCCTAGCTGTGTGATCCTGGGCAAGTCACTTAACCTCAATTGCCTTAGCAAAAAAAAATTAAATAAAATAAAAAATAAACATTTTTTTTCTCAATAGTATTTTATTTTTCCAAATACATATAAAGATAATGTTCAATACTGATTTTTCTCTACCCCTCCCTACCTCCCCCCTCCCCAAGACAGCAGTCAATCTGATATAGTTTAAAGATGTGCAATCATTTTAAACCTATTTTCATGCTTGTCATGTCATGTATTGAAAAATCAAATCCAAGGTGGGGAAAAAACCAAGAGAAACAAACAAACAAAAAAGGTGAAAATACATGCTTTGATCCATATTCAATCTCTGTAGTTCTTTCTCTGGATGTGATTGGCGTTTTCCATCCCAAGTCTATTGGAATTGCCTTGAATCACCTTATTGTTGAGAAGAGTCAAGTTCATCACAGTTGACCACACATAATATTCTTGTTGCCGTGTACAATGATCTCCTGGTTCTGCTCACTTTACTCAGCATCAGTTCATGTAAGTCTTTCCAGGCTTTTCTGAAATCAGTGTGTCTTCATTACTATTCCAGCAACTTTTTACACATTCCCAAGTATATAGGTATGTAAAATATACAGATCAAACATTTACTGGTAATAAACCACGATTTCATGGCCCCCACATTCAGTTACTTGATCCCATATGGAGTTGTGATCTCCATTTTAAGAAATTTTGCTGTACAGTTTCATTACTGGTTCTGTATCCTAAAGAGATCATAAAAGAGGGAAAGGATCTCACATGTGCAAAAATGTTTGTGGCAGTCCTTTTTGTAGTGACAAGGAACTGGAAACTGAATGGATGCCCATCAATTGGAGAATAGCTTAATAAATTTTGGTATGTGAATGTCATGGAATATTATTGTTCCATCAACAGGATGATTTCAGAAAAGCCTGGAGAGACTTACATGAACTGATGCTGAGTGAAATGAGTAGAACCAAGAGAACACTCTGCAAAGCAACAAGATTATGGGATGATCAACGGTGATGGACATGGCTCTTTTCAACAATGAGGTGATTCAGGCAATCCCAGTAGACTTTTTAAAAATTATTATTATTATTAAAAGCTTTTTATTTACAAAACATATGAGTGATTTTTCTACATTGACCTTTGCAAAGCTTTTTTTTTGTGTGTTCCAAGCTTTTCCCCTCCTTCCCCCCGCCCCCCACCTCTAGATGACAGGTAATCTAATACATGCTAAATATGTTAAATTATATGACAAATCCCAGTAGACTTGTGATGGAGAGACTCATCTGCATCCAGAAAGAGGGTTGTAGGGATTGATTGTGGATCACAACATAGTATTTTCACATTTTTGTTATTGTTGTTTGCTTGCTTTTTGTTTTTTTTTCTCATTTTTTTCCTTTTTGATCAGATTTTTCTTGTGCAGCATAAATGTGAAAATAGGTTCAGAAGAATTGCACATGTTTGATATGTTGGATTACTTGCTGTCTAGGAGAGGGAGTGGGGGAAAGGAAGGGAGAAAAGTTTGAAACAAGGTTTTGCAAGAGTGAATGTTGAAAACTATCTTTGCATATATTTGGATAATAAAAAGCCTTTATTTAAAAATGATGAGCAGACTGATTTCAGAAATGAAAAAGGGTCATGAGTGAAAAAAATTGAAGAAGCCCTGTTATGTAGGATAAAAGAGGAAATGGATTAGAGAGGGGAGAGATCAGAGGCAGGTGGACCCATGAACAGTTTAATTCAATAATCCAGATGTGAGGGGATGAGGGCCTGCACCAGAAGCGTCGGCAGTGTCTTTGTGGCTCGATGTAGCACTTGTTTCAGTCAACTCTTCCTTTTTGGTTGGAGAAAAAAAAGAGCACTGAATTTGGAGCTGGAAGACATGGCTCTGCTTCTCACCATCATGACCAAGTCACTTTCAACTTCTCAGGGCTTTGTTTCCTCAGATGAAAAACGAGGGATTTGAACTAGATGATCTCTAAAACCCCTCTTGGCAATAAAGCTTTTAATAGCCTCAGGGCAGTGCTGCCAAGGTTGGTCAAGTGGCACTCCTCTGGAAGAAATCTGCCTGGCAGGGCCTGCAATGCAGGTGGTTGAGCCAGAAAGCAGGGGCTAGAGGAAGAAGAGGAATCCTTAGATCTTCCACTGTACCCCTCAACCCCAGCCCCAAAACCTCACTCCATAGCCTCTCCAGCCTTGGGCTATGCTTTCAGGACTGCTGCTGTGGCTCTAACTCCTCTCTCCCTATCCCTCCCCAAACCGAGGAAAGTCCCTGAAGGGGGTGCTGTGCCCCTGGCCTGCCCTTCTGCCCATCAGGGGTGAAATGAATTCATCAAGAATAGAGCCAGGAGCTAAATTTGTGCCTGTGTCTGATCTGGGGCATTTGAAGCCATCAGCAGCCAGTCCAGGAGGTGCCCTTCTGCCCAGCAAGAACTTGCAAAGCGGCCATGGTCAGTTTGAGTTTAGGCTTGAGGGGTGGTGTATGTTGGGGGGGGTAGTGATAAGGTAGGCCCCCTCTAGAGGTATTATAAGATCTTGTGCTCTTGGGCTGCCTCAAGGGATCCTTTGCCTAATTATGGTACCTGGGATCCAGAAGGCTAGGATTTTGAGGGTCTCTTTGGGTGTTTTTTTACTGATTGGGAGGACAGGGTTGCTTTAAGTAGGATTGAGAGAGTAAATAAAAAACCTTAATCTTTTAAGGCATAGCAACTAGCATGTGTGAAGATGCTACCAATGTTTATTTAATTCAACAAACCTTTATTAAGTACCTATTCTCTGCAACACTAAAAATGCTCCCCTCGGAAGCCTTGCTATGGCATATAAACTATCCTGGATTCTCAAAGACTGGCTTCTATCAGAGGGCATAAACTCCGAGGGCACATAAAGCTGGAAAGGATTTAATGGATAGACCTGGCAAATTAAAAAAAAGTTAATTGGTTCGTCACAAGGCTATTTATTGTCAGAGGATGGTCTCAGATGGGGATGATAGAAGGGTACCACTAGGGAAGACTTTATTGATCTTGAGAGAGTGAGGATTGTACAAGGTACTACATGAGAAAGATGAAACAAGATCATTCCTGTTCTCATGGAACTTATAGTCTAGCAGTCACACATGGATATAGATGGGGATATCTATCCAGGGTCTCCATGCCAGAGTTATAACTAGAATTGTTGCTGATGTCAGAGATATAACTAGAATTGTTGCCGTATTTGCATGTGTATTATTTATATCAAATTGCTTGCCTTTTCATGTAGGAGGGGGGAGAGAGGAAGAGAACTTAAAATTTAAAAAACAAATGTTAAAATTTTTGTCTATATATAAATGAGGGAGGAAAAAAGAAAAATTGAATGTAAAAAAAAAAAGAAAAAAACAAAATAGAAATGTTGCCATAAGATTGAAATGGTGGTAGTGGTGGTACAGAAAAATAATCAACTCCATTTGTGAATCATGCTGTGAATGGAGGTGATCAATCTGTCATAAAGTCTGACTAGGCTTCCTCTGAGAAGGATGGGAGCCTTGAAAGGTGGCATCTGGGAGCCTGGCAAGAAGAAAAGCTGCACTGTGTTGTGATGGACTAGTGGGAATTTGAAGATGCAGTTCTGGCTGGAAGGAGGTTATTCATAGAGGGAAGTCTCTACTTCCCCCCCCTATTTCATAGTGTCCTGGGGAAAAGCTTCATTCACCCCATTGTTAGTTATGGTTATGCTCGGTGTGAAAACCTTTTTTTCCTAAGTATTATTTCATTTTGTATGTGTATGTATACACACATATATGTGTATATATATATATGTATGTGTGTGTGGGTGTATAAATATATCCATATCTATCTATATATCAGTGTTTTTGTGTTTGTGTCTATGTCTCTGTGTCTATATATAAAAATATGAGCAAGTTGGTAGGTGAGTTTGTGACCATCTCTCTGAGCTGTAGGTCTCATTTTTTTACAGTCACTTAGCTCAGTAGCTGGCCCAGAATAAGTGTTTATAAATGATTGTTGATTGGCTAACTAGACAAAGGACGTACTTGTGACAGGACTGTATGTGACAGAGCTGAAAGGGACAATCCAGTCCCAATTCTTTCATTTGACATAGGAGAAAATTGAATCTAGAAAGATGTCACTTGTCCAAGTTTAACTTCTAAGTTTAGTCTCTTTCTACTATACCTTCCTTCCTCTGTGTATGTAGGTACTGTGTATGTGAGTTGATATCTTTATATCTCCATACATGTTTCTGCCTTTGGGTCCAATTGCGTCTATGTATAGTGGGGGTGATAGACTTAATTTCATTTTAAACTTTCTCCTTGTTGTCTGAAATACTATTGGAGAAGAATATGAGGAATTGTAAAGCTTTGGGGACAAACAATAACAGTCTAGGCACAATAGGTACCTATGCTAGCCCCTAACCTTGAACATCTCCCTTTCTCTTCTGCTTGAAGAATCCTTGGTCTATACTACCCTCTCCCCCTTCTCTGCCAAAGGACCCAACCTTATCTTGCTCACTCACTTGTGCCCTCTTTTTACAAAGGGAGACAGAGAGAGAGAAAGAAAATGAGCCTTCCTCTCCTGATGATTTTTTGTTCACATCATTGACCCTTTAGTCACATCGGAAGTTTTCAGCCCCTCGGCATGGCCACCTGGGCTTCCTGCCCCAAAAGAGGAGCCGGAGGCACCGAGGGAAGGTGAAGACTTGGCCCCGGGATGACCCCAAGAAACCAGTACATCTCACAGCCTTCCTGGGCTACAAAGCTGGCATGACCCACACCCTGCGTGAGGTCCATCGGCCTGGACTCAGTGAGTAAATAACAGGAATTTGGGTAGGGGAGCAAGGGATCATTACTGAACTGGGACATAGTCAATCTTTTGTAATAGAGGTATAACATGGAATTATGTTCTGTCTGGAGGCAGAAACAGCTGGGTGACTGGGGGACAAAAGAGGACAAAGAAATAGTAACACTGGGAAGGAAGATTGTACTATAGTCTCTTATCCCCTGGAGTATGATTTTCATGCCTTTAGGCATTGAAGGGGGAGAAAGTAGGCTCAGGGAGAGAGATGTTATGGCAATGAAATACTAGGGATGGGGGCCAAGTGATAGGCACCCTAGAGTATCAGTGACCAGCAAAAGACTGGAAATTAAGACACAAGGATGGAGGTCAATGAAGGGGAAAATGTACCTCCACTCCCAATCTGGATATTAGCATCCTCAGGCAAATAAAGTCCTATTAACTGTAGGCTAGTTATAGCTTTGCTTTCAAACTCAGAATTGATGACTTTTTATTGCATTTTGATCTATAAATAATATGTTTAGCATTATTGCTTTTTTACAGTTGTTTTTACAATATCTTTGTGCCCTAATACATGCTCAATTTTTGAAAAAGTTCTATATTGCTCTGAGAAATACTTATATTCTTTTTTAGTCCCATTTAGAAGACACCATAAGTCTTTTGATTTTTGTTTCCCCCCAGATTTTGTTCAGTTCAATATTAGACTCAGAATCTGAAAAGTAGAATGATCCTCACATTTCTTTTATCTGATATAACCTCCCACTTCACGTAGAAATCACCTCTTTAGCATCCCTGATGGTTATCTAGCCTCTCTGAAAACTTTCAGTGATTGACAAATAATTATTTATTGCAGCAGCCCATTCCACTTGTCTGGGATTTCTTTCCTATAATTTTTATCCATTTGTCTAAGGTTCTCTCTCTGTTACAATTAAACAGAACTTATCTTTCCATTGAATTATAGTCTTATGGATTATATGAATAGCTTAAGTCTAACTCATCTTTTTTTTTAATTTTTAATTTTTTTTTTGCTTTTTGCTGAGGCATTTGGGGTTAAGTGACTTGCCCAGAGTCACACAGCTAGGAAGTGTCTGAGACCAGATTTGAACTCAGGTCCTCCTGACTTCAGGGCTGGTGCTGTAACTGCTGTGCCACCTAGCTGCCCCTAGTCTAACTCATCTTTCCATTGAATGATAGTCTTATAGATATATGAATAGCTTAAGGATCTTCTAATATAGTTCACATTTTACCCGTGATGAATGTTTTTAGGGGTCAGGAATTCCCCTTTTCTCTCAGTGCTATACTTCTTACACATAGTGACCTTCTAAAGCCGTGATTTCAGGATCTCACTTAGGTCACCTCACCTTCCCTGTGTACCTCTCCCCCAGAGGTGTCCAAAAGGGAAGAAGTAGAGGCTGTAACCATTGTGGAGACCCCACCTGTGATTGTAGTAGGAATTGTAGGCTATGTGGCCACTCCTCGGGGCCTTCGGAGCTTCAAGACCATCTTTGCAGAGCATCTTAGTGATGAATGTCGCCGCCGCTTCTACAAGAACTGGTAAGTAGGGCCACTCAAACCAGAGAGATCAGGATCAATGTGCCCATGTGATAGAGCAACCCTGGGGAAGATAGGCAATATGTACTTGGTAGTGATATCAGAGGGGGTCCTGAAGCTGCAGTTCCCTCAAAGGCCAGAGGGGGAACTTGAGTGAACCATTAGGTAGAGGGGCCATAGTTCAGAATGACCACTAAGCCTAACCATGGGGACCAATGTGACTATGGAAATTGGAGTGACCATCAGGCATTGTGGTTATACTCCTGAATGACCCAGTTGACCACGGGGACTAAAGTGACCCACTGAATGAGATTCATAGAGTGAGTGGAACCCTCCTTACCCTTAGGTACAAGAGCAAGAAGAAGGCATTCACCAAGGCCTGCCAGAAATGGCGAGATGAAGATGGGAAGAAGCGGCTGCAGAAAGACTTTGCCTCCATGAAGAAGTATTGCAAGGTCATCCGTGTCATTGTCCACACCCAGGTCAGTCTGGCTGCAGCTCTGGAAGGCTCCCATTCTGGGCAAGTGTTGAGATCCCCCTTCTCAGCTCAGCACTTGTTTCAAATGTCAGGCTAAAAATAGCTGTGAGTGAGTCCCAGCTCAAGAGAGGAGTTTGAGTTTGCCAAGTAGTGCAGTTCTATGGCTTAAGATGAGGAATAAACTTTGTTTTGGGGCTAGGGTTCTTGTGCTCTGCCCCATAGCTAAAATTCAGGCCCTCTAGGACATGTCCTTTCCATAGCCTTTTGCCTCAATTTCCCCATTTCTAAAACAAACATACAATTTTTTGAAAGGAAAGAGCAAAGTGGAATTTAGGGGTCAAGTAACAGTGTTTATAAAGCTTAGGAAAGGAGAGTGAAAACAGAGACAACACAAGATCATCCATACTGAGTGGGGGTGGGAGGCTGGAGGAAGAGAATTGCTTTAAAAGTCCAGAAGTTATTGTGACTTAGAATTTGAATGATATAACTGTTTAAAAATTTATTTATTTGTTTTTAACATCTTTTTCTTTTTAAATTTTGAGTTCCAGATTCTTTCCCTCCCTCCCATTCCTCCAGCCACTGAAAAGGCAAACAATCTGATATCAATTACACATGTGAAATCATGAAAAACATTTTCTTATTAGCCACATCTCAAAAAAGAAAGAAAAGAAAGAAAATTATACTTCAATTACCTGTCAGAGTTTATCATTTGTCTCTTTTGAAGTAGATAGCATTTTTTCATCATGAGTCTTTTGGGTCTTTCTTGCATCAGTGTATTGATCAGAGGAGCCAAGTCTCTCACAGTTGATCATTACAATATGGTTATTACTGTGCACAATAATTTCCTGGTTCTTCTTTACTTGCATCAGTTCATATAGGTTTTGCCATGTTTTGTTTTGTTTTTTTTTTTCTGAAATCACCCCCCTTGTCATTTCTTATAGCACAATAGTACTCCTTTATAGCACGACATAACTTTAAAATAAACAATAGACAAACTCTCTGAATTCTGTCATGCTTAGGTTGAGATGAAAATAAAATTGCCTCTTCTGAGTCCAGGCTGATAGTCAGTGAAGGGTGTGATGCTATGACAGAACAAATCAGTTTGGAATTAAATATTGGCTGGAACTGAGGGATATGCCTTGTTTTTCTTAGAAAGTTGTCTGTAAATTGGATCCTACAGTCTTAAAGCTGCCCTTTAACAGGATCTTTCTATGAAATGAAGCATCCTTCTCTAAAGCTAGTGACCACCCTATAAAGTATGCCAGGGGCAAATCTAGCTGCTCCTAGGGGGAAGGGAGGTTGTTTAAAGGGACTTATGATGCCCAGTGTGTAAGGTGCCCTTGGAGGAGGTGCCTACGTGATCAGGTTGGCACCATCTGGGATCTATCTGAAACAGATGAAACTGCTGCCATTCCGGCAGAAGAAGGCTCACATCATGGAAATCCAGTTGAATGGTGGTACCATAGCTGAGAAGGTGGAATGGGCGCGAGCACGGCTAGAGAAACAGGTGTCCGTGCACACGGTCTTCAACCAGAGTGAGGTGATCGATGTGATTGCAGTTACAAAAGGCCGTGGCATGAAAGGTGATGTCTCAATAGTTGGTTTGAGGGGAAATGAGATTGATGCCGAGTGAAAGAGACAGGAAAGGCTTCTGAGAGGTAGCCAGTCTTGTAATAAATGAGTCCTTGTTAAGTTTCTCTGTTTTCCTAATCTGAAGTTGTTAAAGTAGAGAAAGGAGATACTGATCCCTACATGCAGTTAGTGGGAAAGATAGAAGAAGGAGACTCAGACTTTGCAGTGAAATGGGAGACAAAGTTTATACAATAAAAATGGAACCAAGCAGGGAGGGCTGAATTGTGTGATTGAAATGGAACTTCAGTGTAAACCGCAGTGCTTAGAGAAGACTTCTTGGAGGAGGAGGGACCTGATCTAATAATGTAGCTCTTTTGAAGTCACACAACTGGGTGGGTAGAAGTTATAGTACTTCTGCTTCCTGACCCTGTCTGTGACACAGGCCCATTAGGGGCTCCTAAAAAAGACCCATTCCTTCTCTTATTCTTTCTAGGGGTCACCAGTCGTTGGCATGCCAAGAAACTCCCACGAAAAACACACAAGGGACTGCGTAAGGTGGCCTGTATTGGGGCCTGGCATCCTGCAAGGGTGGGCTACTCCATTGCCCGAGCTGGCCAAAAAGGTTACCATCATCGCACAGAACTCAATAAGAAGGTGCTCATAGCTTCTAGTCATCCCCTATTGCTGTGCTTCTCTCTCCTTGATACACTCATTCCTCTATTCACTGAGACACATTCATTCTCTCACTTATTAGTTGATGTACTCATACATAAATTCATTTACTTATTTATTCACTCACTCATTCATTTATTTATTCTTTTGTGAATACTAAATGGATTTGCATTACCTACTTACTCAATAACAAATCTCAGAGAGAATGAGTCCAAGAGGGAGCTAGATAGAACAAGAAAAAACTGGACTAGAGTTCCATGTTTTTCAGGGAATACTCCCAAAGTGAACTGATAACCTATCTCTGAGTAGTGATTGTGCGTTATTTGTGGCTTCAGTATTCCCAGCCTCTTAAGAGCAGGTGGTAGAGCAAACCCAATGATTAACTTCTGAGGGGACTTAACTACCTTACCCTCATGTCTAGATCTACCGAATTGGCCATGGGATCCACGTGAAGGATGGGAAAGTGGTTAAGAACAATGCATCCACCAGCTATGATGTGACAGACAAATCCATCACTCCCCTGGTGAGTGACAGACTGGGTGGAGTGCCCTCCCCCCCCAAATCCTGAGAGAGAACCATGTACCACTTTGTGTAATGAGTGAGAGTTTTTGTCTCTGTCTTGGCTCTATCATTAACCACTGTCTGGGTCTGGCTCTTTGACCCTTAAGCCAGAGGGTAAAGATGGGAGGTATTTGGGGATTGTCTGAAAGGTCTAGTTAGCACAGGCCCATCCTTTGTGCCCTACCCCCCAAGTCTCTGTGGCTGCTCTGTTCCAGGGGGTTTGAGGGAGGGTAGGAAACAAGACAATGAGCAGTTGTGGCCTCCCCTCTCCTGGAACTGGACACTGTCCCCTTCTTATTTCTGGCTCTGATCCTGATGCCCAACCGATTCTAGGGGGGCTTCCCACACTATGGTGAAGTGAATAATGACTTCGTGATGCTGAAGGGCTGCATTGCTGGGACCAAGAAGCGTGTCATCACTCTCCGAAAGGTCAGGAAAGAGAGAATGGTTGTAGTGGGGCAAGGAGGGACGCATGAGCTGATCTTATTGGTCTTTATGAGAACCTCATGTACCCAGTTCTGTGGCTTTGTATCTGGCTTCCATGTTTACAAGAAGACCAAAGGAGACCAAGACACGCCCTTCGGTCCCCACACTTGACAGGCAGAGACACAGCAGCTCTAGATCTTGCCTTTAGGGGGTCTTAAGTCTTGAAAGGAATAGTGAGACAGAGGAGAACCTCATGGTTGGGGGTTGGAGGGGGAGGGGGTGAGGTGGGCACAAAGACAGTGGGAACAGAACAGGATGGGAGAGGGTACAATTGAGAGGTTCAGATTCAGGACTTTAGGGGCTCACAACTGGGAGATAAGTAAGGACTAGAATGGTCAGAGAAGACTTCTCAGAGATGATCCTTGATGGAAAGGACAGTTAGGCAGGGGGAAAGGAAATTCTAAACCCACTATCAAGGACAGGGTCAGGTTTGGGAGGGGGATAGGGAGCAAAGGAGGGGCCCAGGGACAATTTCTCATATTACAGATTACAGTTCAGAGGTAGGCTTTGGGAGTGGTGACCCTGACTTTAAGGCTCTAGGTTGAACTCATGTGGCTCCTATCCCCATCTCCTCCAGTCCCTCCTGGTGCACCGAAGCCGGCGGGCTCTGGAAAACATTGAGCTAAAATTCATTGATACCACCTCAAAGTTTGGACATGGAAGATTCCAGACAGCTCAGGAGAAGAGAGCCTTCATGGTAAGCTAGATCTTAGGGCTTGATTCCTCTATTAAGAGTTCCCTAACTTCCTGTTGGCCTGAGAGCCCTCCCTGGACCCCTTTCAGTTTCTGGATCTTCCCAGTATTAATTGTGACCAAAGGCCAGGGAGCCTAGTTGTCAGTTGAAGCAGGTAAGATAAAGGGAGGGTAGGAAACAATGGGGGAAGGAGTCTGGCTTCTCCCATAAATTCCTTGTTTGTATGTCCCTGCCTGGTACAATGAAAGAGCCTGTCCTGGGGAGGAGGGTAGGCAGAAAAGGGGTTTGAGTCCGTGTTCTTCCCCTGGGGAACTCATAGCTTGGGATCTTCAATGGAGAGATTCTGAAGAGCCCTCTAAATATGTTATGGGTGAGTGAATAAATGATGAAGCAGAGAGTCAGTGAACAGATGAAGCAAAGAATTAAGTGAATGAACTCAACTGAATACGTGATGAGGATATTATAATAAGCCTCCTATGGGCTTGAATGTATCACATGTGTGCTCCTATGAGGACATGTGTGAGAAAGCCAGGTGACACTGAGAATAACAATCTCTGTTTGCATCTCTCTGTCTCTGTGTCTTTTTCTCTCTCCCTTTCCATTTCCCCATCTCTCTCTGTCTCTGTCTCTCTCTCCTTTCCTCCCTCCCTCCCTTCCCCTTTGTCTCCTCCTTTTCTTCCTCTTGTTCACTCTCTTTTTATCTCACCTCAGGGTCCCCAGAAGAAACACCTTGAGAAGGAGAAAACAGAAGCAGCAGCAGATGATCTATGAGGCAGAAGAAGCCAGGCATCCAGAATAGGACCTTAACTTAATATTTCCTTCCCCAGCAAAGGCAGCCTCTCATCAATAAAGGAGACTGTTGGGGAAAATTCAATAAGTGTTTTTTTATATAGCACCCACCTTTTACCCTTTACATGTATGCCTGTTAAACATTACTCCAGGTTCAAAGTAAGTTATGAATATGGATTAGTAATGCATTTCTTTTTCCAGTCATCCAGAAGATAGATGATAGTTCAAAGCAAAAGATATTCACATGCACTATTATAGCAAGATAATTAACAAGAAAGATTTCCCCATAAACATAATTTTATACACTTCTAAAGGTGGTGATACAATAGATTAACAAGAAAGATTTCCCCATAAACATAATTTTATATACTTCCAAAAGTGGTGATACAGTAGATAGAATGCTGGATTTGTAGTCAGGAAGACTTGAATTCAGCCTCAAACACTTACTGGCTGTGTGATCCTGGGCAAATCATTTAATCTCTGTCTGCCTCAGTTTTCTCAAATTGTAATTGTTCCCTTTCCTATCCTCCTAGGGAAAAGATACACACAGAAAAAAAGTGTGACTAGGAAATAGTCATAGTGGGGAACATATTTGTGTGTGTGTGTGTATGCTTAAAGACTTGTGTTGCTTGCATAAGTATGGCTAGAAATCACAATGGACAATAGCCTAGGACCATGGTTTCATCTATATCTGTATCTATCTATCTATATGTGTGTGTATATACACACTTACATAGATACATATGCATACACATATGATGTTTGTATGTATACATATTTTATTAAAGCTTTTTATTTTCAAAACATATACATAGATAATTTTCAACATTCACCCTTGCAAAACCATATGTTTAATTTTTTTCCTTCCCTTCCCCTCATTTTAAGAAAGAATATAGGTTTTTAGCTGGAACTTGAAGGAAGTCAGGAGGTAGAGATGAGGAGGGAGAATTTTTTCCCACTTAAAAGTATTTTTTAAAATTGCATATAAAGATAGTTTTCAATGTTTACTTTTGTAAGATTTGGAATTAAAAATCTTTCTCCTTCCCTCCTTTTCCTCCTCCATTCCCAAAAGATAGTTAGCAATCTGATATAGGTTATACATTTACAATCATTTTAAACAAGTTTTCATATTGGTCATGTTGTACAAGAAAAATCAGAATAAAAGGGAAAAACCACATGAAAGAAAAAACAAAAAAAAATTAGTACGCAAACAGACTGCATTCAATATCCATAGTCCTTTCTCTAGATGTGGATGGCTTTTTCTGTCCCAAGTCTGATGAACATCCCCTTGATTTCCAATTCCTTGACACCACAAAAAGAGCTGCTACAAACATTTTTGCACATGCATTTTTTTTGCACAAACATTTTATCCCTCTTTTATGATCACTTTGAGATACAGACCCATTAGTGCTAGTGGTCAATTAAAGGATATGTACAGTTTTATAGTCCTGTGGGCAAAACTTCAAATTGCTCAAGGAGGAAGAGTATTCCAGACATGGGGGACAGCCAACAAAAATGCTCATATTCAGTAAATAGAATATCTTGTGTGAAGATCATCAGAGAGTATAGCAATCCATGTGTATCACTTAGAATGTTAGTACAGAAGAATTTGAAAACATAAATAGGTATAGATTTCAAATAATAGAATTTAAGTGAATTTAAGAGTTGAAGATATCTTGGACTGTTTAGCAATCTGTGGCTCTTAGTTTTAGACTATACCGTGGAGACTATAAGATCCCTTTTTATAAAGAGAGGGCAGTTTTCAGCTTCCCAGATGGATTTTTACCAATTTGAGCATATACCCCAAAGCATCTCTGATTCATTTGCCACATTATGGAGAAAGAGATTGGAAACATGAACTACTGAGGAATGATGGGAGTACCACAATGATCTCATTGTCTTAGGAAAAACACTGGTTCTTTCCTTCTGCTCCACGGTCTGTTTTACCTCTACACATCCATCAGGGAATCATCAGCAATTCCATGCTCCCCCCAGAAGATACATAGCTGGCAGGAAGTCTCTCTCAAGGGTTGAACTGTTCTTGTCTTAGACCACAGCAACAACTGCAATCCATAGCTGCCACCACCCACAATGTGGTCTCAGTCACAGCTCACAGATTGCAGCTGTTGCAACACAGGGAGGTCAATCCAAAAGCCCATTAATAGCAAGCAGGGAGCTGCAGTCCAGCTGCTTCATGTCCCCCAAATGGCCAATAGGAAGTAGCTTCTAAGGGCAATGGAAGAGGAAGCGGGGAATTCTAGGAACCTGCATGCCCACATCTAGGTCTTGCCATTCCCAGTGTCTCATCAATCTGTTCCCCATGTTGTGAACTTCTGGAGCCACATATTTTAGATCTAAGAAAAAATACAAGAAATACAAGACTGGGATGGCCTCTGGGTGTGTAATATAAATAAGGTGCTTGAGCTTATTCAGTGAGAGACACAGAAACACACAGACACATATACATACATACATATATATGTACATATACATATATATGTATATATATACATATGTACATATGTATATATATATATATATATATATATATATAGAGAGAGAGAGAGAGAGAGAGAGAGAGAGAGAGAGAAAATCACTATTCTTCACAAGAAAAATGAGAGATACTAGAGACCAGTGAGGGAAGACATCAAGGAATAGATAACCTCTGAGCATTTGGACTTGCTGAGGGCTTCTTAAGTAGTAGCTGTTATATCTCATAAGATGATGAGAAGAAAGACTGTTTCCTGAGGGTGATACTCGTGCCTAGCAGATGACTAGGAGCTGAGAACTAATTGTTTTAGTAGTTATTCTTATTGAAAACTAAGAGTTATAGTTAGGGCAGTTAGGTGGCATAGTAGATGGGTCTACTCTGGTCTTGGAGTCAAGGAACTTGAGTTCAAATCCAGCCTCAGATACTTATTAGCCGTTCGACGCTGGGTAAGTCACTTAACTGTTTCACACAAACAAAAAATCCAAGAAGAAAGGATAAGGTGGAGGTAGTTGGGATCTTAGATTTTATCAGAACCAGGTACAAAGGTACCAACATTATAAAATTAGATTTTCTTTTTATACTATAGTCAAGATTCCATTTAATCTCTATGTGAATGAATAACTTGTGAGGTCTTGAAGTTGGGAAAAAGATTAAGTACCTATGGGAATGGGGCTAGAGTTATTTGACAAATCATGAATTATTATTGGGAATTAAACCTTTCTTTAGATCAAATGGTAGAAGACTAAAAAGGGAAAAGCTGAAAAGATGCTGGGCCCAAGGAAGTCTTGTCTACATAGACACAATTACATCTCAAATTTGATGTCTTATAGACATCTCAAACTCACCATGTCCGGAAACAAACTCATTATATTTTCCCTTGAAAACCACTCATTTCCTATCTTTTCTACTACTGTCAAGAGAACCATTACTCATTTTCCTAATCACCCAAGCTATTATCCTCAACTCTCCATTCTGTCACCTCTCACACTCTCACCGCCCTCCCCTTCTCAAATATCCAAGGCTATCGATTTTATTTTCATAATATCCCTCATAAATTCCCTCCTTCTCTCTGTTAGTACCATTAAAAATTACCGATGACAAGCTATAGGATTTAAATAAAGGTACACAGCCTATATGGAGATGCTATTCAAGATATGCATCAGCCACCAGATGGCACCCTAAGCCCTAAATTATCTGCCAGAGTTCCTTTGAAACCCCCATAAAGTCCAATTTCAAACTAAACTGATTTAGACTTTTTTAGTTATTCCGTTGTTTTTTAGTCTTAAATTTTTTCAGTGAAGTCTCTGTTTTAGTTCAGTCCTTACTTTGGTCTTACTGGCCCATATCCAAATGAATAGCTAGGGAGGGGAATCCTAGAACCAATTTCACAGACTGGGACTAGGATCAGCTCTGAATAGGCCAGAAAGAGAGGAAATAGGAGTGGGGAGTTTGATATGTTATTCAAGCAACTATAATAGCCACAATAATAGTACTTGTGTGAATCATCCTGAAGCTTTGATTGCATCCCTTCCCCATTATTCTTTCTTGCCTTTTCACAAAGCTTGAGAATTTTTCTCCCTCTGATTCACTTAGGAATTTGGCACAAATATCTTTTGAGTTCAGTTTCCAAATTGACTCCTGTCACTCTGGTGTTATTTCTATGAAATGTTCCAGACAGGGTCTAAAATACTTCTTTTCAGGTAAGGAGTCGGTGGTATTATTACTGTTTAGTCATTTCAGTCACGTCTGACTCTTTGTGACTCCCTTTGGGGTTTTCTTGACAAAGATCCGTTTCCTTCTCTAGCTCATTTTACAGATGAGGAAACTGAGGTAAACAAGATTAAGTGATTTGCACAGTTCACAAAGCTAGCAGTATTTGATAATGTGGACTCAGATTTTCCTTACTCCAGCTCTGCCCCCTGAGGTCAGTGGGTTGTTTTTTTTGTTTGTTTTTGTTTTTTTGTTTTCATTTTATTCTCCCCCAAAAGCTCTTCAGTTCCTCTGTAAACATTCAAGTTAATAAGACATCAAATAAAGAAAACATTTTATTAATACAACAAAAATTCAAAATAGTACTAGTACTTGAGCCCACTGGCTATTGAGAAAGTTCTTCTATCTTCCCCATTTGGAAAGAATTTGGAAACACTAGAATGCCATTTTCCTCTTCTGACTTATACATGTCACATTACTCCTAGTAAACAGAATTTATAGGTTCAGGTTGTTCTTTGGTACACGTGGCTCCCTGCTCTGCTGATCTCTCTGGTACAAACAGAGGCAAAGTCCTTGGTTGATCCTCCCCAGGCTTGTCCTGCCAAGTCTCAGCCTCCCACAGCTGCCTTCTACTCATGTGCAGCTGAAAGAAACTAGAGGGAAATCACCAAGACTGGGGTCACATTAAATTTATTTTTCTGTTCAATTATTCCAATTGTGCCTCCCTCTTCATGACTCCATTTGAAGTTTTCTTAGTGGAGATATTAGAGTGGTTCGCCATTTCCTTCTCTAGTTTATTTTACAAATCAGGAAACTGAGGCAAACAGATAAGTGACTTATCCAAGGTCACACAGCTAATAAGTATCTGAAGCCAGATTTGAACTCATGAAGATGAGTCTTCTGATTCTAAGTGCAGTGTTTTATCCACTGGACCACTTAGATGCCAAAAGAAAAAAACAAAAGAAAGAGAAAAGCCTACTGGACAGGGCATTGAATTTAAAAGAACTTATTTGTATGGGTCCTGGATAAGTCATGTGCCTTTTTGTGCCTCAATTTCCTTATCTGAGAAATGAGGAGATTGGACTGAATATGGATAGCAACTTTGAATATCCATCAATAAACAATTATTAAGCATCTATACAGGCACTGTGCTAAATATTAGGGATAAAAAAAAAAAGTCAAAAGATAGCCTCTGCCCTCAATAAATTTACAATATAATGGGATGATAATCTAAAAAGGAGGGGGGGGATGATATTCCAGATAGTGTCAGACCTAGTCACTGTGCTCAGACTTTTTATTTCTTTTTCAAATCTTTATTACAAGGGATAGTACTCTGGGGGAAGGGAGAGGGAAGGATATATTCAGAAACCAATATAATGTGAGAACACCAGAAAATAATCAATTAAAATTAAACAATAAAAGAAGTCAAGGGAGAATAAATATCCAGAATGAAAAATATCCAGGATCAAAATCAATTGAGAGGGTAAAATGAGATGAGGGAAAAAATAAATGGATTATTCTGTCTTTTACTATCTCCACAATCTCTTCATTTCGGAAATCTTTCTCACCCTTTCTGCTTCTTCCCCTTCTAGCACCATGAACCTTGATAAATCAACTTTGCCATTATTCCTGGATAGGGTGTTTTGATCTTTCCCCTTTTGTCCCCACTTAATTCTCTAGAGGTTGTCTAAGAAAAATATCAATACTGTACTGTCTTTAGGCACCAGTTTGCTGGAAACAATTTTACTTAATTTAAAATTAGTTTAATCTCAAATCATTTGTAATTGAGAGAGATGTCCAAAATGGCAGATTTTCCCAGTTGAGGAAATTGTGGGAATGGAGTGAACCACATCATGCCTTCTGACTTGTCTCTATCCCAAGATAATTTTAGGTAACATTTATGGGAATCTTGAACAAGGAAAAGATCATAACATGTTAAAATACAATTTGGGATTAATATTTCCAGAATAATCATCACTCTTTTCTTTTTGGAACTATTTTCCTCAAGTATTGAAAAGGGTTTCTTCCCAAAGGAAGAATGCAAAATAAGGACTTTATTTTACTCTAGGTTTGGGTGGTCACCACTTCTAGGTGGGGAGTAAGTAGATAGATATATAAAATTGAGTCAATAAGCATTTATATGCTTATTCAACTAAATTCTGGGAAACAAAAGACAGTACTTGACTGAAGAGAGTTTATATTCTAATGGGTCTCTAATATACATGATTTATATCTTGATACATAAAAGCAAGTGGTAGGGAAATGATACCCTTCAGGGGCAAGATAGAGTCAGGAAAGTCAGGAGTGCAGCAAAAGAGAAAAGAAGTTATGGTTAGCCAGCCAATAAGAGGAAAAAGCCTGTGGGAGAAAAGTATGGGAAATCTAGTGGGGCAGTGTTTGTTGAATTTCTGGTGACCCACCCTAAATCTATTCACCTAAAGACCAGTCTTTTTGTCCTCAGCCTATCATCTATCTTTCCAAGGGATTTTCCCCAGGAAACTGGAAAGACTTCAGAGGAAAATATTACTTCTTAATATTTATAGAGCAACTAAAATATAACTTTCACATAACTTTCTTTACTAAAGTGCTCTTCCTTGATCACCAGTCATATAGTGCTTGTTTCTGCATTAAAATGTAAGTTTTCTGACAGTAATGACTATCTTTGCTTTTCTATTTGCATCTCCAACTCTGAGCAGAGCTGTTGGCACATAGTAAGTGATTAACAAAGAGTTTTTCATTCCTTCATTCTTAGGACACAGAGTCCTATATCTAAGGTTTTCTCCCCCTTGTGCAAGGTCAGAGGGCAAAGACTGGAAGTTGAAGCTGAGTTAGTCAAAGTCACAGTTTCCAAAGGAGCAGAAGCTCTTGGCCCCTATTATTGCTGGTGATTTAAGGGACAGTCACTCTAAGGGTATTTTTTGGGATGAATAAATGGGGAGCAGTAACACTGGATTGGGATTCTACTCCTGACTTTACCAGATGCTTTGAACAAGTCACTTTATCTCTCATATTGATGTGGGGAGGGTAAGGATTGGACAAAATAATCTTTGAGGTCTCTTCCGGTGGTCAGTGAAATAAAACAAAGTCTACCAATGTGTGGCTTCAAGACCCTCTCCTCCCACCATGTTTTCCACCTGGGAGTCCATCAGAATTCCTGGTTGGACTAAACTACAATCCAGGAACACCAGTTGTTCCTTTCCTTCTTGGACTTCTGGCCAGGTCCATGAACCCTGGAAGCCAAGCTGCCTTCATCTGACGTTGTGTTATCCCACAAGACCCCTTGACTCTTTTTATCTTTATAACATTTCTCACATATGCCCCTTTCTCCCCTTTGACACTGCTACCACCCTGTTGCAGATCCTCCTCACAGCACCTTTGGACTGTTACTTTATGCTGTTGGTGGATCTGCCTGCCTCCACCACTCAGATGTTGAAATGATCCTAAAGTACAGGTCTAACTACATTGTCCTAACTCATTATCAATATCCAGGATCTGTTTGACATTCAAAGTCCTAGAACGACCAGTCCCTATCCGGTCTTCTTGATGTGATGTAGCTACTAGAAAAAATGTAGCAATAACCTTAAGGCTACCTGGCCTTAACCTCAAGCCTACTGGGCCTTAGGAGTGCTGTTGTTCCACAAACAAGGCAGGTTGTCATATAACAAGTGACTGTTGGTCAGTGATAAAGTTTCTGAAACAATAATGAGGTGACTATTAGCCGGCTCCCAACTCCACCTCTAAGCCATAAAATTAGCGTATCAGTGACTAGAAGCACCAGGTCTCTCTAACTTTAACTGGCTGCTGCTCCCCAATTCCTGGGAGGTTCTCCCTCCTCATTCTTTCCCTCAAGCCTGACCTAAAAATCCCTTTCCTGAGACCCCTTCCATTTAGTGCCTTTCCTCCCTCTCTTGATTATATCCAAAGCAAGCATCTTACTTGCATATAATTATTTACTTGTTGTCTCCCTCATTTGATTGTGAGCGCCTTGAGAACAAGGACTGTCTTTTATTTTTCTTCATATCCTAGAGTTTAGCGTAGTGCCTAGCACATAGCAGGCGCTTAAAATAATACACGTTTATTGACCCGCTATGAGTCGGGGGGGAGGGGAAGGCGGGGGGAGGCGATGAAGGAGTAAGGAAGTTTCACCTTCCCCTCAGATCTCAGGGATCGGAACTGCGGATCTAAAGATCAGGAACACGTGAGAAGGTGCTGGGGTGGAAGGGGCGGGGAGGGTCACAAGAGTGAACGAGGCCAGGAACAAATGACTGGGGTTGAGTGGGAAAAGGACTGGAGCCCAGGGATGGCCGGCCGTGGGCGTGGCAAGCTAAGAAGCCCTGCCCCCTCGCGGAGAGAGCCAGGAGGCGTTCTAGGAAGGTGGGGCTAGGTGAAGCAGCGTCATGGAACCCGGCGTGAGGCGCGGCCCAGGACTGGTGTACAGAAAATTCGGGTACTTCGCCTAGGCCGTCAGAGAAAGACTGGAAGGGCGGGGCTGTCTTAAAAGCTGGAGGCACGGCGGGGGTGTGGCGGGGGCTCGAGAAGAAACCTGGAGCGCCGGGGCCAGGACTTACTGAGTTATCTCTTTCCCTCCACCGCCTCCCGCGAGATCAGGGGCGGGGCTTACCAAGGTATCTTTTTTTTTCTTCCTCTCACTTTCCAGCCTTTTGTGGTCGGGGGCGGGGCTTATTGCAGGATCCGACACTCCGATTGCGGGGCCCGACTTAGAGCTAGGGGCGGGGTTATCTTAAATACCTGGGGGGCGGGGTGAATAGGGGGCGTGACTTGCTAAGTTGTCTCTACCTCTTCCTTGCGGCAAGGGCGGGGCTTACGGAGGGACCCGGACGAGCCGAGCGGTAGGCGGCCTGTAGGCTTTGGGAGTCCTAGTGCGTGTGGGTGATTGTCGCCATGTCTTTCTGCTCTTTTGGCGGAGAGGTTTTCCAGAACCACTTTGAGCCAGGTAACTGGCTTCGGGCCCCGGGGCTGCTGGGAACGAGTAGAAGCCCCACCCCGGGAGGGAGGTGGGTGAGGAGGAGGGTCCAATCCTTCGGAGTGGGTTAGAATGGAAGAAGGGGGCGTGTGGAAGGCCATAGCACCTTAGTTTCCCCATCTGTGAACTAGAACTGGGGCGCTGAGAGGAAAGCTATTTGTGAACCTTAAAGTCCTGTTACGAGATTTGTTCCTTTGGAGTGTGTGGAAGGATGGGGAAGTCTTAGTGGGGATTTTTTTCCCACTGGAAAGGGCTTTTATTGAAACATAAAACGTAAACAAAAAAATCCTTTAATAACTCAGGAAAAACTATTTTAAAAGTATCTCTAAGTAAAAGTTTATAAAATTTAATGTTTTCTACCAGGAATCAGTTTTAAAGCATTGTCAGTAAAAACTAATTATAATAGCTTTTTTAAAAAAAAGACTTTTTTTTTTTTTTAAAAACTGCTAACAAGTTTTTAACTGTTTCATTGAAAAGGGATCATAGAATCAGTTTTCGAGCTGGTAAGTCTTTGGAAGTTCAACATCCCTCAGTTTACTGATGAGGTTAAATGGTTAACAGGTCTATGGTTACACAGTTAGTAAATTTTCAGAAATAAGATTTGAAACGACTCGAAATCCAGCACTCTATAGAAAGAATAGTGTACTTGACATCACTAATTTTAAAGCAATACCTGTGGCTCAGGATATAGTGGTCATTTTACTCCTTAAGCTTTTCCACTGGCTTTTAACTAACATTCCTAGATCCCTCTCAGTGAGAATGAAACAAGATCTGTGTGTGGTTGTATGGATTCCTAGTTTTAGTGAAGATTATTGTGATCCCTGAAGTGAGTGGGTTTAGATTCTGGGAGATCTTACTTTTAAGAGGCTTCTAAGGACTTTCCCTATTGATGGAGGAGCATTGTACCTTCATTTCCAATGGGGAGCTTTGGAGGCAGTGTTAGAGGGTTCCAAGCTCTACATTAGCAAGAAAGACTGACACTTGGTAGGATGAAGTTGAGTATGAGCTATGTTTTACTCCCCATCTCCCATAACTTTTGGGTTTGTTTTCCTGATGTCATCCTAAGCATTGATCTGTTGAAAATGTTCATTCAGGGCAGCCTGGTGGCACCATAATGCACAAAGTGCTGTGCCTAGAGTTTGTAAAACTTATTCCTGAGTTCAAATCTGGTCTCAGACACTGGCTCTGTGACAAGATATATTATAAGGGGCATAATCACTAAGATAATCACCCAGAGAATGAAGCTTTGAATGTACCTCTCTGTGCTAGAGTTAGCTAGTAGGTGCTCTCTGTCTCTGGTCTCTCTTTCTCTTCTTCCTCTCACTCCATTTTTCTTTTTTCTCTCCCTCCTTCTTCCCCTTCTTGGAAAATTCTTTGTCCTTTAGTTTTGTGATGAAAATAAAAAGTTCTGGGCCTTCCAGTTTAAAGCCCTTTGCCAAGTACAATCTGCTCTAATTTTGTTGCCCTTCCCTTCCCTGCTGCTATTTATATAACTAGTTGTGTTTTTCTTATGTAAAAAAGAATTTCTGGAAGCTGGAGTGAACTGTGCCTCTTTGATTTTTTTTTTCCTCTCTTCATTTTCTTTTATGTAGTTTTATAGATTTTGACTTAGAAAGGAACTCAGACTATAGAATTATAAACTTAGAATGGAAAAGAATCTTTAAAGGCCTTCAAGTCCAAGATTCTCTGTGAGGCAATCAGAATTAAGTGACTTGCCCAGTATCTGAGGCAGAATTTGAACTCAGGACCTCCTGACTTCAGGACCAGTGCTTTATCCACTGTGTTACCTAGCTGCCCCCAAATGTCCCTGGGGAAACTGTTGCTCCTTGAGGTTAGGGGACTTGTCCAAGATTGCATAGATAGCAAATAGCAGATTTGATATTAAAACCCATGTTCACTTCCATTCTTATTTTACATTGGAGCATATCCTTATTTTATTTGTGAGGAACTGATATTTAGTGGGAGTCTTACTATAAAGACATCTTATAAAGTCTATTATATTATAAATTAAATTTTTCATTATCTGTTGTTGAATTATCCCTCTTATAGGACTGTTTTCTGATGACCTTTGTGAATTTTTCCTGGGCATTAAGTTGTTACCCCATTTGGTGGTCTCAGCTTTCTTGTTTCCACTACTCTGTAAAGCTTCAGGCAGGTGGGAAGCTCCCAGGTTCACTTGAATTCATCAAGTCTGTCAGGTCTAAGACTGGGGTTTCAGCCAATCAAAATTTAGAAGAAGGCAAACTGGCTGGATAGTCTTGCTTCTCCCCTGTGTAAGACTAAATCATATAATCACAGACTCTTAGAATGTTTAGGGCTTAGAAGTTATTTAGTCCTACTTCTTTCTTTGTTTTATAGATGAGGAAATTAAAGCTCAGAAAGGGGAAATTAGCCAAGTTTGTGGTTTCCTTATATGTTTAAAGACCCAGTATTATTAAACTGTAATAAGTTCATTTTGAACAGATGCTTTTGGAACACCTGAACACATGGGGTTCAGTTCTTGGGGTCTTGTTTTCTTCATGTGTGGTTGTCAGAAGGCAAGATTTAAGGTCAGAAACACCTATATTAAAATTCAGCCACTGATACTTATGGTCAAGTCACTTGATCCTCTGAATTTTTTTTACACTTTGTAAAATGAAGATGATAATATCTGTGTTATCTACCTCACAGAATTTTATTTTTTGGTCTGGATCTGGATTTTATGAGAACATTGGAAAAAATTAAATCATTAAACAACCATTGTTAAGCACTTAGAATAGTCAAAGCAAGTGTTGTGTTAGGTGCTAGGTAAGATTGTTTTTTTCCCCTCCTCACCAAAAGATATGGTTATTATTATGGTCTGTTCCATACTACATTTATCGTAGAGTACTAAATATTTGTATTACAATAAATATTTGTGTTATAAATATTCAGCACTCTACAATAACTCTAGTGTAGGATGGATTGCATAGATTTAGTACTTGTATAACCTTGTGTTGTAAAATATTAAATATTATATAATATTACATAGGATAGACTACAATAATACATTTGTAATAGGTTTTTAGGTTTAAAAACACTTTCTTCCTAACCCTGTGAAATAGGTGACATAAGATTTCATTTTGTAGGTTATAAATTTGCTCAGGGTCACACAATTATTTGATATAGGGAGCTCTACCTTGATAAGCATTAGATATCTATTTTGTGCTGGGCATTGGGGATACAGAGACAAAACTGAAGTCCTTCACCCCAAGGAGTTCGCTTTTTTCTTTTAAGAAAAAATGACTCTCTCTTGTTTTTGCATCCCTTTAATTTCCAATTACATTTCTTCATTCCTCTTCTTCCTTCTACAGCCAACCATCTCCTATAGAAAAGAATTTTAAAAGCATTTTAGCAAAACTTATCAACATATCAACTAGTCTGACAGTACTATAATATCTCACATCTGTGCAAACCCCTCATCTCTGTAAAAAAAAGAGAGGCACATTTTCTCACCATTTTGCTGGGACTAGAAAGTTTACATTTTATTGTCAGGAAACAGCATGCCTAAACATATAAGTAAATGAAGATAATTTCTATAGGGAAGGCAGAGTTGTGTTATAATTGACATTTGTCTAGCACTTACATGCTTACACAACAATCCTAGGAGGTGAGAAGTACGAAATGTTCTGAGAGGTTAAAGGAAAGATATCTTGCTTCTTATAGAAGGGATCAGGAAAGATTTTATGGAAGGATTGATGTTTAAGCTGGGTCTTAAAGGATTGGATAGGAGTTCAGAAAACAAAAGATGGGAATATGGATTTAAGGAAAGACAGAAAATTGGAAATGCCAGGGGAGAGGGAGAAGGCACTTAGCTTTGGTTTGGCCTGTAGGGTAATTTATAGGCAAGTGAGAGTGGGATCACATCTATATTTTTGACAGGGAAATTCCATAATTAGTTTAATAATAATACAAGGAGATGAACCTTTGAGATTTCAGTTGCATTTCCCAGTGGACCCCTGATTTCTTAACAACTAGTTGAAGTTTTGGGAGAAAGATGAGTTCAGTTTTGGATATATTGAGTTTAAGATTTCCAAAGGACATCTAATTGGAGATGTCTAAAAGATATTTGGAGATGCAAGGCTACTATGGTTGAACTCACCATCCCAATTACTTTTTGCTTCTCTCACCACTCACTATTCCTCTATATCTGTCTCCCTTATAATATTAGTTCCCTAAGGGTAGGAAACTGTCTTTGCTTTCTTTGTGTTTCTAGTCCTTAGCACAGTGCCAGGAAAATAGTAAACATTTAATAAATGCTCATTCATTCATTTTTAGTAAATACATTTTAAATTCTAGCTTCTGGGTGTAGTACTGTGAACAAGGTTCTGTCTTCCAAACACCTAAATTTAAATACTACTTTATCCTCTTATAGCTTAATACCCATATAACCTTGGACTAGGTATTCTCTTTAGGTAACAGTTTTATTTGTGAAATGGGGGTGGGGGGAGAGATTTGGCTAGATAGGCTTTAAGGTCCCTTCTAGGAATTTATGATGTTTGGACTAAATTACACTTTTCATGGGGGGTCAGAAAGATGTATGTTTAATGCTTCTGTGAGCTGGTATTATGGTGACATTAAAATTTGTAGCTGAAACCCAACTACTAAGGGAGCTGAGTTAAATGAATTAAGATGAGTGATCCTGGCACACATGCCTCTTATAAGGGAGTCCCTTCCCTTCTTTAAAGGATCTACTTAGAATACCTTTGTAAGGCTGGAGAAACTGAGGCAAGACAGAGATTAGGGTTTTTAATATTTTAATAGTGGAGAATTTGGATTAGTGAAGCCATACTAGCCATAACCGGCCAAGGTGAATAGGACTCTTGTCTCAAAGCAGCCATCTAGCAATTAATTCCAGAGACTTTTATAGGGCTCCAGCTATCAGGGAAACAAAGGCAAGGGAGGAGAAACATTTAGTAAGTCATAATTTCAGGAAGGACCATAAATTTTGATAAGTTGGGAGTGAAGAAGGTGGTGAAGCAGGAGACAAGAAGTCTGAGCCAGGAATGATAGAGGGTGCCATCTAGGTGTTTGAGAAAAGCCATCTGGAGTTTTATGACTCTTTGGAATGCCAGAGTGGCCAGAGCTCTGCAACCCTAATTATCTCAGTCCTAATGGCCAGAAAGGGGGGATTGCCACCAGGGAAACTGAGGCAGAACACCTTCCATCCACTTGGGTTGAATTTGGACTACCAGATGTATGGCAGATCTGATGATCCCTTCCAACACCTTAACTGAAATTTTAAGTTTGCTTAAATTGTCTAACATTTAATTAATTAATTTATTTTTAAATAGCAACAAGCTTTTCTTTTTTTTATTAAAGCTTTTTATTTGTATAACATATGTATGGGTAGTTTCTCAGCATTGATCTTTACAAAGCTTTCCGTTACAAATTTTACCCCCAATCCCCTCCCCTCCCCTAGATGGCAGGAAGTCCACTACATGTTAATAATGTTGAAATACTTGACAAGTTGTAGCAACAAGCTTTTAATAGATACTTACCATGTGCTTGTGGTGAGAATAGAAATGAAATCACCAAGACCAATAACCCTGCCTTCAAGAAGCTTACTCTTTTTTTTTTTTTCATTTCTTTCTTTTTTTTTAAATAAAGCTTTTTATTTTCAAACATGAATGGATGATTTAACATTAACCCTTTCATAGCCTTGCGTTTCAGATTTTCTCCTCCTTCCCCTAACCCCTTCCCTAGATGGCAAGCAATTCACTATATAGCATTTAATTTAGTAATTAAAAAAGATAAAGTTTCACAAGTTCATAGTTTGTGTTGCTTATTTTTACGTGTGGACTTTTTGATGGCTTACTTTTATACTTTTTTTTTTTTACTTTTATACTTTTCATTTGGTAATCAATTTAAATTCATTTTCCTTTCCTTTCTGTTTTCCTTCTTTGGTATCCTTTAATCCTTTTTGTTTCTAGTGGGCAAGGGTTGGGACAATGGCAAATTTCCCTGTTTTAGAGGGAAATGATCCTGGCATAGTAAAGAAATTTTGACTTAGTCTTTGCTTAGTCACTAGCTGTGTGACTTCAGACACAGTCACAATCTCTCTGAGCCTCTGTAACTGTCCATTTGGGACAAGGAATAATGTTCTGTATTGAAAAGTTGTGAGGAACAATCAGATCATAAAATTCCGTCTACTTAATTCAATGAGCTACTATTATTAGAGATTAGAAACACAACTGAATGTTTGTGGAGTTCAGTTGTCCTTGCCAGGGCCTCCTGCAAAGGGTACAGGAAATTAAAAGCTATTGTAAAAGTACTTCAGAAAGTGAAAGGTAAAAGCTGGAACATAGAGAGTTATAACAAGATAGGGGCAACTGGATGGTTTGTGTTCTCTGATTAGAAGCCTTTGTAGCTTAGTTGAACTATTTTCCTTCTCCAGTGGATGGCATACCAAACCACAGATTAGGAATTCTAAATTAGACTGGCTCTGTGAAATTGAACATGAACAATTCTTCTTGATGTTGCCTTTTATAGTGCATAAGCATAATAACACTAATAGTAACAAAATCATATAGGGCTGCATAAAGCCTTCATTCTATCTAGTATATCAGCATTTTAAAATTTCTTAATGAAAAATGGAAAATTACCAGATGCCTAAACCAGGATCTTGATAAAACAGAGTCAGTTTGACAAGAACTCATGTACGCCTCTTCCACCATCTCTGACTGCTTCCCTCCACCTTTTAAAGGAAATATAGAAAAACCCTTTGAGGTCAGTTGCTGTAGCCCTACAGCTATTGAATATGTTTTTAGCTGTAATCATTCCTGTTACCTATCTGTTGTTTTATTCCCAATGGACTGAGTACTCAACTTAAGAGTCAGAAGTCTTGGGTTCATTTCCCACCTATGACACTAACTAGCTGTGTTTTCCTAGTCACTTGTTCTCTCTGTGTATACATTTACTCAGTAAATGTATACTCACCTGTAAAATGAAGGGGTTAGACTCCATGGTCTCTAAGGTTCCTTCCAGTTTTAAATTTATATGTGACCTGAGAACTAATGTAAACTGACTGTCTTATTGCTGAGATACCATTCTGAATATCATGTTAAGAAAAAATCATTTTCCCCTCCTCCTTCAGCATAGTCCCTAATTACAGGATTCTCAATGATTTTTGACCACAGAGGGAACACAGATTACTTTTATAACAAACAAGAAAGAGAATTTACTAAATATAAAGTTAGGAAACTGACAGTTTCTGTGTTTTATTCAATTAGGTGTCTATGTTTGTGCCAAGTGTGGCTATGAGCTCTTTTCCAGTCGTTCAAAGTATCAGCATTCCTCTCCATGGCCAGCCTTCACTGAGACAATACATGATGACAGTGTGAAGAAGCGTCCAGAGTTTGGTCGGCCAGAAGCCTTAAAGGTAAGGGGAAGCATATTAATTTTGTTAATCTAGTAATTGTGCTTTCCTAGGCATTTGGTACAATTATTTGAGACTGGTCTTAAATGTAAAACTTATAAAATTCAAATGTGCAGCGATTTTTTTTTTATTTGAACTTTTTATATAGTTTTATGAATTTTTTTTAAAGCATTTGAACATTTATGAAAATGATGCCTTTTGTTTTTATATCATTTATATCATTCATTTCTGAATATCCCTTCCCCACTAAGCCATTTTTTTGTGCCAGGGAAAAGGGGGAAAAGATCAGTAAAATCATCGTCATCTGAGAGTTTTGCAGTTTTCCATACCCACAGTCCCCCACTTGTTCAGTAAATGAAGGGAGGTGTATTTTGTCAACTCTCTGAGGTTAAAAAAGTTTCCTATTTCAATTCTTGTATTCATCATGAATTATGGACTCTTTTCTTTAGAATGACCAGAAATCAAGATAGAATAATTAGCTTTGGTAATAGAAGTAAAAACAATTCTTTGCTGGGAATTAAAGCAGGAATGTGTGTGTGTTTGTATATGTGTATGTGTTTTCATAATCAATTTTAACTATAGAATGTCCTTTTGAAATCACATATTCCTTCCTTTGATTAACTTGCAGGTGTCCTGTGGCAAGTGTGGCAATGGCCTGGGTCATGAGTTCATCAATGATGGACCCAAGAAGGGCCAGTCCCGTTTCTGAATATTCAGTAGCTCATTGAAGTTCATTCCTAAAGGTAAGTTCTCCCTCTCAGGTGAGACAGTGCTTTCTAACCAAGCAATTTTTAATGAATTTACTTTTGATTTTCAGAAGCAATTACATGTTATATTTCTAATTTTCATTAAAATCTGGAGAGGACCTTAGAGATTTCCTAGTCAATCTATAGAGAGGATAAGGGACTTTCAAGATCACTCAGTGCATAGGTACTGACTGTACTTAGTCTAATTTTTCTTGCCAATAGTTCTAATTAAGCAATGACCAACACTCCAAAGTAGCACCTACGCCTGAAGACTTTTTTCTTTAGGGCCCTTGTGAGACTACAATTTGCAGTAATACCTTCCTCTGTGGCAACAATTTTATTACCATGATTTTTTTTTGTTGTTGTTGTTATTTGTTTGTTTGTTGGTTTGTTTGTTTTTTTTTTTTTTTTGCTGAAGCAATTGGGTGCCCAAGGTCACACAGTACCATGTATTTTAGCTACCAATTTGACATGAGGTATGTGTGGCACTTTCTTAACATCTGTTACTTGTTTTGGTGTCATCAACATAAATGTTGTCTATGAGAATTTATTATGTTGCCAAATATGCCCATGGCCTCATTTGTTCTCTAGCACTCGCTTACTTCCTTTTAGAAAACTCTACTTGCTATGGGCCTTATTACAGGATGGAGGAGGTGTCTCTGATCCTCAGTTTCTTTTATTTTTTTCTAATTGACAAGTGTTTATTTCCTCTCCTTCATACTTATTTCCTCTTCTAATGGAAGAGTAAAAAGAAAAGAGAAAAAGAAAATGCTTGTAACAAAGATTTTTGTCAATTGAAACATTCTTTGCCACTTTTAGTTCTGTCTGGTGTAAATCTATCTCATTCTTCACTCAGGTCCCATCACCCATCCAGAGAAAGTGTTAAGCCTCATTGTCAGGCCTCTGGAATTGTGGTTTGTAATTGTATTAGCCAATGCAATTTGGCAATTGGCCAAAGGTCTAAAGTCTCACCAAAAATTTTAGCATGCATCATAACTTGAGCTTCAACAAATATTTATTAAGTACCTACTATATGTGAGGCACAGATTACATAAATAAAAATGAGATAGTCCTTGCTTTTAAGGAGCTTTGGTTCTCCTGGAGGGTAATCAGCATGTATCTAGAGAAGTATTTACAAAGTTATTTCAAGAGGGAGATAGTGCTAACTATTCAAGAAAAGACCTCTCCTCCTTTTCCACCCCACTGCTAGGTCTAAGTGTTCCCCACTTGTCTTTTTCTCCCATTGTTCCAAAGAAGACAAACTTTAGAAGCTTATTCCTGCTACACATTAAGGAGATTGGATCAGAGGCAAACTTTTTTTTTTTTTCCCCAAAATCTGGATCTCTGACTTAATTGATTTAAGCAATTCCTATCAATTCCTACCAATTAGGAAAATCCTTTTATTGCAGATCAACAGCTCTTCTGTAATTTATGTTTCTAAAAAGTTGTTCAGAGAATTTAGAGATTAAGTGACTTGTCCAGGATCACACAACCAGTATGGATCAAAGGCAGGCAAAGGAATGAGCTTCTACCATGTGCCAGTCACTGTTAAGTGATTTACAAATATTATCTCTTTGATTTCAGGATTGGCTCTTAATGATATCTATCTATGCATCTCTTCATCTTAGTATGTCTTCACAAAAATGATTTTAATCCTGTATAGTTGTATGTGTCTCATTATATATATATATGTATATATATATATGTACATATATATATATATATTGTTTATTTTTTCTCTGCTTACTTCTCTCACTATGCTCTATGATGAATATTTATATACTCCCTATTCATATACTCATATATAAATAAATGTATGTAAATATGTGAATTTTCATATTCCTGTTCAAATGTGACCTTAAATATAGAAATTTTTTATGTCCATTTGAAATGGATTATGTTAGGGTAGATAGAACAGTGTAGAATTAGGGGTTCAATCTTACACACCTTTCTGTGTAAGGATAGACAAATGACTTAACATCACAAATCCTCAATTTCCTTTACTAGAGAATTGTTATAAGAATGAATAATATATGTAGAATGCTTTGCAAATTTGAAAGTCCTCTCTAAATTTGAGTTATTATTTAGATGAATAAAGCCTTATTCATTGTCTGAGGATCCCTAGGCAAATGGAAAAAAAAAAATAAATCATGGGGTCTGTTATCTTGTAGAAAACTTCTAAACATTCATAATCCAAAATAGTTGAACTTTTCAGTTTAGAATTCCAGACTCCAAGGATAGGGTTCCTACTGACTTGATGATTCTTAAATAAAAAAGACATTTTATACATACGATTTTGGACAAGTCACTTTTCTTCTTCTGGCACCAGTTTCCTCCTGTAAAATGAGGAAGAGTGATAGACCCAGATGGCCTCAAAGGGTCCCTCAGGTTTTCTATGTTTGTAGCAGAACTAGCCAGAAATTCCAGTGGTCTTGATCACCACCCAAGTGTTGGGAGTGCCGACAAGATCTTCCTCATATAAAGCTAAGAGTTGATTAGGTTGTAGACTGTTTACTCTGTAGGTAAAACAAGATTAAAGGCTTCTTGAGTTCCTGCTTATGAAGCCAGCTAGATGATTGACTAATCACATGATTGGGAGCTTCCCACTCTGTGAGATCTATGTATGTGTCAGCCAAAACTCAGTCAATGTAAATGAAGCTGGAATATATATGAGGGTTTCCCTAGAATTTTCTAATCCAAATGATATCAGATGAATAGAAGTGATTTCATTTTAATGGGAAGGTCTCAAAATGTGTAATGGTTCAGTATTCTCAGAATTAAAGCTGTTACTATTCTTTTTTTCTTTTTCTTAGGCAATGAAACTTCAGCCCCAAAGGGAAAGTAATTGAGCAGTAGAGAGGAAATCCTGGTTATGGACACATTGCAACCAACTTACTTTGTAGTCATTGATTGGAATTGGAGTTAATAAAAGTTCAGATTGGTGGCCTGAGAAAGCCCCTGAAGAAATTACTAAGGCCTTGAAATCACAAGATCTTAGATGTAGAGCTGGAGAAACTTTTGAGGCCATTTAGTCCCATCCCTCCTTTTACAATTGAAACAAGGGAAGACTGGAGAAGCCAACTGAACTGAAGAAGGCCACACAAGTGCTGATAGAAAGGGGATTTCAACTTAGATCTTCTGAATTCAAATCTAGCATGTTTTCCAAGGTTCTGCCTCTTCTCATTTCCTTTAGGTAGATTCTGTAAGGAAAGGACCAATATTTAGGGAATGGAAAGAGTAAGTGAAAAATTAAAAATGAACAACCCCTTCTTGAATCAAGTTTATAGAGCTGAACTAGAATTTTTTTTTCCCAGTGAGAGTATAAATTCCAAATACATAAAACTTTTGACCAAAAGGAGATAGAATTTTTAGTGTGACTAAGCGATTCATTTCCTGTTTCATTTCATCATACTCTTTATCAGTGTGCCCTCTCTTCTCCTGAGGTTCCATAGGATGATCTTCTGAACATGTGGTCTAATCTTGAAAGAGAGTTTGATTGACTTTTTAAGTAGCATAGACCAGATTTCCCCAAAGCTTTAGTAAAGAATGCAAACCCTGAAAATCTTATACTGTTATTTTGGTTTGGGGTCACAGTATGAATTACCCTGGTTAAACCCTTCTAGGATGACCATGGTGATGAAGGTTAGTGACTAAACCAGAAAACAGTTTGGATTTTATCTTGATTTGCATAAAATATATTTTAAAGATAGATTTTTTAAATGATTCACTGAAACTTGCACTTCTTTTTTTTTTCTTTTTCTTTTTTTTTTTTTATAAACACTTCTTGAGCTTATGAAATATGTAGTTGGTTGATTGCCTCTGAATGTAGAAAAGATTACTTCCTTTACTATATTTAAGCATTTTGTCCTGTTTTTGCTTGGCACCACCTTCATTTTAATGATCAATTTTTATTTCTCTGGCAGAGAGGGGAAAAACCTCCTGTTTTTGTTTTTGTTTTTTAGTCTTGTCAATTTTCATAGATGATTTGAATAAGACCCTTCACAATTTATAATTCCCAAGCCATATTGTCTGTCTTGTCAATAGCGACCCAAGAATGCTTCCTTTGATGATAAGAATAGCACATTGTACTCCTGTTGACACAAAGAATGTAAAGTTCTTAGAAATTATTTATCATAAATATTAGAGATTAGTTCATTTTCATCAAGGAAGATATCCACCATTCTGGCTCCCATGCACTTAATAAGTTCTCTTATATACTTGTCACATTTTTGCCATAGATGATACCGAGCAATATGTGTCATCCTTCAAAAGGTTTTTACCATATCTTTATCCTAGTAGAGGTAACCTGGAAGAAGAGAGTCTCAGATTTGGAAAAAGAAAGATCTTGGTTCCAAATTCCTCTCTGCCAATTTACTAGGTGTGTGACTATGGCAAGTCACTTTACCTCTCTGAGGCTGAGGCAGCTAAGACTTATCTTGCTAAGTTAAGTACAGCTGCTGTAAGAGCTTCATACCCATAAAATCGAAGCTTCTTGAAGCATCCTCACATTTTCTTCGTCTATGTGATAGCGATTGGACAAAAAAATAATAATTTCATTGTTTATAAAAATCATGAGGTCGAATAAAAGAATGTATCATTTTGAATCCACTTTGTCTTTTATTTAATGTTGGAAGAACTGTCATATACCAGTTCCTTTTCATTATCTCTTTTTTTTATGCTGAAGACACTGATTTTATGCATAGTTTGAGCAGCTGTGGGAGTCTTAAGACATCAGGAGTCAGTTCTTGGCTGTTTCATTGACTCACTGTGCAACCTTGAGCAAGAAAACACTTAACCTTTCTGCATTTCTATTTCTCCATCTGTAGAGTCTGACCTATCTCACTATGTGGTGTAATTAGCTGTTTGTAAAGAGGAGGGAGATAGAGAAGGAAAAGGAGGGAAATACAATTTAGCTGCTGATTCTATGCATTAACTGGAGATCGAGCCAGGTTGTTATTGCTGAATATGTAATGGCTTTGTTTTGAAAAACTCCTGTTTCTCTAACAAAAAGCATTTGAACTTTAACCTGGGTTATATTGGTTTCTTGGTTATATAGTGGGGATTGTGTTGTGGGTTGTGATGGTAGCAGGGGACTGTGGAATGATAGATGCCCAGGGAAAGGGAAAGTAATATATATTTAAAACAATACTAGAAAAGCAAAAATATATAAAGAGATTTCTGTAGACCATTCCTAATTTAGTTATCTTAGGACTTTGTATACTCCAACAACTGAAATTCATTGGTATGGGTACTGTGCAAACTATAACATACCTTTTGTGTACCATAATATAATATATTATTATTATCCATTGAAGGGGCCTTTTTTCAGAGCCTTTCCAGCTTGATGGTACCTGTGCTTATATTTCATTGGCCTAGCATTAGAGATTTCAAGGCCAGGTAGTTAAGAAGATCTTTAATGGAAGTGTCCTAAATGTATCAGCTGAAAATTAGAGAACTCTAAATGTACTCCACAAAAGTTTCTGTGCTGTGGAGTGACCCTGACTTCTCAAGGCTGTGCTGATCAAGTGTTAAAGCCTGTGAGTGTCTGTTATCTGAGGCCAGCCTCCTTTTCAAAGAAGATTGGTCACTAAGTGGTAAATTCGACTGACAGCAAGTGAGGGGAAGAAAAGGGACTAGGTGTTTATATAGTGATGAGGTCCTAGGTCACCAGGTGGGGGTTGGCAAAGAAATCCTGAAGTACTGATAAGATTATTCTGAGGCAAGCAGGGAAGGGAAATGATGGGGATCAGCTCAACCTTAAAGCTCTCCCCCATCCAAAAATTGTGTAACCCTACCTTTCTGTATCCAGTCAGAAAGCCAAGTTATGTCACATCCCCAAGGTTAAATTTTACCTGTAAATCTATCCATAGCCTCCACCATCTTCACTGAATCCCTTTTGTATTAGCCCCCCAAACTCCCTGTGATCTGCTTTGTGGTTTCTTCTCTCTCACCCTCTCCATGCCTCATGGTATCTTTTTCCTTGTTATAGTTAACTCTTTTGGGATGCTAAGCACCTCTGTGAATTTAGCCTGCTGGTCAATGGCAGACTCCCACCTCCCTTTCTCCTGGTTAATTGTGAGTTCCACTAGAGAATTTGTGTTTTCCATTGATAATTGCTAAAAGCCTTTTTCTTGCTAATTACATGCTCTCATGAATCTATTTTACCTCTTCATTTTGTCTGTAACCTCTTCTCATAAATAAACCTACCTTTTGCCAAAGAGAAAAGCCATATTGAGTCACATGACCAAACCCCAACATTTGATGCTGAACCCCAATCTCATCTGTTAGTGTGCTGAGCCTCAAACCCATCATCTAGTACTTACTGTGTATCAGGTTTTTTTTTTTTTTAAATAGAATTTTATTCTCACAACAATCTGGGGAGGTTCGTGCTTTTCTTATTCTCATTTTATGTTTAACAGATATGTGAGACTTAAGTTTCCCAGTTTCACACAGCTAGTAAATTCCTGAATCTGGATTTGTACTTAGATCTTCCTGACTCCAAACCCAGAGTTCTGTCTCTGAAATGGTGGGGCACTATCTACTGAGGTGAAGGGGTTGAAATCAGTAGGAGTGGAAAGAATCTGGACAGGCTTTGGAAATTCACAGAATTAATTATAAACCTTAGAACTGTGAAATAGCTTTGGATATTTTGTAGACAATTTCCATCCTCATGCATTCCTGCTATTCAGATCATGGATTGAAATTCAGTTGTTAGATGTCTGTCACTGCTTTGGTGAAATGTGCCTTCTTGCTTTAAAAAAAAAAACAAAACAACCCAGCAACTATGTTCTCCAAACACCTCTTTTCCTCCCCGCCCCCTTCCCCTTTTAATCATGTTTTTCCCTTTCTTCTCTGTCTTCCTCCATGGACTTCCCACAGCTATACTATGGTACTCCTTCCCAGATTGGAAATAAAGCTTAGCTCCAGGGCTGATTTGGTTACTGTTGTTCCTTAATCAGATTTTTTCACCAGCTTCAAAGTGCAGATAAAGCCTCTGATCCCAGCCTTGCCTTTGGTGTGGTTACTTTTAAGACTATCTCCTTTACTTTAAGAATGCCTCCTTCATCTGCCTATGTAATGGCAGGACCCCAAGAGATCGGGTCTATTTGCTGACTTAGCACCTTGTCTGGTAAGGTCAATGTGTCATTTGTTAAAATATCAGGGGGAGGGGCACTCATGGGGGGAGGGGAGGGGAACTGAACAAAATAACAATGCCTCCTCAATTCTACGTCCTTTCGCAATAGACAGCTGGGTGAGAAACTTGGATCAGGGACAGACAAGACAACTTGACCAAGCTGTAGCTTCACTCCTGAGATTTGATTTCAAGCCCAGTTCTCCCTGTCTAGCTGAGAATCCACCCAGCCAACATTTTTTGTTCCACAGAATAAAAATCACGGAATTTTAGCATCTGGACGGACTTAAGTTATTTACTGCTCTCCATTGTGTCCATTTTTCAGTCTTAATTTAAAAAACAATGGTGTTGGTGTGTGTGTGTGTTAGGTGAATATCATATTATTTGATGTGAGATACTTTGAGGTATCCTTAGGGGGAAAGTACTCTCTAAGTATTATTGCTTGTTTTTAAAGTCCATGAGGTGCCTGGGAACACGATCCTTTGTTTATTTTATAACTCAGTTGTGAAGGGGGATGGGTTGACTTGAAGGGATGAGCAGGCTGGCACAGTCATAAAGGCATAGTTAGTCCAATTAAACCCCCTATTCTATATTGTTCAAATGTGGGCCTTTTCTTTCCTCATTTACTTAGGGTGATTGGCCCTGTACAGCTCTCTTCAGGTTGGTCCCTGAAGGCTACAAAGAGTTGTTGACAAATCTTGGATTAGTGGGCCATAGGAATGAAGTTTTCATCTAGTGACTTGACCTAATTAAAAAAGATCTCCAAACTTTTCCAGTATGAAATACCCCCAGGCTTTCCCCTCCCTGGGTTAGCTTCACTTGGTGTGGGTAAAGGAAATTCCAGGAAGAGTCTGGTGATATCTGATGGGGAGCTTAAAAGGAAGTGTTACAGACAGAGCCAAGGTTTATCAGTCAGGTGTCAACCTGGACCTTGGGGGAAAAATAACCTGGAACCTGTCCTAATTGAAAATGAAATGCTAGTAACTTTGTGGCTCCTATCTGAAACATAACCTTGTGGAACAGGGAAGGTGATACTTAATATGTCCCAGTTGGTAGCAAAGAGAATTCACCAGGTGTTCAGGCTCTTGGAATGCCAGGATTAGTATTACTTATGTGTATATCAGCTTTTGCAAGTCGAGAAGACTCTTTCTGAAACTCTTCACCTTGTGAATTTCATTGTCTGGAAAGGTCAAGTTGGGTGGTGACCTTTTTAATTTATTTTTTAATAAGTTGTGAATTTCAGGATCTCCTGTCAATTCCATCTCGGGCTGGGAAAGGCAAATGTAATAACTTCTCTTTGTCCCCCATTTCTGAACAGTCTCTGGCAACAGCTGCAGAGGAAACTTGGTGATGGTAGAGCAGGGGGGATTGGGAGAAATTCTCTCCAGACAAAGGGGTGAAGTTTCTTCCTGCTGAAATTTTTGCACCTGGAAATATAAGGATTGAGGACCCTGTTGATTTCTAGCCAGGCTATCAGTTTGTTTCTGTCTTGGTCCGCTTTTTTTGTAGTTGCAACTCCAGGCAAGGGGGAGGCATGTGGAGTCGTGTTTCCAGTAGGAACATTTCAGATGAAATCATAAATTAAACCCTATGTCCTTGTTGGGTTATATCAGAATCACATTGCCACTACATCATTTTCCTCTCTAGCAAACAAAGAGCTCTTTGAAAACACAGCCTTCCTTCTCCCCATCCCCCTCAGTGAGCCCACCAAGCCTTCTCCTGAACCCTCTTGCAGCTGACAATCCCGCTCCCTTCCAAGGCTTGTTTCATCATTTCCACATATGTACATATTTTAAATAAACATATTCAAAATCCTGTTGAGCTTGAGATTCTATATCTTGGGTCTCCAGCCTAGACTAGACTTTTATTGGCCTGTCCACAAACCTCTCCAACACAAGGCTTATAATAGAATTGCAGACGCAATCTTAAATTTTATGTCAGCAACAGAAAGGAGCTATCTGTCTAGGCTTCTATGAAACAAAGGGTTTGTACTAACAGCCAGACTTTAATCTCAAAGTTCAACTTAGTATCTGCATCCTTCTAACTATACATGCCCAGAATTGTCTTTACATTGTCTGAGACTGTCAGCACCACATAAAAACCTACCTCCACTGATGAGGAAACACATTTGTGTTTATGAGCTAGATTTCAGAAATATTTGTGCAACTTACAGCAACTTCCTAATCTTGGGTAATAGAAGGCATTGTGTAAGAGAGGCCAGAGCTCATTGCCAGGTCAGTCCAGTTCACTCAGGGTCCTAGGAGCTTGTTGCAAGCTGCCACCTGGGCACCAGTATAGGAAATAGAGAAATAGGTTCTCTAACTGCTAGGGAGCTATTTGGGTGGACAGGACCAAAATTACCCAAAGCTCCTTTTCATTACACCTTCAGGAGCAAAACTATTGCCCGGTTTCCCTGGCAACGAGGAACAGTCCCACCAAATCTCCCTCTTGCATGGCTCAGGTAGTGGCACAAATGGAAAAAATGTAGAATCTGGGGTCTAAAGACTTTGCTTCAGATCCCAGCTTTACCTCTCCATCTCTGTTTGCTTGGGCAAGTCAAGGTCTTTCTGGGACTCAGTTATCTCCTCTGTAAAATTAGGGGATTGGATTAGCTTCCCCAGGTCCCTTCCTCAAAGGAAGATCAGATGAGAGAATATTTGTCACTTAGCACCATGTCTGGTACAGGTTGTTCTTGAGTATTTTCATCCTAGCTGATTCCCATTTGAGATTTTCTTAGCAAAGATACTGGAATGATTTGACATTTTCTTCTCCAGGTCATTTTATTGATGAGTTACGGAGGCAGTTAAGTGACTTGCCTAGAGTCACACATAATATATGAGGACAGATTTGAATTCAAGTCCTCCTGACTTCAGGGCCATTGCTTGACTGTAACACCTAATTCCCCACCCCACTTCCCAGTCCCCCTACATGGTAGGCACTTAATAAATGCTTGTTCTCTTCCTTTTCTCTTTTCCCCTTCAATCCCTAGATTTTTGTTCCTGTGATCTTCTAGGTTTTAGATTGTTCTGATGATCCCAATCCTGCTTCTAAGAAGTCTTTGCTCAGTTAATGAGCATCTCTTAAGGGCCTACTATGTGCCAGACACTATACTAAGCACTGGGGATTTAAAGAAAGGCAAAAAATAGCTCCTGTTCTCAAGGAATATTTACTGACTGGCTTTTATGCAACTTTAAATTAGGCTTTTACATTTTTGCATAATATATTCTGCTTAGTACTCAATTTTATATAATTTGTTTTTATTCCCCTACTTGCTCTTTCCCCTCCTCCTCCTTTCCCCCCAAACTGAATTGAAGGCAGAGATCATAATGTCTCCTCCTATCTCCCTCCCTTCTCCCTCTGTGGATCCCAGCAATTAGGTAAGGTTCAGCATATAATAGGAACTCAGTAATAAATCAACAAGCACTCCAGTAGCTACTGTGTACCAGGCACAGGAAATACAAAGACAAAAATGAAACAATTTTTGACTTTGAAGAGTTTAAATCAATACAAGTTGAATTGAACTGAACCCCTCAGATCCAGAGGGGAACAGTGATAGAGCTAAGGCCTTGGGCCTACTGTGGGACTTCGGGCCAAGGAAGATCTTTGAGTGAAAGACCTATAAACCTGGCCCCAGGGTATTCTGGGGAGGAGGGTCATCCCCTTCCCCACCCCCCTACTGTATTTTCCTGGCTGTTTTACACCGTAATAGAAGTGGAGACACATGTTCAAGGCAAGTTTAGTAAGTCTGGGGCCTTTGGCCAGGGATTCAGAGACATATTCTATCCCAGGGGTGCTCCTGGGCTTGTTGCCAGGGCCCTGCTGGGTTGGAATCAAGTGGGCTGTAAAAATATTCTTAAACCACAGGATTACACAGGTGGAATTTTCATTTCAGTTTTTCTAGATAGGGAAGTCAGTCTCCGTCTCTCTGTCTCTGTCTCTGTCTCTGTCTCTCCTCTCTCATTTTCCCATTCAAATTGGTTGTTCCTAGGGTAAGCCACAAGCAGAGAGGAATGGTTGAGAGCTCATCCTTGGAATCACATGATAGCTTCCACCCATAAGATCTAAGGCTTCTGTCCCATTGTTGGTTTTGACTCAGACATCAATCTAGGTTTCAATATTACCTGCTAGACCTACTTCCCAACAGAAGAAAGAATGTTTTCAGTTCGTTTTTGCATTTCTCTTTGATGATCATGGATCAGAGGTAGCCAATAATAGTACTCCTTCTGCCACCCTCCACCCTCTGAGTTTGTGGAAATAAATGAGGTTGCATCATTTGGTGAAAACATGGAACTGAGACCAAGAGGAACTATGCAAACATTGCTGTAATTTGAGGATGATGTTGAAAATGGCTTACAGTTCTTAAAGGAGCCGCTGAGGGGCAGAGTTGCTATTCCCAAAAAGTTGGCCAAAGTCGGTGCCGTACCTTGCTCTTGCAGTCCTTAGAATTTGTTCAAGGTCCTGGACTTCCAGCATGAAATGACCTCAGTTGGGAGAGGCAATGCAGCAACAGGGCACAGTTAAGTCTAAGCACACAGACAATCCGAGTAGAACGTATGGATGATTTTCTTCTAGAGAGAAATGGGGCTCATTAAAGCAAGCAGCACATTTCAGAAAAGAATTCCGAGTCGATTTGGCTGTTCTGGATTCTAATTTCCGTGGTTTGCAGAGTGCTGCATTCCTGGCTGGCCAGTCGATGGGGGAGAGCTTGCCATGTTTAGATATTCTAACAGTTTTATATAGTATGAAAGTTCTCTGTGGATGTTGTTGCTACCAGTTACGCTTCATCTGTAACTCATTACTGTTGTTGGCACCAAGTCGGAGATGATATGGTGTTGGGAGTCTAACAGTTGGAGGTTATTAACTTGTTTAACATTGTTTATACAAAGCTGGGGATTTTTCCTTTTTATGTATTAAATAGAGAGGCTGTGTACCTCCTCCAGTGAGCCTTTAGCAGCATTTTAAACATTCCTCTGCCGCCCTTTGGTCCTGATTTTTTTTTGGGGGGGGGGGACACAAAGGAATTGTTCTCCCACATGGTAACATCTGTATGGTGGGAGGCTGTTTCCTCAGCTGTAGAAGAACAGTCTTTCAGAAAGTATTCTAGTTTCTCCCTTACCTCCTGGGTCCAGGAGAATCCCTTCTGATCTAAACCCTTAATGAGTTTCTCCCAAGGGAAATATTCACACAGGGTCATCTTCAGGCATTCACCATTACCATCACTCCAGGTGTCCTTCCTCTGGCCCAGAAAACCTGAAAGAAAACTTGATTAGAGTTTTATTGGGGCTCCACAGCATTTCCCCCTACTGATGTGTTTGGAGTTCAGCAGCAAATGTTAAGATTGATGTTCAGGCACTAAATGTTGGGGTTCAGTCATGTGAATAATTCACAATGGTCATTCTCTTTGGGAAAAGGGAAGTTTGTTTATGAGAAGAGATTAGAGACCGAATGAAGAGATCCGATGGACCCTAGGGGTGATAAATATCAATTAGAGTTGGGAGAGGATATAACAATTAACAATGGAAAAGACAAGTTTCTTAGTGGAACTCAATTAACCAGGAGAAAGGGAATATCCCATGAGGTTGAAGTATGCCCTTAACTGGCAAGTTAAATGCATAGAGGAGTTTAGCATCCTAAAAGAGTTAGTTAGTATGAGAAGGTGAAAGAGGCATGGGGGAAGGGAAGGATAAGAGGAAAACATCTTGAGGCAAGGGGGTGGGGTGAGGATAAAGACACCATGAGGCAGAATGCTGTGGCAAACTGATTTAAGAAGAATTCAGCAAAGATGGCACGGCCATGGACAGATTTGAGGGGAAATTTAACCTTGAAGGTTTGGCGACATAACTTGGCTTTCTGATTAGATATAGTAAGTTGGAGTTTCCCCAAGTTCTCCACAGGGGGTGGGACTGTAAAGCTGAGCTGATCCCCATCAGAGCCCTTCCCTGCTTGCCTTGGGAGTATTCATCTTATTGGTACTTCAGTCTTTCTTTGCCGACCCCACCTAGTTACTCTGGACCTCACCATTACCCCTCACCTCGTTGCTTCCTTATAAGGGACTTTGGGGTCATCTGTGAAGCTTTGGCTTTAGAATATAACCACCTTAGATCTGGAGTCTAGAGAATTTGGGTTTTTGTGTTCTAGCTGTGTGACCCTGAGCAAATCATTTCACCTCCCTGAGCCTCGGTTTTCTTATCTGTAAAATGGGGATAATCATAGCACCTATCTCAAGAGAATTTTTGTGAGGATCAAATGCAACAATATAGGTAAGGTCAAATCTCACATCTCTATATAGATGTTAGCTATTATTATCATTATTTTTTATCTCCTTCATAGTATGTTTCTGAGAGCAATACACTCTCAGTCTTCTTCAGTACAACAGAACAATTTCAATCTCTGCCTTTTTGTTGACTGTGACTAGAAGGCTCCAACTCCCTCCCCCTCCCAATTTTCCTGGTTTCCTTCAAAATACAGTTCCAATCTGACCTTGTAGGAGTCCTTTCCCAATCCCCCCACCCTTCCCTAAAGTGTTTTCTCTCTAAATTTACCTTCCACTCATGCTGAGATTATTTTAGACTCACACTATAAATTCTGTATGTACAATTTTTTTTTGGGAGGGGGGATATGTTGTCTCTTCCATCAAAATGAGAGCTCCTTGAGGACCTCGTGGTTTTTTTCTCCTTCTTATAGCTAACTAACTCTTTTAAGGTGCTAAACTCCTCTATGGATTTAGCCTGCCAATTAAGGGCATACTTCAACCTCATAGGATATTTCCTTTCTCCTGGTTAATTGTGAGTTCCACTAGGGAAGTTGCCTTTTCCATTGTTATGTGCTCTCCTAACTCTATTTCATATTTATGACTCCTGGTGTCTATTGTACCTCTTCATTTTGTCTGTAACTTTTTCTCATAAATAAACCTCCCTTTGTCAAAGAGAATGCCTGTTTTTGTCTTTTATTCTTTATTCAGGGCTTAGCACAGTGTCTAGTGCATGGTTGGCTTGTTGGCTGGTTGTTGACCTTGATGCTTTAAGGGGATCAAATTGATATCACTATGTTGGGATCAAGGGACAGTGTGCCCATTATGGCTGATAAGACCAGTAAGAGCTTGCAAATTTCTACCACAGGTCAGGCAAAAATAGTCCATGTGAACATTTGGAGTGGAAATGTCTCTAAATTTGCTCATTTCACATTCTTTTAAGTTATTGCAATTCTGTTTTGCTCATAAAGCTCGGTCTTCTTTGATGTGGGCATGTTATACTGGGTGGTCCTGTGCCAGGGTCTCCCATGTCTCACAATTGATTCCAAAGTTCTTCAGAGAGACCTTGAGAATATGCTTGTAATATTTCTTCTGGCTTCATATGAGTTCTTGCCTTGTATGAGTTCTCTGTAAAATAATCCTTAAGGCAACTGTACTTTTTTGTGTCTAGCATATTGGAGTTTGGATGCTTAGTAATTCAGGTTGAGAAGGGACCTCAGTGTCTGGTATCTTATCCTGCCAGATGATCTTCAGATTCTTCCTAAGACAATTCAAATCAAAGTGATTTCATTCCCTGATATTGTGCTGGTACACCATTTAGTTTTCACAGGTATACAACAATGAGGTCAGCACAGTGACTCTAGACCTAATACCTCTTTCCCTCCAAATCTCTCAAATTCTGAGCTAGCTCTGGCAATACGTGTCACCTTGTCATCTATGTATATTTCTCAGGAAAGTATATTGCCAAAGTAAGTGAACTTACCTATGGCATTCAAAATTTCTCCATTTGCTGTGTAATACCACACAGAAGGTATTTAATAAATGCTTGTCGACAGTACTGAAAAACATGATAATATATAATATTGGATTACATTTGTATATTTCTTTTATGCTTTTCAATGCAGATTCTCAAAAAAGTGAAATTATGTCTTTTATCATAGCTCGGTAAGGTAGGTGGGACATAGTATTCCTGTTAGACATTTAATTTTAATAATAATAATAATTGGCATTTAAGGAAAGAGAGGCCCACAAAAGATAAGTGATTTAAGGTCATGTGATGAGTTAGCCTACCTATTTGGAGGCCAGCCCTCCTGACTCTCAGCCCTATGTTTTTTCCAGTGCCCTAGGCTGCTTGTTAATGACAGGTACCCTGGGAAGATACAAGATTCAGCTTTGCCCAGTTTAGGAAACTGGTCCTGTTGAGATCTCTCAGCTATTAAGCCCATGTTGTGACTATAAATTAATGAGTCGAATGTTTGTTTTTTTAAAACAAACACCAGAATTTGTACATGTAAATGAGAATGTTTCCCTTGGGAGGCTACACATTTATTCCAGCAAGGCTGCTATTGCTCAGATCATGTCTGGACTTCTCTTTGAGAATTCTCTTCAAAGTCAATTTATAAGATACACAAGGAAGCCGCTTTCATTACATATAGTCACGCCTTGTTTTCATCTTCCAAACTGTCTTATCCAGAGTGTTCACTCACATAATTCACAAGATTTGCCTTCAAAACACTTGGGGCCTTCTCCAGAAATTAAATATATCCTTGAAAGGATAAAGGAGGAGGTGCTTAAAACTCTAAAGGTAATTTCTGAAAAGTTCTAATTAATGTCACTAGGAAGGGAAACATCCTCAGAATAATACTCTTATTCTCGTTTAGGTTCTTATGGAAACAATTCTGAAGGAGATGACATTGGATCATCCACAACCTAGCAGAAAGATGGCAGGAGGGCTTCTAACAAGGTGGTCTAAACTCCAGATTCAAGCACTAGATTCTATTCTGGGGTAGGTTGGCCCCAGAGAATCAGATTTTTTTTTTCATACTTTGAATCATTATGGTCTCATTTCAGAGCCTCAGAGAATATATCAATTAAATAACACTTAGGTGTGGCTCATATTTATAGCCTTCCCAAAAGGAATTAACAAAATACAAAATAATTGATACCAGGAATAGGTTAGCTATTAATTTTCTCCACCAAAAAATTGCTTAAAATATAAAAGATTCATAAGCACACATTAATACATGTAGATTAAAAATAAACTATAATCTATCACTTTTATTGTATTAGTGATGGGTAAAGACTTTGGGGAACTTTGTGAGACAGTTGAAGAGATATATTGTATTTCATATTCATTTGTTATTTAGACTGTCCAAGTAACCAGTCACTCTAGGTTCACATCTTGGTTTTTTGTTTTGTTTTGTTTTTTAATAATTTTATTTCATTATAATTGGCTTCCTTTGCAATCTTTTTTTTTAATTAAATCTTTTTATTTGTGAAACATATGTATAGGTAGTTCTTCAACATTGACCCTTACAAAGCTTTCTGTTACAAATTTTCCCCCCTAATCTCTCTTCCCCTAGATGGCAGGAAGTCCACTACATGTTAATTATGTTAAAATACATGACAAATAGAATATATGTATACATATTTCCACACTTATCTTGCTGCACAAGATAGGTTCACATCTTGTAATCAGCCAGGTAAGCATATCTCATCTTCCTGAAATGATTATCTTGTTTTTTGAGAAGGATATAATTGCAGGGGAACCTTCTAGCTGAGCAACTGGCACATAATTCAATAACTCTGAACTTCTCAAACTTATGAAATAGCTGCCAAGAATGAGAATGTCTATCCCTTAGGATCATTGTTTTGCACTTGTGCTCAAGGAAAGAAAACACCAACTAAAAGAGCCACCCCAGAGACTCAAGATCCAACAATGTTATTATAGCCAACATTGCTGTTATTGGAAAAAGGGAGGGAAGAAGGGAGAAAATCTGTCCTCTCCAGTTGGGAAGTCTAAAGGACAGCTCTTTTATGAAAGGGATTTTTGAGAGGAAAGAATCTTTCACTTTGCTCCCATAACTAACCTATTGAGGATATGGTCTTTCTAAGCTTCAGTCTCTCAGTCATCAAAGATCTTCAACCCAGACTCCTGTATCTTTCCTGTTTCTCCTCCTCCCTCATGGGAACAAAGGGACCAACTAAATTGTCCTTAGCAAGGAGTCAGAATATACTTGGTCTACCAAAAGGGGCCAGGGCAGAGGTCCATATCAGCATGTCTCAAGGGATGGATATTCCCATCCCAAAGGATGGAAAGTTTTGTGTCATTTTGTTTCTAACCCTGTGTCCTTTTGGGGAGAGGTAACATTATGCCAAGAATAAAACCCACTAAAAAGTTTGTATTTTATTTTATAGACAGTAGTGAGCCATTGAAAATTTTGGAGCCGAGGAGTAATATGCTCACATCTGTACATTAAAATTATTCTGGAAATAGTGAGAAGGATGTATTCATGTGGGGGGAGATTGGAAGCAAGGAAACTAGTTAGGACAGCTTATTACAATGATCCAGGCAAGAGGGTAACAAAGGGCGGTGACAGCATGAATGGAGAGGTGGAGGATTGATTCAAGAGAGATTCTGGTTGTAGGATTGATAGGCCTTGGCAACTGTCAGAAACACATTTAAATGATGGAAAGACTACTTGGCAGGCCAGAACTATGAGGCAGGCATAAGTACCTGCTTGGGAATAGAAGTGAGAGCAAGAATTTATGAAAAGGACCCTAGGACTCTTTGCTTTCGAAAATGCTTCTGACAACCAGTTACTGCAAAACTGAGGTAAAAAACATTTCTCTCATCAGGAGCTCTGAGCCCAAGATGTAACCTGATTACCTTAGAGTTTCTGGGAAATCACAAAAGATTATTTTGCAGGCTATTTTGATAGGATGAGGAAACACTGCAACTTTACTCATCTTTATCCATTCAGAAAGATTTTCCAGGTAATTTACTGTGTGTCCAGCCTTCAGTGAGGTGAAGTGGAAATTAAAAAAAAAAAAAAAAAAAAAAAAAAAAAAAAAGACTAAGAAATCCCGTCCCTGCCCCTGGGGGAAGCTCTCACATTAGCTACAGAAACAATATGTACACATAAAGCAATTAGAGAATAGCACAAGCTAGCATGTAATTAAGCCGGGGACGCTGCAATTCCACCTCTAAGTGCTGTTGGAGTTAGGAGAGATCATTAAAAGCGGGGGTTCCGCGGAGGATGCTCTGAGCCTTGGGCTGGGTTTGGAAGGAAGGAGTGCCATTTGGATGAGGTGCTGAGTGCAATTTACAAATGGAGAAGTTCTACAGAGGCTCTCTGTCTGCCCCTCCTCTCAGAAGAAACGTAAGACATATTACAGAGTCGCACGCTGAACGCCGTAAATAAAAACTTAGGGGAGGTGCTGACAAGAATGCAGGTACCGAGCCAAGGATGCAGATGCCAGGCAGGTGTGCGGAGAAGGCTGGATCACACAGGCAGTGGGAATGGACTCGCACCGGCAGGAGGGGAGTGTTGGGTGTGGAGTTGACAGCAGGGGTCTCTCGAGGATGGGGGTAGGTGAAATCTTTGGGGGAGGAGGGGCAGGATCTGTTGGCCCCATGGACTGAGGTGTGAAGAGGCATTCAAGGAACGGGAAGGAAGTACCGGCTCCCCAGGCCCAACTCCGCATGTGGACCTGGGGGTGAAACGATGGCGCTGAAATTGATTTTGGCAATTGGCCTTTGTCCCCAAAGCCACCTTCTAGCTGACACAATATAATAGTGCTGTAAGGGATGACCTAATCTGGACCGGATGATTAGAACGCAGCACGTCACAGGTTTGGTCCCCAGATGGACCAGGAAAAAAAAGCTCTGGTCCGTGACTACAGCCTGCGCCTCTCACTTTGGTAAAATATGGCACTAACGTGTGTGATGGAGTGACGGGGGACCTGCTGAGGGGCAGAAGGATAATTCAGTGCAGCTCGGCTCTACTGCTGGGGACACCACTCGGAGCCAGGGCCTCTGAGGGAGCGGAATCAGCCCATTATTAAATCACGTGTGCAATCATTTCTCCCTGGAAGCTTCCTATCTAATGATGGATCAGCCACTTAGAGCCCACAAAGCTCTGTGCAAATAAGAGCAAGCTGGAGGCAGGACCAGGTGCTGAAGTTGAGTAATGAGCCCGGGCAGTTCCTGCCCTGCCCATTACCCTGGCCCCGGCACTGAAGGCTGAGGAACACGTGTGGCCCCATTCTCAGCAGAGCTGGATTGAAACGGGGCATTGGGTGTTCCGCCATCATTTAGTCAAAGAGGCTTCACCCTCTCAGGTGAAGGGCCCGGCCAGTGGGCGTTGGCGGCCCAAATGTGCACTCCCAGCCCCACCCACGCCAGAGATGGAGTCACAGGGCTGAGAGCTTTCTGCCAGGAAAGGAGAGGCTCCAGGAGTGTGGGTGGGGCTGGAAATGCCTGCGGGGAGAGCGGGCACCTGTTCTTTTGGGCTCTGTGTCAGTTTGGCAGACTACTGGGGCTGCAAATCATCCGGCTTCAGGGAATCTTTGAGATCATCCAGTCCAACTCCCTCTCATTTACAGAGGGGGAAACTGAGGCAGTCAGTGAGGGAGAAGCAACCGACATGGTTAAAAAAAAAAAAAAAAGATACTCCTCGGACTTGGAGGCAGGAAGATCTCTTACTCCTGTCTGGGTTTTCCTCATTTGTAGAATGAGGGATTTGGAGTCAATTTCCTTTCATGTCCCTTCCAGCCAGAAGTGTGCTGGAGCCAACTCAAACTCGATCTCAAGAGCCTATAATTAAATTTTCTTTGTGAGCATCTATATTTCAGAAATTGGCAAATGCTACGGTTATTGTTTTGTTGATTATTTAGACTTAAAACAATGGGAAAATGGTTTTTCCCCCGAGGCATTTGGGGTTAAGTGACTTGCCCAGGGTCACACGGCTAGAAAGTGTTAAGTGTCTGACGACACATTTGAACTCAAGTCTTCCGGTCTTCAGGGCTGGTGCTCTATCCACTGCGCCCCCTAGCTGCCCCAAGAAAATGCTAATAATACAGTTTAACAAAAAAATTGTCCTATGTTTGTTTTTTTTGGAGAGCCGGATATTAAGCATTTACCAGTACACTCCTACTTTGATTCTATTGCTAGTGACTTGAACTTACATTTCCTGACTCTTGATAGAGTGTTTTCCCCCATCACATCACACCGAATGTCTGTGAGCATAAGGATCAGAGGATTAAGTTTCCAGGATCAGATATAAAGTTCTCTGTTTGGTATTTAAAACTCTTCCCAATCTGGCCTCCAGACTTATTATACATTGCCAGCTTTCACCTGATCTTTTCAACTTATCCGGCCAAATTCATCTTCCTGTTGTTCTTCATAGAAGCCACTCAATCTCCAGTCTTTGTCTTTGTACCTCCTGTGGCTCCATTTCCTGGAAAATTTTCTCTCCTTACCTTTTGCCTCCTGGAATTTCTATTTTCTTTCGAAACTCTGTTCAAGTGGCACCTTCTTCTATTTAAGACTTTCCCTGATCCTCCCCCCATTAGTACCTTTCTCTAACCAAATTACTTTGTATTTATTTCGTAGATGCAGTCCCAAAAGTCATAATACGATTTTAATCTGTATATTTACAAATTGCCCCCTCCCACAATAGAATGTGAGTTTCTTGTAGGGAGGGATTGTTGTTCAATTGTTTTCAGTTATGTTCAACTTTTCATGACTTCATTAGAGGTTTTTTTTGGCTAAGATATTGGAGTCGTTTGCCATTTCCTTCTCTAGCTAGATTTTACAGATAAGGAAACTGAGGCAAATAGGATTAAATGACTTGCTCGGATTCAGTCTTCCTGACTTCAGGCCTATCTACCCTGCCACCTAGCTGCTTATTGATTGATTGATTCAAGCCTTCATTTCTTGGACTCCCTCATTTTTTCTTTTTTTTTTTTTTAATTTAAATTTTCTTTTATCTTTTCTCAATTACATGGAAACAAAAATTTTAACACTTGTTTTTGAAAAAAAAATTGTTTCAATTTCAGTACTTCTCTCCTTTCCCTAGATCCCTCTCTGAAAAGTCAAGCAACTAGATATAGATTATACATTTGCAGTCATACAAAATATTTTTGTTAGCCATGTTGCAAAAAGAAAACTAAGCACAAAAAACAAGAATAATAAAATGAAAAATAAAATATGCTTCAATCTGCATTCAGACTCTACCAGTTCTTTCTCTAGAGGTGGATAGCATAAGACCCCCTCATTTCTGTAGGACCCATAATTTTCTTGGGGAAAGTATACTCTAAACTATCTGGTGGGAGAGTGCCATCCCCAAATTCACAAATCAGGACTTACCAAGGGTGTGAAAGCAGCCACTAAGCACCAAGATACCTGAGTGGGCTATAGAAAACCTTGAGCAAATGCCTTTGTGTCTCTTCTGGGCATCAGTTTTCTGAAGCTCTAAGTGCCCCTCCCAGTATGATTCAGATCTGAGGTGGTTCATGGAGACTCCTGGAGAGGTTCTTTTTCTTTTTAAGGACATGGGTATGCAGATTCCAATAGAGAACATTTTGCTGGGCTAAGCAGAAGGGGAGGCCCATCAGCTCCAAGAAAAAAATACAATAAAAGTCTTTTAGCACAGAAATTGGATTATAGGGACTGACTGCTGAGGTAAATTTCCTTTATTGTTTAGAAACTCATCTGTTTCCTTCCTCATGACCCTAGAATGACCTGTTGACCATGGATTAAGGTGGGCCAGGGAGCCCTGACTTCCATAAGACTGATTCTGAGAGCAGCTGGCATGTGGCCGTTGGAGGGGAAGACCTAAATTTAATTTTCTTCCCCAAAAAGGGCTTTTTATCCCTAATCCTTGTCAGAGGACTCCTTGCAAAATCCAAAGTTCTCTCAAAGATTTGGCATGTAGGATCACTTTTCTATAAATTTAAGAATTTCAATACATTTATACCCAGATATTTAGACACATGGATGCACATTTGCACACAATATGAATGATAGAAGATTTATTAAGTGCTTACTGAATGCAAGGCACTGGGCAAATCCAAGTCACCAGATCATCCCTTCCCTCAAGAAACTTACTTATTGAAGGAAGACAACATATAAAGGGAAGCTAGAGAAGAGAAATGGAAAATTCTGCTCAACAGCATAATTTGGAAATGGCCTCAAAGTGACCCAGAGTCCTAAATCCGGGCAGAATCAACGTTAGAAAATGGGTTCAAATCTCTCTTTTGGCTGTGGACTCTGTGTCACTTAACCTTCGAAGGCTTTGGCTTGCTCCCTAGGACTTGGCACAAATGCTAAGTATTCAGATACAGACATATGCAAATAACATATGTATATATAAGACATATTTCAGACCCATTGCCATCCCCTTAATAGGAGAGTCATTTGAAAATCTTGCTTTTTGCCGATTCCCTTTTATGCTTTCCATGAAGAAAAATAAAGCAGGAAAAGAGAGGTGGTTTATGGCATTCTGGCTCAAGAACCAGAATTTCCCTGGTGCTAATGGGCACAGAGAATACACCTGCTGCACCACAGAGACACACAGTCTGGGAAGCTGGCAGTAACCCACACAGCCCAGAGTCCTCAGGCTGCTTGGATACCAAGGATCCCTCCTGTGGCTGGGACATGTGTTTGGGGGAGGGGGTGCTGTGGGAGGATAGGAAGGTGAGAAGGAGAGCACAGATCCAAATTTTTTCCACATTATGTTTCAGCTATAGGCTCAGCTTTCCTAACTCTGGGCCTCTCCCCACCAAGGGTCCCATGCTAGGTAGAAAGGTGCCTGGCGTGGGTTGGCCCAGGGGTCCTTTTCTTTTTGGTGAGGGCAGAGCAAAGCTTTGAGCCAATGGACAAGTAAATCAGGACAATCGGCTTAGGGTGGGGAGGGTCTCTGATCTTGCTCCTAGCCCTCCTCCCCTCCCTGGACTTCTATGAGCAATTCGTACTTTCTTGCCCGGGCCTGCTATGCCCAATAGCCTGGGAGTTCTGAAAGCTGATGGGTGAGATCAAGTGGGGTGTTCACTTTACCTGGGGTGCAGCTGTCTTGCCCCAGGTAGGGGGTTTGGAAGCATGTAAAAATATCAATTCTGCTGCTGGCATAAGGGCACCTCTTGACTGAGTAGTGATGGACTCAAGATGTTGCATGAGATTCATTTTGGGACATGGTCGAAGTACATGGAAATTTTGATTAACGAGATATAGTTATTACAAGGACTTTCTTTTTCTTTTTCTCCAATGGAAGAGTAGTGATAAGAATTCAAGGGGCATAGGGATAGGATAGGGGAAAAAAAAAGAAAGGAGATCAATGAAACATTTTTTTTTTAAATGGAAATATACATATTCACATAAAATCTTTTTCTGTTCCTCTGTATATACCAAATGCCTATTCTATTTGGTGTTAGGTTTAAAATAAAATTTTTTTGAAAAAATTAAAAACAGCATAGGGGCCTTCTTTGGGGAGTTGATAGTCTAGCTGTAAAAATAGTCTCACAAAACAGAGAAAGGACAATGGGAGCTCCAGTTACCTAGGAGTTAAGCAAAGTCTGGGGAAGTGAATGGGTTTCCTGGTTTTGATCCCCCAGGGCAGAGGGTTATAATAGCTGACATTTATATAGTGTTTTCAAATTTTGAAAAGGGCTTTACAAACATTATCACGTGGAGTAAGAATCAATGTACCCTTCAGTAATCCAGGTATTATTCCCATTTGGTAGATGAAGAAACTGAGGCTCAGTGCAACCCAGTGGTGGTGAGGATGGGGCAGGGAGACATGGGTTAGACTAATTGGTTTCTGATGGCTTTTCCAACTTTAAAGTTCTGTGGCTTGCCTGTCATCACAAATCTATTAGAAGTCAAACGTGGGGTTTTCCTTACTCTAACTCCTAGACTCAGAGTACCACATCATACTTCCTCTGCCCGACTAGAAATGCCCATGGGGTTTCAGACCTTCTAATTGGAGGCAACACTGGGATACTGGTTCTGGGTTAGGGTTCATAGAGCCAGGAGAAAAGCTGCTCCTATCTATCTGCCTTAGCACACAGTTCACAGAGATAGAAGAAAGGCAAGGGAGACTTGAACCAAACCCATGGGCTCTAGGAGGCAAGAAAATAAGAGAAGGCTATACTTTGAGGGTTTGTTTATCCTTAGCAAGCATTTGCTTGCCCAGACCTATAGTGGGCAGGGTATTTAAAAACATCCAGCAGCATTAGCCAGATGAGGAAGGGACCAAGCCAGGGTCTCAGAAATAAAGACTTTCAGAGTTGGAAGAACCTTACACATTCTAGTCTAATCCAAGCCATTCACTTAAAAAAAAATTCAGTAGTATTTTATTTTTCCAATTACATTCAGAAGTTAGTTTTCAATATTCATTTGTCTTCCAATTTTTTTCTCCCTCTCTTACCTCCCCTCTCCCCGGGACAGCAAGCAATCTGATACAGGTCATACAGAACATATTTCTGTATTATTCATGTTGTAAAAGAAAGATCAGAACAATGAGAAGAAAAGGTGAAAATACTCTGCTTCAATCCTCACTTAGCCTCCATAATACTCCCTCTGTCTGGGAATGGCATTTTCCATCCAAGTCTATTGGAATTGCCTTGGGTCACTGTATTGCTGAGAAGAGCTTATATTCTCCTGGTTCTGCTCACTTCACTCAGCATCAGTTCATAGAAGTCTTTCTAGCAAGCCAGTCAATTTGAATTGAAGGACAATTATTTCAGAGAGAAGAGAGGACTTTTCAGGGATACGTGATGAGTCAGTGGCAAAGGCGGGTAAAGACCCAGTGGTCCTGACTCCAAGCCCTGGTCTCAGAGTAGCTAAGTGTAAGCTTCATGAGGGCAAGGAGGCTGGCTTATCCAAACTTTGGGTATTTCCAGTGCCTAGGACAGTTCTCCACACTTAGATCTAAGGCTAGGGGTTCATGAATCATCTCTTCCAGTGGCTTCATTTTACAGGTGAGCAAACTGAGACCCACAGAGGTTAAGTGGCTTGCTCAGGAACATACAGGTACTAAGTGACAAGGGCATGAGTTGAATATATAGCTTTCTCACTCCCGAACCAGGGCATGCACATATTCTGTTCCATATGGCCTCAGCAAAATGAGAAGAGCAATTTCATTTTTGTATATTTTATCCTCAGTAATCTTGCCTTTTATATACACATGCCTGGACACATACGTACACAGTACATAAATACATCTGGGTATATTTGCATGTTTGCCTTTAATTCCAATAAATTATTTGAACCCATGGAGACCTGAGGGAACACAAGATGGGTGTGTGCCCAGGATGCTGTTAACAGAGGTAGTTCCTCAGCTGTGTTTTTTGTTTAGGAAAGTATTATATGATCCAAATGATGGAGGAGGGGCAACATGGCAGACCATCCTTTGTCCCTAGCAAGGGGGACCTGGTACCGATGGCCATTTTTTCCTCCATCCCCAATCTCTGTTGTCTGGGACAAGCCTTTATCAAAATCCAGTTAGTGAGTTTTTAGCTCACCTCCCACACTAGTCCCTCTTAAGTACTATGGCCTTTGCTTAAGGTCGGGTCCCAGAGGCCTCCTGCCCATCCAGAGTGGGGAATTCTGGCCATCTTGATCTTACAGCTGGGGGAGTGTCTACAGTTTCCTGAGCCTGTTAACCTTCCCTTGAAAAACAGAGAGCTCCATTCATTACCATCTGCAAGTTGTCAGGGAGAGTGTTGCATCCAATTAGTGTCAGGCTATGGGAGTTGGGAGGGGGGTAAGCAGGCTGGAAAGCTGAATTTGGGGCCCCGATTGGGGATGGGGGCTCAGAGGCTGAAGACAAGAAGGGGAAAAGGGAGGGAAGGAGAGAGACAGAGAGAGACATACAGACAGACAGAAACAGACAGAGATAGAAAGAGAAGAAGAGAAAGAGAGACAGACAGACAGACAGAGACAGAGAGGAGAGACAGAGACCGAGAGAGAGACAGAGAAAGAGAAAGACAGAAAGAGAGAAAGTCAGAGAGACAGATACAGAGAGAGAGAGAGACAGATGGACAGACACAGAGAGACAGAGAGGAAAGAGAGAGAGACAGAGAGAGGGAGAGAAAGAGACAGACAGAGAGAAACACAGAGAGAGACAGAGACAGAGAGAGAGAGGAGAGAGACAGAGAGAAAGAGAGAGGGAGAGAAAAAGAGAGACAGACAGACAGAGAGAAACACACACAGAGAGAGAGAAACAGAGAGACAGAGACAGAGAGGAGAGAGAGAGAAAGAGACAGACAGACAGACAGACAGAGAAACGGAGACAGAGAGAGAGAAAGGAGAGAGACAGAAAGAAACAGAGAGAGACAGACAGAGAAACAGAGAGAGAGACAGAGAGAAACACAGAGAGACAGAGACAGACAGAGAGGAGAGAGAGAGACAGAGGGAGAGAAAGAGAGACAGAGAGACAGAGAGACAGAGAGAGACACAGACACACAAGGAAAGAGACAGAGAGAGACAGAGAGGAGAGAGAGACAGAGACAGAGAGGAGAGAGACAGGGAGGAAAGAGACAGAGAGAGACAGAGAGACAGAGAGAGACAGAGAGACAGAGAAAGAAGAGAGAGACAGACAAGAGAAAGAAGAGAGAGAGAGATAGAGAGACAGAGAGACAGAGAGAGAGACAGAGAGACAGAGAGAGAGAGAAAGATAGTGGCGGGGGTGGGAGCTGGCTGCTTCATTGCTCCAGGCTGTCCTCACCCTTCCCTTTTCTGGAGGATGACAAAGACATGACCATTGCATGCTTTTAAAAATGCCTTCTGCCTACTTTACTTTCTGAGACCAAACCCTGACCAGGGTAGGGCAGGGCAGGGTAAGGCAGGGCAGGAATTGCAACAGGGGAGCTGTGAAAAAAGGAGCTACAGGTGTCCTCCCGGGGAGATGTTATTTCAGTGTTTAGAGGATTGCCAACTGCAACGAAACACCCCATGGGGAAAGCAGAAGGAAGAAGCTTCAGACCAGCCTGACTCTGACCTGGCCTTGTAACCCGGGCTCTCACAGAGGGAGTCAGGTGGAGGAAATATTGGGTTCCTTGCCTTTGCTGCCGTCCCCTGCTTATAGCCTCAGGACATGGCCCCTTTTCTCTCTGCCCTGAACTTCCCAGGTCAACATCCAGAGTTTATGAAGAGGCTTTATTAGGTGTTGAGCAATGTTGTTGTTTGTCCTTCGTTCTGGAAGGACCGTGACATGGGGAGGGGATGCCCTGACATTGGATGCAGGTGAGGAAGGGCTGGGTAAGGTCACCCGCCTCCTTCTCTCCTCCAGAGCCATCCGGGTCCAGGACAAGATATTGACCACCGCCGGAAAGATGTATCTGTCAGTCAGTCCCCATCCTAGTCAGCAGGAGACTGGAGGAAGAGTCTCAGGCTCTGTGCTTGGGGAGCTCAGATCAGTCTGTATACTCTTTCCCCAGGGTATCGGATTGTTCAGGAGAGAGGGGTATGTCCTCTCCAGGGGAGCAGATTCTATCTTCAGGGAACTTAGGAACTGAGGGATCAAGGGAATGTTAGAAAGGACAAGGTTCCTTTCCACAAGAACAACATCTTCAAAAAACAGCTTTTTATTTTCAAAATATATGCAAAGATGGCTTTCAACATTCACCCTTGCAAAACCGTGTGGATCAAATTTTTCTCCCTTTCTTCCCCCACTCTCTCCCCTAGACAGCGAGTAATCCAATATAGGTTAAATATGTGCAATTCTTCTATGCATATTTCCACATTTAATGGTGAATAAGAAAAATCACATCAAAAAGGAAAAAAAAAATGAGAAAGAAAAAAAAACCCAAGCAAACAACAATAAAAAAGGTAAAAAATACTATGTTGTAATCCATGTTCAGTCCCCACAGTCCTATGTCTGGATGCAGATGGTTCTATCCATCATAAATCTATTGGAATTAGCCTAAAATCATCTTATTAAATAAGGTCTTCTAATTGCACATGTTTAACCTATATTGGTTTACTTGCTGTCTAGGGGAGGGGGAAGGTGGGAAGGGAGAAAAAGTTGGAATATAAGGTTTTGTAAGGGTGAATGTTGAAAACTATCTTTGCATGTATTTTGAAAATTAAAAAGCTAATATTAATTTTTTTAAAAGAATAACATTTTCTTCAGTGGGATTAACTTAGAATGACTTCTCTGGAGGAGGTGTGAAACCAAATTGTCAAGAGCAGGAAGGGTGTGAGTAGGAGAGGGATATGGAGATTTAGATATGAAGTATCTCCAAGGGATGGTGGGAAATTTTTTGATTTGGCTCAAAAGGGAAGACAGTGGGAAGCAGTGGAAAGAACCTAGAACCTACCTCCCCAAACTGAGGTAGCTTCTGATACTTACAAAGCTGAACAGAAAAGAATAAGGAAGGGCTGCAACTAAGGAGAGCCTGATTGTCTTCAGGAGCCTACTAGGGTACCTTGTATCAACAAGACAGGTAGCATAATGGATAGAGTATTGGACTTAGAGTAGGGAAGACCTGAATTCAAATGCTGCCTCAGATGCTTATTGTGTGATTCTGGGAAAGTCACTTGGTTTCTATTTGACTTAATTTCCTCTCCTATAAAAATGAAGATAAGATGGAAGTTTCTAGTGTGGAAAGCAGGTGTCAGAAAAGGGAGAAAGAATTATGGATAGGGATAGTTTGTCACAGCAAGACTAGACTCAATAAACCGTTTATTTTTCTGGACTCCCATGACCCCCATAGTATCTTATAGCCCTCCTATATACTCATTAAGTAATTATTTTTTTTTGTCTTTGCAGGTCTCTTTTAACTTTGGGCTTAAGGAGTATTTTCTTACTTCTTACTTGCATCCAGCATAAGAGCTCTGGCAAAACTTATACTTAATATTTCAGTTTGTTGACTGAATAAATGAATTTGATAATAATTTATCACTTGTCTTACCATATCCTTAATTTCACCAGAGATTTTGGAAAACCAAAAGCTTTTAAAGCAGGAGTTCTTAAACTGGGGCTCATAAATTTGTTTTTTTTTTTAAACCTAATAATTATTTCAATATACTTTATTCCCTTTGCATTTTATTTTAAGAATTTAAAAATATAGGTCTGAGAAGGGGATCATAGGCTTCACCAGGCTGTAGAGGGGTCCAGAACACACAAAAAAGTAAAAGCCTCTTGTTTTAAAACCACTAAGCTACAATGGTGGGATTTCAGGTAATATAAGATTGCTAGGGACATATCTCTGTACCTTTCTTTTTTATACTTAGTCTCTGTGGAATACCCAGTTGGCTTCTGGGATGCCCTCTCCTCTGTAAGAGAATGAACTAGACTGTTTCAAGCTCAAATCCAGAAACCTTTCATTTAGAAATATCAGTTTCTGTTTCTGTTATCTCTTTTGATATGTTATCTAGTGAAATCCTTCTAGGAAAGCTTTTCCCTAGCTTTTACACTGGAGGGAGGCTTCTGCCATTTAGGGACCTCTAATCCACAAGTCCTGACTTAGAAAGTTACAAGTTCCTTTTTGGCTGAAATAATACAAAATAGTATTTGCATATAAGGCAGGCAGGTCCACCAGTCTTTACTTCCCACGGTGTCTGGATCCTCCAGAGCATCACTTCTCAGGAGGAATTCTCTGGATTTGTCTTCCACAGTGTAGGTAAGGACCCTGATTGGGGGTGGTGGGCTATCAGGGGGAGGTTTAAAAACACGTGCCAGAGTGGACCTGGAAACACAGAGAGGAGAGGGATCAAAACATAGGGCTGTGGGACAAGTGGGGAGAGAGAAGGTGACCACAGGGTCTCTGAACTCCAGACTGACCATAATGACCTCAGACTCTATGCAGTAATTTTCAAGCAGTTTAAGCAGTCACTACTGGACCTGTGCCCTTAAACAAGCTGGGGATTCCAGTCAACAAACATTTATCAAGTACCTGCTGTGTGCTAAGCACTGTGCTAAATGCTGAGTTTGGAGGGTTTGAAAGGCATTGTAACTCTCCTGGAGGTGCAGGAGATTGCACGCTTTTGTGCATGGGCCCAGAGAATGTTTTACTACCTGAAACCCTTCCTTTTTATTTTATTTTATTTCTTGTCTTAATTAAATGCTTTTGTTATCAGATGTATGTCTGTGATGTTACTGTTGTTTGTCCTTCACTCTCTCAGAGGACCATGACTTTAGCAAGATGATGCTGTGACATGCAAGTGAAATGGAGCCATCTGGGTCCAGTGGCCAGATGTATAGATCAGGACGACTAGAGGTCTCCTATTGAATCCAAGGCCCTATGTCTCTGGTGTAGTCTAGAAATATTAGACAGAAGCTCCAGGTTTGAGTTGAATAGCTAGCACCTCAAAAGAGCCATAATGAATGTAGGAGTATCTAAGGGGTATTAAACCTCCATAGTTCACTAGATTTGTGATTACAATCATGTGAATACTTCCTCTGTTGGTACTTAATAAAATCTACTTACACAGAAGCAGCTAGGTGGTACAATGAGGAGAATACTGGATGTGGATTAAGAGAGATCTGAGTTCAAATTCTGCTTCAGATAACTTACTTGCTATGGGAATCTGAACAAGTCATTCAGCTTCTCTCAGGTTCAGTTTCCTCTTCTGTAAAATGGAGATAATAGTACCTTATATCCCAGGAAATAAGAAAACACAACATAGGGCAATTTGCAAACCTCAAAGCACTACATAAATGCTAGCTATTCTTATTTTATGTGATTCTGGGCTGTCTTCCCAAAAGTTCAACACAAAAGAGGTTTGCCTCCAAGTCTTTTTACATTTAATGGATACCAGTGCAACACAAGGTCTGGTCATCTATCATCCATTGTTCCTGCTATAGGACTGACCCACCTCCTCCTCCAATCAGACACTTCTTGGATAAGACCCCTTATGCAATTCCTCCTGTGGACGTGTGTGTTGAAAATCTGCAGTAGCCTCCTTATATGCTCACTCTGTGTCTCCCTGGTGCCTTTTGGGTCCATTACAATTTTGATTCTTTAGAGATTGTGGTACTTGTACATCACAGCAATGACATTAGTAGGTTTTTGGGTGAAGGACTAGCTTGGGCTGTTGAAACTGATCTGCATTTTCCTGGGTGTGATTCGGCCCTTCTCTTCTTCCCAATCAGTTCTGGGTTCAGCTCATCCATCTGTGTGCAAAGTCTGCCCAAGTTTTATGTATGATGGACTAACTCCATCCAACTCTGTGTCACAGTCTGGGCAACAGGCCTGCTGAAAACCTTTGTTTTTTTCTGTTTGGACAGTTAGGTCAATTTCTTTTTAGCAATCATGGACAATGACAGTGTGAAAATGGACTTTAAGGAAACCACATGTACAACACACACACCTTATTTTCCTGATGTGCACAAAATAGCCAAATGAGATTAAAGAATTCCTCCGATGGGACCATGATGATTCCCTCCCCTCCCAGAGCACACCTGCTAAGGGCTAGCCTCAGTAACATCTGGATAAAATTACTACACTTTGTTCTCAGATAATAGCTCCATCTCTCTTTAACCCCAGGCCAATCAAACCCCATTAGATACAGGTTCCTTATGGAAATGGCCAGGCCACTGAATTAACTAAGTTTATTCATTCTAAGCCTTCTCTCCAGACAGGAGCTGAGATTTTTCATGTTTGCAAACCACATTCATTAAAAAGGCAACTTTGGGCCTGAGTTCATCATGATAGACTTTAAATCAAAATTGTAAATTTAGTTTCCCACAGGCTTCAAGAGTGTAACTGGGAGTTTGGTAGCTCAAGATTGCACCTTCCAACTCAATTTCATGTTTCCTTCCTTTCTCCTTCCTTCTTCCTTCTTTTCTCTCCTCTTCTTTTCCTTTTAATCTAACTTCTTTCTTATTTCATATAACTTTCTTTTTCCTTCCCTCTCCTTCCCTTCCATTCCCTTCTCTTCCCATTCTTTTTGCTCTTTTCTTTCTTCCCATTTCTTCTCCATCTTCTCTTCTCTTTCTTTTCTCCCTTTCCCTCCCTTTTCCTCTTCTCCCTTCCCATATTATCTTGATTTCCTCTTCTATTTCTTTCTTCTCCTTTTTCCACATTCCTTTTTCTTCCTTCATTTTCTTTCCCCAACTTCTTTCTCTCTTTTTCTTCCCCCACTTACTCCTTTCTCTTCTTCAATGTCCTTCTTTCCTTTCTCCTTTTTTCTGCAATTAAATTTATCAAATAATTGGTTAAGTGTGCATTATGAATAAGGCATTGTTCTAGGCACTGAATATATAAACATATCTATGATAGATCCATCTCTGAACGAGCTTACAATCTAATGGGGAGAAATGTGTTCAAATTCCTATGATGACAGTGTGGTAAATAACAAAGAGAAATTCAAACAAAGTGCAGTGAGAAGTTTAGGGAGAGAGAGATTACCTTTACCATAGTGAATCTGGAAGACTGAGAAAACTTCATGAAGGAGGAGTCATTTAAAGGAGGAGAGAGACTTAAATAAAAAGGAATAATATTTGTGGCTTGGGGAATGATACAAGCAAAGTCATAGAGACTAGAGAGATCAGGATGACAATATGAGATGGAGCATAATCTAGTTTGACTGGAATGTTGAATACATAAAGGAAAGCATAACATGAATAAGACTGGAGAGAAAAGTTAGTGACACATTGTGGGAGGATTTGAATTCCAGTCCCAGGAATCTTCATTTTATTTAGTGGGCAATAAAAAAAATGGGAAGTTTTTGAATTGTGGTACAAAATGTTCAGAGTGATGCATTGGAAAATCAGGTATTGGTACAAAGAATGAGCTAGAGTGGGGAGACTGAAGGCAGGTGAAGGATGAACTGAGTAGAGACCATAAAATTGAAAGTAAAAAACAAAAGTCAGAGGAACAGTGAAAGTTCATTGAAAATTAATAATTGAATATAGGAATAAAGAAGAAGGAAGAGTGAGAAATGACTTGAGATCTTAAGCCTGATTGCCTGGGGTGATGTTTTAAAGGGAAGATGAGTTCCATTTTGTATCTGGTATATTTGAGGAACTGGGATATCTGAATGGAGAGGTCGAACAGTCAGTTGTATTTCTTCTTCTCGTCTTTCTTATTTTCCCTTTCTACCCTTCCTATCTTGTTATAGAAATAGACAGTGTATCTGTGGATGGGGATGAAGTTGTGTCTGCTGGGCAGTCCCAGAATAGAATAGAAAAGCTGGGCCTCCACTGAATCCCTCTCAGTGCCCAGGCCTGGCAACTGATCTGCCCACAGGATGGATATGTACCCAATAACTGTCGATAAATATCTCCCTTCTCAGAGTCTTAATTCTGGTGCCCCTGTTTCATAGCCAGGGATGTAAAAGAGCCACCTCTTCATCTAGAGCTGATTGTTATATTTTCAGTGTGAGCATTTACATGTATAAATTGGATTTGATTTATTGTTTTGTTGATTATCTAGCTTCAAGAAAATAATGGGGAAATATTAACAATGCACATTAAATTTAAAAGTGTGTAGTGCTTCAGAGAGCCAATTGTTAAACATTTACCAGAAAACCATTTTCCAAGAAGGCTCCTCTTTCCAAATCTTATGTTCTCTAATCAAAAGTAATCCTTTTGTCTCATAGCTTTTCTTTTAAAAATATCTTTGTTTGATTAAGTATTTCCCAATTACATAAAAAATTTTGAGCATTCCTTTAAAAAAATTTTTTTGAGTTCTAAATCCTTTTTCTCATCCCTTGAGAAGGCAAGCAATTTGATATTGATTACATGTGTAAAGTCATCTAAAACCTTTCCATATTAGCCATGTTGTAAAAGAAAACACAGACAATACACTCTGGGAAAAGTAAAGAAAGTTAAAAAACAAACAAACAAAAAAGTATGCTTCAATTTGCATTCAGACTTCATCAGTTTTTTCTCTAGAGGAGGATAGCATTTTTCATCATGGGTCCTTTGGGATCATTGTTTTGCTGAGAAGAGCTAAGTCTTTCATATTTGATCATCACACAGTGTTGTTGTTACTATGTACAATATTCTCTTGCTTCTGCTAACTTCACTTTATATCAGTTCCTAAAGATTTTTTCAGAAACTATCCTATTTATCACTTCTTTTTTTTTAAATTTTTGTTATTTAGTAGAATTTTATTTTTTCCAGTTACATGTAGAGTTTTCAACATTCTTTTTTGTAAGATTTTGAGCTCCAAATTTTTCTCCTTCTCTGCCTTCCCTCTCCCCCTCCCAAGACAGCAAACAATTTGATATAGGTTATACATGTACAATCATGTTAAAAAAATTTTCCCATATTAGTCATGTTGAGAAAGAAGACTCAGAACAAAAGAAGAAAACCACGAGAAAGAAAAAAAAACAAAGAAAAGTAAAAGTAGTATGCTTCTATCTGCATTCAGACTCCATATTTCTTTCTCTGGATGTAGTCAGCATTTCCCATCATAAGTCCTTTGGAATTGTCTTGAATCATTGCATTGCTGAGAAGAGCTAAGTCTATCATAGTTGGTCATCATAGTGTTTCTGTTACTGTGTACAATGTTCTTCTGTTTCTGCTTGTTTTATTTAGCATCAGTTCATTTAAGTCTTTCCAGATCTTTCTGAAATCTTCCTGCTCATCATTTCTTATAGAACAATAGCATTCCATTACATTCATATACCACAATTTCTTTAGCCATTCCCCAGTTGATGGGCATCTCCTCAATTTCCAATTCTGTGCTACTACAAAAAGACCTGCTATAGATATTTTTATACAATCATGTCCTTTCCCTTTTTCTTTGATATCTTTGGAATATAGACATAGTAAGCTTGGAATCAAGAAGATTCATTTTCATGACTTCAAATCTGGCCTCAGATACTATGTGATCCTAAACAAATCAGTTAACCTGGTTTACCTCAGTTCCTGTAAAATAAGCTCAAGAAAGAAAGTTTAAAGGCAAACCATTCTAGTACCTTTGTCAAGAAAACTCCAAATGGGAGAATCAGATGTGACTAAGACAACTAAACAACAGCAGTGGTATTGGTGAGTCAAACAGTATGCACCATTTTCTAATCCTTTGGTCATAGTTCCAAATTGTTCTCCAGAATGATTGGATCAATTATAAGCTCCAACAACAGCTCATTAGTATCCCAATTTTTTCACATCCCCTCTAGCATTTGTCATTTTCCTTTTTTGTCATATTAACCAATTTGAGGTATAAGCTGATATCTCAGTTATTTTAATTTGCATTTCTCTAATCAATAATGATTTAGAGCATTTTTCATGTGATTATTTGATTTTTTTCTTCTGAAAATTTCCTGTTCATATTCTTTGACTATCAATTGGGGAATATATCTTATTTTTATACATTTTGCTCAGTGCCATAAATATTTGAGAAATGAAGTCTTTATCAGAGATAAATGTTATAAACATTTATTTAGTTTTCTTCTAATTTTGTCTGCCTTAATTTTATTTGTGCAAAACCTTTTTTAATTTATGCAATCAAAATTATCCATTATACTTCTCATGATCTCTGTCTCGTTGCTTATGAATAGATCTAAAAGGTATATTATTTCATGCTTCCCTAATTAACCCTTTCACCCTTTATGTCTAACCATTTATCCATTTTTGACCTTTTCTTGGTATATGGTGTGAAATGTTGTTCTATGTTTGTTTGTTTTTTTTCTCTTCAAACTGCTTTCCAGTTCTCCTAGAAATTTTTGTCAAATAGTGAATTACCACCAAATCTTGGATCTTTGGGTTTATCAGACACTAGATTGTAGTCATTTATTACTATTTGTTGTATACTTAATTTCTTTCACTGATCCAACACTTTATTCCTTAGCCAGTACCAGATTGTTTTCATGGTTACTGCTTTGTAATATAAATTGAAATCTGGTACCACTATGGACCACTTTCCTTCATCTTTTTTCATAGATTCCTTGATATTGTTGACTTTTTTGGCCTTCCAGATGAATTTTATTACTATTTTTCTAGCTCTCTAAAATAATTCTCTGGAAGAGTTTGAATGAGTAAATTAACTTAGAATTGTCATTTTTATTATATTGACTTGGCCTATGTCACATCCTTTCAGCTTCCAGCTCTGTGCTAATCTCCAAAAGTATTTTCTAGTGAAGAAGGCCTAAGAAGATCCTTAGGAGACACAGATGCTCTAGATCTTGTTCTACTTACTGTGTGACTGCATAAATCTCTTGGGCAAGTCTCATTGTATCTCTGAATCTTAGAATCTCCCTCTAAAAATAAGAGGATTGGACTAGATCCGTGGTTCTTAGAGTGGTCCAGTCTAGTGGTCCCAGGACCCCTGGAGTTACCCAAGATCCTTTCTTGGGATCCTTGAGTCAAAACTGTTTTCATCATAATTTAATTTTGAATATAGTCAATATTAGTAGATATAATTCATATAAGTGATAATTCTTTAGAGTTCTTAATAATTTTAAGAGCAAAAAGGCCCCAAATTTAAGAACTGCTGGAATTGCAGACCTCTAAGGCCCTCTCTGGGTCTGATTTTCTAAGGTCCAGGTAAGCAATTAGACTGAATCTGCTGCAAGACAAGGACAACCCACTCAAAAACCTAGCTTAACCAAGAGTCTGGGTTTCTTGGAGTGAAGATGAATGGCTGCCTGACTGAAGTAAGAGGAAGAATGGGTAGGGGATCATGCTGCAGGATGCTTAAAAAGGGCTAATGCGGGATATGGGACAACAGGACCTTCCGAACACGTCCACATTCTGCCGCTTGGGCAGTTTGCTGAGAATAGGAGGAAGAGGGGACTTTCAGAAAGCAGAATTTGTCTCCTGGTACAGGTCTAGGCCTTGGCACTCTGGAGCACGCCACGAAGGCTGAACCAGGGCCTTTGATGCCTTCTTGCAGTTTTCCCCCTTCTCTCCTCTGTCTCCAGCTGTGATTTGTTGCTTGTAAAACCACGCAGATTAACTCTGGTTTAGCCTCCTGGTTTAATGTCTTATCATGTTTCATCTCCAACAAAAGACGTTTACAATCAACTCACAGCTTCAAAGTCATTCAGGCCAGAGCAGACAGACCCCGGCCTTGAGGGAGGGGGTTGGGTGTGGGGCCTTTCTGTATACCAGGCTGCTCTCTTGCCACCCAGGCCAGGACACTTGAGGATGCTTTGGTCCCCTGCAAAGAACATCGCCTTCCCTTGTTCTTTTGTTCTCAGATTATTTCCTCAGGACACTGAAAACTCCCTCACCCCACCCCCATGTCTTACACGCAGCTCAACCCAGCCATCAAAGATTCTTGGCCAGAGTCTCTGAGCTTATTGGATCGACATGCTCAAGTTTTCTGCATTAAAGCTCATCTTGAGGGCATTAGGGCTGTGTCTCCCCATGCAGGGCCCCTCCCAGGCACCAGAGCTAGCTGGGAACCCCACACTGGAAGAAGGGGATCCTGTTCCATAAATTTCTTCCTTCTTAAAGATACTTAGGAGAGACTTGTGAAAAGAATTGTGGGGGTGTTGCATTCAGTAAACCCCAGTGGCTCCCTATTACATCTGGGAATAAAAATAACCCCTCTCCCATTTAACATTTAAAGCCTTTCATAAACTTACACCAGACTATCTTTCCGGTTTTATTTATTATAATATTATTATTATGTTAATCTTCCTGCTAATCCTCACACATGACATGCTATCTCTTAGCTCAATGTCTTTATTATAGGCTGACCCTCATAATAGCAATGCATTCACCTGTGCTCTTAGAATCCTCTCCTTTCCTTCAAAGCTCAGGTCAAATGCCCCTCATCCCCCCAACACACACACTCACACATGAATTCCCCTCAGCTGCTATTTAAAAAAAAATATACTAATCTAAGTGCTTTCTTCCCTGATATAATGCTAGAGTGTAATCTGAGAGCAGCATCTATTTTTTCTTGTCTTTGAATTCTTAATGTTTAGCACAGTGTAGTCTGTTGCAGACCTAATATAGCCCCCTAATAAGTGTTTATGGATTAAATCACTTCCTCCCAAAATTCTTTCCAGGACTTATTAGGCATAAATCTGCCAGGAGTCAAAGGGAAGGACAAGATGAACCCAGGTGTGTTTGTTCACTAGTGCTGCAACCTCAATTCTCAGAGAAAAGAAGAATGAGGGATTGGTCTATTGTAAGGACAGAAAATAGTCATGTAGAAATGGCACTGTGGGCCCAGCTAATAATGTGGGCTTCATTCTGTCCTGAAGCTATTCCTAGGCTCAGGAGCCAATATGGTGACATGAAGCATATTACACTAGTAACCCTCCATCTGTCAGTTAAGGATCTGGCTCTACCTACTGCCTGGTGCAGAGTGAATACATCCTTTCAAAGATAGTAGAAAATCAGTGATATTTACTGAGTTTCAAGAGCCACTGACTCTATGGGAATCCTCTCTACTGAAGAAGGTAACCTGGGTGTTACAGTCAAAGGAGCAATGGTCTTAGACTGAGTTTGACTCCTGGGTCTGCTCCTTATTAGTGATATGTAAGATGGGTAGCAAGAGGCAACAAGTAAAGCACCAGGGCCTAGAATCAGGAAGACTTCTCCAGTATCTCTGCCAAGAAAACTCCAAATGGGGTCTTGATGAGTTGGACATGACTGAAAACGACAGAACAGCAACAACAAAATAGAGATAAATGTAAAGGAGGTGATCAGATGATCTGCTCAAATTGGTGAGGGAGCAGAAAGTAAGCCACTGTTTGGGACTTTACATCTCACTAATGGAAGGGTTCTGACACAATCCCCTGTTTCTTGGGCCTGGGTACTTGTTGGCGCATTTGCACCTCATTGAGAATGAATAATTGAATCTCAGAATTTGAAGAATGGTTTGATTCATTCAAGCTCTTTCTAAGTGAATAAAAAAATTAATGAAAATATTTATGAAGTGCTTACAAATGAAGATACAAATAAAAAACGGAGTCAGCCCTGATTCTAAATTAGCTCACATTCTCATTAGGGGAGACAATACATGTCTGCTGACTGCAGGGCAGATGTCAAGACCTAGTTATCCTTAACCTTCAGCAGCAGGGCAGATAGCCAGGCCTAGGAATCCTTATAGGGAACAGTGGCAGATCAAATGGGAAAGTGTGGTGGTACATCATCTTATCAAGTAGTTTTCATTTTCCATTAACAGCTCCATTGGATTCCACTTCAGGAAAGCAGATCACCTGAAATCTTGTCAACTCAGATTGACTCAGTTTTTGATACTGAACACCTTCTCAACTCCCTGTTTGCCTCTCTCTGATTGGAGGTCTAGAGGATAGAGCAATAGATTCCTCCTAAAATCTATCTCTGCAGAAGGTTTGGCCTGTTTAGGTAACTACTCTCCATTTTTCTATCAGTGGCTTTGGTTGTTCTTGACACGCCTTTGAGCCAGGTATCCCCTGGTGGCCATTTTCTGCTTCCTTTTTTTAATTAGAATTGTAAACTCCTTGAAGGCTAGAACTATCTTAATCTTATTTCCTATCTCTAAACTTAATACAGTACCTGGTATATAGTGGTGCTATTTTCAGTTGCATTTTACTCTTTGTAAAACCATTTGGAGTTTTTTTTTGGCAGAGATACTGGAACAGTTTGCCATTTCTTTCTCTAACTCATTTTACAGATAAGGAAACTGAGATAAATCGGTTTAAGTGACTTGTCCAGGTCACACAACTTTTCAGTATCTGAGTCTGTATTTGAACTCAGGAAGATGAGTCTTCCTGACTCCACACTGGCACTGTTTTCCACTGTGTCACTCATATGGTTAATAAATGATTTGAACTAAATTGTCAGAATAATTCTGTGTAGTGACTCCTTGCTCCATGTATAATGATCTCCTGGTTCTGCTCATTTCACTCAGCATCAGTTCATTCAAGTCTCTCCAGGCCTCTCTGAAATCATCCTGCTGGTCATTTCTTACAGAACAATAATATTCCATAACATTCATATACCATAATTTATTCAGCCACTCTCCAATTGATGGGTATCCATTCAGTTTCCAGTTTCTAGCCACTACAAAAAGGGCTGCCACAAACATTCTTGCACATGTGGGGCCCTTTCCTTCCTTTAAGATCTCTTTGGGATATAGGCCCAATAGAAACGCTGCTGGGTCAAAGAGTATGCACAGTTTGATAACTTTCTGAGCATAGTTCCAGATTGCTTTCCAGCATGGTTGGATCCGTTCACAGTTCCACCAACAATGTATTAGTTGGTGATTCTATTTCTTGAGAATGGTTAGAACAAGGAGCTATATACCTAGAGATTGGTAAGGATGAGATGAGGAAAAGATATCTGGATTAGGAGCAGAATGCTGATCGATCTGGGGAGAGTGAATATGAGCTTTTGGGGGAGTGAAGAGTAAGAGCCTAGAACCTGAGAGGACAAGGGTTTGGGTTATAGTTAGTGTCTGAGGTTGGATTTGAATTCAGGGCTTCCTAATTCCAGGTCCAGCACTCTCTCCATGTGGCCACTTAGCTGTCTGCACATGTGATTACCTACCTTGTAGCCAGTCATTAGCCCTCTGCAGTAGGTTTCATTGCATTGCAATAGTCTGGTTTGAGAACCTGGGTTCATTACAAAGCAGGGGATAGTCAATTAATTGGTAAGCATTTATTAAAATCATTTGCTATGCACCAAGTTCTGTGATAAGTAGCAAGTGCTCACAAAATGGTCAGAAAATGAACTTCCTTAACTTTAGGGTTGATTGTATGACATGGGAGACACTGGCACAGGACCTCCCAGAGTGGTGTGCCCTCTTTAAAGAAGGTGCTGTGCTTTATGAGCAAAGCAGAATTAAATTAGCCCAAAGGAAACTCAAGATATGCAAAATTAGAGAATCCACCCAAATGTTCAAATGGACTATTTGTGTCCGACCTGTGGCGGAACATCCCAAGCCCACATTGGTCTGAGCATCCACAGTCCGACACTGCAACTTGACTCTAACATGGGGATGTCATTTTGGTCCTTGAAGGACAACAACTGTCACTGTGCTAAGTTCAGAGGAAATAAAGAAAGGAAAACAGCACACAGAAATGGTGACCAAGGTGGCCACAGCAGCTAGGTGGCCCCATAGTGCACAGAGCGTGGAGTCCAGAAATCTGACCTCAGACACTAGCTGTGTGGCAGTGGGCATGTCACTTAACCCTGTTTGCCTGAATGAGCTGAATAAGCAAATAGCAGACTACTCCAATACGGTTACAAAGAAGTTCTTGCAGCTCAGATGCACTGAACAATAACAAAAAACAGTCCCTAATCTTTAGAGGCTCATGATGGAAAGGAGAGGAGGATTATTCTGGTTCTGATTCTGGAGCCTCCAGGAAGGAGCAGAGGTACAAAAATTCATTCCCTACTAGGTCTATGGGGGAGACTTCATGTGCATCAGGAGCCTGGGAGAGGGCTTTCAGGGAACCACTACAAACTGGGACAAGGCTTCCTATGTGTTCTTTCTCCCTCAACCACTCTCTGAAAAGATGAGAAGGACAAAACCCAACTTCTGCCAGAGAGGGTGAATGGAAAGATTAACAGTGTGGATCACTTTTCTAAGGGCAGACCTTATCAGGAGTTTTCAGACTGGAACAGTTTGGCAAGTGTAGAAGTAGTTTATGTGCCAGAATTGTGGGAAGGGGCTAAGAAAACCCACACATATGTATGAACATGTGTGTGAACACAATAGCACCTGGGATATCCCTCCTTTTGTATGCAATCCCCCCCCCCTCACCATGGGCTACTCCATATTCAAGTTACTCTGTAGAACTTCATTCACTCAAAAATTTTTTTTTTGTAGTTTACAAACCCTCCACTGATGTATTTACCTTTACTTATCAAAAGACACAATTAGCTCAAATCAGATATTTAATGAAATAGGAGAGGAGAAAGGTAGAAATAGAACATTGACCTCATACACCTGGGGAACATTATTATACAACTACACACACCCTTGCTGGGGGGCAATATACAGAAGTAGGGAACACATTTAGAGGGGCACTTCCTTAAGAAACATGTGGAGGGGCACCTCACAGTTTTGAGGCGACAGGACCACCAGTGTCTTCTGCAAATGCCATCAATCACTTCACTCCCACTGGGTCTGCTTGCTCCCTCCTGGTCTCACACGGCAAGCAGGAATTCAGTCCCTTTCAGAGTATTCTCTTGGTCGGTGGCTGCCAGAACTGTGGTATGGCTCCATCAGGCATGGGATTGTGGCACTTCCCACTGTTTCTAACTTCTGGTTTAAGTTGGGATTCTTGGCAAAGATATTTATAAAGGATGGGCTCTGACATCGCTTTTGGAGTTTAAAATCCAGAGGCTTAAGCTTTAGCTCTTTAAAAAAAAAAAAAGCAGACTCTTGGAGCAACTCAGTGGATAGAACATCAGCCCTGGAGGACCTGAGCTCAAATCCCTACCTCCATTTTCACTCCCTACCACTTATGAAACATCCTTGGTTTTCTTGGCCCCAAGATTTTTTGGGACTTCCATGTAAATGAATATAAGGGAAAGAAACAAAGAAACCCATCCCTTGGAGTGGAGCTGTTTAAAGACATTGCTGTCTACCCCAATCACTTTTGCTTCAAATTACTGCTTTTATGTGGCCACGGTGAGCCACTTCAAGGCTTTTAAATTTGTCCTTAAACATACATGCACGTGCACAGAAATACACACATGCACATTCATGTACAGATACAGAGACCACATCAAGTAGGAACACCCACCATGGCGGATAAATTGGGAAGGCTTAGTCACTCAAAGTGGGGCTTGGGCAGGATCCTACTGCCGACATGACAGAGAGAAATGAGAATGGTTCAGAGGAAGCTCTCAGGGATATAGAGACATTGTTGTCCCTTCAGGGTCATAAAGCACAGCCCAATACACTAGCTCTCACAGAGGAGAATACAGCCACACAAAGGGAAAACACCCAGTTATTCAGAACTTTTTGCCCCAGTTAGATCTGCAGCCACATTATGTGTCAGTTTAGAGAGCACTAGACTATAAGTGATAGAGCTCTCTACTTTTAGCATTGCCTTAAGAATGGAAGAAACATCGGGGGCCACAACGGCTATTAGCCATTGCCTTCCTTGCTTCTACAGCCCAATTGTCTTGCATCTCTATTTATGGTACCACATTTAGTGGTCAGGAAAGTTTAGACAGAGTAAGAAAGAAAGTCCTTGGGTCAAGACCAAATGTTACCTAGATCAGGTCCAAGAAGGACCTGAGGTAGCTGCTCTGGTCAGCAAGGCCCAAGGTGTTCATTGTATCCAGGTGGCCCGTCCTTGGCTTACTTGGATGAAGGTTAATTTATATTTAATGGTCTGGCAAGCATTTGTGAAAGACCAGCTATTAGTAGAATTTATCCCCTCCCTGAGAGAAATGTCTAAAAAGCCCTAATTCAGTAACACAGTCTGTACCGCAATGGTTTCCTGCTGCCTCTAGTGTCATTTCATCTCCTTTGGTCTTTTAAAGTCTTTTACAACCTGGCTCCAAATTCTCTTTCCACTTTATATATTCTCCTTACATTCTATGGTCAAGTCAATAAATACTTAGTAAGTACTTACTATATGCCAGGCACTGTGCTAAGTGCTGGGGATACAAAGAAAGGTAAAAACATGATCTGTGTCCTCAAAGAGCTCACATTATAAAGGGGGGAACAATATACAAACAGCTAAAATTTTATGAATGTGTGTGTATTTGAAGCAAGCCAAGAAATTCAGGAAACAGAAGTGAAGAAGAAAATGCAAGATAGCCATTGAAAGACATCTTCTGGGGGCAGCTAGGTGGCCCAGTGGATAGAGCATCAGCCCTGAAGTCAGGAGGATATGAGTTCAAATGTGGTCTCAGAAACTTAACATTCCCCAGCTGTGTGACCCTGGGCCTGTCACTTAATCTCAATTGCCTCAGCAAAAAGAAAGAAAGAAAGACATCTGGTGCAAACCCTGTGGTCCAGCCAGATTGATCTCTTGTTATCTGTTAGACACAATACTACACTTTCCATCTCATTACTTTTGTACTCAATGGCTGTCAGCCATGCTTGTAATGCACTTTCCTCACCTCCCTGCCATAAAATTCCTAATTCCTTGAGGAAAAGGACTGTTTCATTTTTGTATCCTTAGAAGCAAGCACAATGTCTACCACAAAGGTGTTTAATAAATGCTTGAATAATGGGAGGAAAAAAAAAAACATTTATCCCCTCCCTTCCTCCCATTTTTCAGGCCTTCCTTAAAAGTAAAAACAAACCTCTCTCCTTACTTCCAGATCATCATTCCTGTGCTGTGGTAGACATGTTGCATTATTATCAGAATCAATTCAATTATAATTTATTAAACTGCTATGTCCAGGCAATACTAGGTATTGAGAATGCAAAAACAAAATGAACAAGTTCCTGTCCTTAAGAAGCTTAAATTTTACTATCCTCCATGTCTATACCACACTGACTCTGGCCTTCTTGATGGTTCTTGCAAAAAAACAAAAAACAAAAAACAAAACAAAACAAAAAAAAACACTGACCTACCAATTCTATATTTCCTTTAGTGTTTCTCCATGTCTAGAATTCTCTCCTTCTTTGTGTCCATTTCCTGTCTTTTCCTTCAAGTCCCAACTAAAATCTCACCGGGAAAGGAATGAGCTAGATTAGTAAATACAGAATGTTTTGAAGAGGCAGAGTACTAACAACTTTGGAGGAATTAGAGTTCCCAGTAAAATTGAGACTTAAAGGGAATGAAAAGATTCAAAGAGGTGGAGGGAATATATTACCAGACACAGATAAGAGCTTATTTAAAAGCATGGAATTTGAAGGTGGAATGCTGAGTTTAGGAAACAGTAAATATGTTGGTTTGCCCTGGAACATCTGGAACATAGAATGGAGATAAAAACGGAAGGGAACATTTATTAAACCCCTACTATGGACTGGGAACTGTGCTAAGCATATTACAGATATTATCTTATTTGATTTGAGAGTACCCAAAAAGGAGTAGTTGATGGGACCATGTATTGTCAAAGCCTTGAGATGTTTGTATGTTATCTAAACAACAAAACAGTAACTTGTTATTGCCCCTTTATTGTTCATTTTGTCTTGAATGAGACCATAGACCCTAGGCTGGTGGGCAAGGAGCTATTTCTAACATTGGTCCAAGCTGCTATAGCTTTGACTACAACAGAAATCAACCCATTTATCTCTGGGTTAGCCCAGTCAAGTCAACAAGCATTTCTCAAGTGCCCACTCAGTGCTGGGTACCATGTGCTAAATTCTGGGAATACAAAGGAAGACAAAAAACATTAGCTCTTTCAAGGAGCTTAAATTCTTTTCATTTTCTTTCAATAGTATTTTATTTTTCCAAATTCATGTAAAGATAGTTTTGGACATTCATTTTTGTAAAACTTTGCATTCTAAATTTCTCTCTCTCCCTCCGTCCACTTATCTCTTCCCAAGACAGCAAGCAGTGAGATATAGGTGAAATATGTACAATTCTTTTAAAACATATTTCCATATTTGTCATGTTGTACAAAAAAAATCAGAACAAAAGGAATAAAAACCTATGAGAAACAACCAGAAAGGTGAAAATACTATGTTTTGATTGACATTCAGTCTCCATAGTTATCTCTCTGGATGAGATTGGCATTTTCCATCCCAAGTCTATTGGAATTGCTTTGAATCACTGCATTGGTGGCAAGATCCAAGTCCATCATAGTTGATCATTCCATAATCTTGTAGTTACTGTGTACAGTGTTCTCTTGGTTCTGTATACTTGGCTCATCCTGCTCATCATTTCTTATAGAACAATAATATTCCATTACCTTCATATACCATAACTTATTCAGCCATTCACCAACTAATGAACATCCACTCAATTTCCAGTTCATTGGCACTAGAAAAAGAGCTGTGATAAATATTTCTATACATGTGGGTCCTTTCCCCATTTTTATTATCTCTTTAAGATATAGAACCAGTAGTGACACTGTTTGATCAAAGAGTATGTACAGTCTTATACTTTTTTATACCTTTGGGCATAGTTCCAAATTGCTCAAGGAACTTCCATTCTAATGGGGGAGTCAACATGCAAACAACTGTGTATAAACAAGGTATAGACAATGCAAATTGGAAATAACCAATAGAAAGAAGGGAGACATTAACATGAAGATGGATCAGGAAAGGCTTCTTGCAAAAAAGTGAGATTTTAGTTGGGACTTCAAGGAGAAGACAGGAAATGGACATGAAGAAGGAAAGAATTCTAGGCATGGAGAATTACTAATGGAAATATAGAATTGGTAAGTCAGTGGTTTTTTTTTTTTTCAAGAACCATCAAGAAGGCCAGAGTCAGTATAATATAGATATGGAGGATAGTAAGGTTTAAGAAGATTGGAAAATTCAGAATGGGCAAGGTTATAAAGGACGTTAAGTACCATTTGAGCTAGAAAGATAGGTAGTGTTCTGTCTAAAGAGTAATTGGATATAATTAGTTCATGGTTAGTTAGCAAATCTGCCTGGATGATACTCATTCGGGGAATGCTGCCTCAGAAAGGAAGGATGTGGTGGCCCATATTCCCATTAACTCCATTTCCCATACCTATCATTCTTCCTTTTGTGGTTTATGTACATGTGTGTGGAAAGCTATTATGGATAATGAGACCATAATTTCTGCCACGAGATCATGATTCCTTTGACTAGATAGTGCTGTGGAAATGAAACCTATGAAATACACCTTCTTTGTTTCAGTACAACTGGAAACTTTTGAATTTCCTCCTGATATTATCTGTAGTTTGGATTTTGCTTAATTAGAATTAGTAACCTACTCCCCAGCTGCAGTGGGGCAGTTAGGTGATATAGTGGATAAAGTGCAGGGCCTGGAATCTGGAAGGCCTGAATTCAAGTCTTAACTTTAAACACTTATTAGCTGTGTGACCCTGAGTAAATCACTTAATCCTGTTTGCCTCAGTTTACTCATTTGTAAAATAAAAAGGAAGTGGCAAACCACTTTAGTATCTTTGCCAAGAAACACCAAATGGGATCTAAATAACAATAACCCCAACCCCAATAACCAATCGAATAGGATTAAAATGTAATATTGGGAATTATTATTTATTCTTCTTAATGATGTAAAAACAGAACTAATTCATTGGAATAATGTATTCCCTCTGGCTAAAGTCAGGCAGTCAAATTTAGAGTCAGTGAATTTGACTTTAAGACTTGGCTTCACCACTAAATAACTGTGCTTCTTTGGGCAGGTTTATCCATCTTTCTTAGCTTCAGTTTTCCATTCTATAAAATAGACTAAATGATTGATAATGTCTTTACTGATTCCAGAGAATAAGAGATAATGGCCTCTTGATCTTTGGAACACAGCCCTTACCTTCATCACTTTTGAAATACCAGGTACTTGTGATAGGAAAATCTCAATGCCATAGAACATAAAGTACTTGATTCTTTCACTTTTGTTCCCTACTATTGTTTAGAATTTCAAATTCCATCTCATTCCTGATGCTTCCTTTCTTCTCTATGTCCCAATTCATTCCTTATTCCAAGAAGGTTTAGAAATGATCTCTCTCCCATTTCATCAATTAAAAAAACTCTCCAACATATCTAGGGTTTAAAGTTGATACCCCCCCCTAACTTAAGTGGGTATTGGATACATCTAAGTTGGGTGTACTAGTTGGCAGTCACACAAAAACCCTCCCCTTTAGCCTGCTACTTAGGTTATTAAATTGTTAAATTGCTCACATTTGTTCCAAAGGTAATGAGTCTGGTCTAATATTTCTTTATTTTTTATTTTATTTCTTTATTATTATTATTTTTTTTTTGCTGAGACAATTGGGGTTAAGTGACTTGCCCAGGGTCACACAGCTAGGAAGTGTCTGAGACCAGATTTGAACGCAGGTCTTCCTGACTTCAGGGCTGGTGCTCTATCCACTGCGCCACCTAGCTGCCCCTGGTCTAATATTTCTTAAAAATTAATAAAAACAATCTTGTTCATTAATTATTGGTTTTGATGCCCCCGTAAGTTTATGACTTTCCCCATAAGTTTTTTTTAATTTGCTTTTTAAACTTAAAAAATTATTACATTACATTTTATTTTATTTCATTACAATTTATTAACATTGTAATGGAGAATACAAAGACATTTAAATATTTCAGCAATGAGGAAAATCATAGACAGAATCAACGCATGTAACTCTTGACCTCTTAGCTCTGGTTCAGTTTATGGTTCATGGTTCATAGTCCCATGATTCAGCTGAGGTCTCAGGATGATAGCCAAAGTCTTTTGAGAATTCTCTGCAGGATATCTACTCCACAGGATAATAATTAAACAAAGTTCTTTCAAGAATTTTTCTTCAAAATTAAAAGCCATTTCTAGTCATATGAAAAAATGCTCCAAATCATTATTAATTAGAGAAATGAAAATTAAGATAATTCTGAAGTACCACTACACATCTGTCAGATTGGCTAAAATGACAGGAAAAGATAATGATGAATGTTAGAGGGGATGTGGGAAAACTGGGATACTAATGCATTGTTGGTAGAGTTGTGAATTGATCCAACCATTCTGAAGAGCAATTTGGAATGATGCCCAAAGGGCTATCAAACTGTGTATATCTTTGATCTAGCTGTTTCACTACTGGGTCTGTATTCCCAAAGAGATCATTAAAAAAGAGAGAAGGACTCACATGTGCAAAAAATGTTTATAGCCTTTTTTGTAGTGGCAAGGAACTGGAAACTGAGTGAATCCTAATTGGAGAATGTCTGAATAAGTTATGGTATATGAATGTAATAGAAAATTATTGTTCCATAAGAAATGATGAACAGGCTGATTTCAGAAAAGCTTGGAAAGATTTACATGAACTGATGGTAAGTGAAGTGGGCAGAATCAAGAGAACTTTGTACACAGTAACAACAAGATTATATGATGATCAACTGTGATGGACTTGGCTCTTTTCAATAATGAAATAATTCAAGGTAATTCCATTAGACTTGGGATGGAAAATGCCATCTGCATGCTGAGAAAGAACTATGGATACTGAATAAATATAGAAGAATAGTATTTTCACCTTTTGTTTTTCTTTCTCATGGCTTTCCCCCTTTTGGTCTGATTTTTCTTGCACAACGTGAAAAATATGGAAATATATGTAAAAGAATTGCATAAATATAAAACCTATATCAGATTATTTGCTGTCTTGGGAAGGGGGGAGAATTGACACTTTTTACAGGATTTTATTCTGTTTTAAAAATACAGAAACAGTATCCATAGCATCTGTAGGAAATACTGTTGCAGTTGGGATTATATTTAAATTAGATGTTTTATTAAAGACAATATGAAACATCAATACAACCAACAAACTTACATAGTAAGTAATCACATTTTGATTAATTTCAATGCACAAAGTATCATTACATTTTAGTGACTCCAAATCCTTATCTGTTCTTTGACTATTCTTTCAAATTCACTTTTTCTCTTAAGTCTAGAATCTTAAATTTTGAGATATCTAGGTGACTCAGTGGATAGAGTGTTGGGTCTGGAGTTAGGAAGACCTGAATTCAAATCCCATTTCAGACATTTACTAGCTGAGTGACTCTAAGCAAGTCATTTAACCCTGTTTGCCTTGATCCACTGGAGAAGCAAATGGCAAACCACACTCTAGTATCTTTGCCTAGAAAACCCCATGGATAGTATTGGAGTATCTCTGTCGATGGGATAAGGAAGAGTTGGATATAAGTAAACAACTGAACAACAACAGCAACAATAAAGGTATCACATTGGTTCATAGAAGGCTAGATTTGGAGTCAGGAAAACCATAGTTGGAATCCTATCTCAGGAATTTATTCCATGCATGACCCTGGGCAAGTAATTGTACTTTTCTCAGACTTAATTTCCTTATTTGTAAAATGGGGAAATAATATTACCTATCTCCCAGGGTTGTTGTGAAGATCAAAAGAGATAATACATATAAAGTATGCTATAAACCTTAAAGCATGGCAGAAATGTTAGATTTTGTTACTGTTATAGTCAAGAGATGGAAGGGACCTGAATTTTGCAGCTGAGGAAACTGAGGCCAGAAAGGGTAAGGCCACATAGCCTAAGTTCAAGTCCAATTGACTATTCTCTATCCTGCTTCTACATACGATGTATCCATAAGATCTTCAAAGAGATTAAAAAAAAAATAACCCTTTTAGGACATATTTATTCTCAACAATGTAATTATCGTATTCCCTTGTGTGATTTTAAAGAACATTGAGTTCCGCACATATGCCTGTTATATTTTAATTCCCATCCTATTTATCTGAGTCTTTATCTTATCACCCCTGTTAGATTGTAATTGCCTTGAGAAGAAGGATGATGTTTTATCTATCTAGGTATCTCCCTTAGAACCTTACAGAGAGAGCTCTGTAATCCTAGGCACTTAATTTTACTGAATACATGAATGAAGCCATTCCCTGTCAGCTTTGGTGGGATTGATATGCCAGGTTGGACTACCAGACCCTCATCCCAAAGCTCCTCTCCCAACCCCCACTATCCATTCATCTGGGCTGTGGGGAGCCCCCTGGCCTGTTCATGCAAGCGGATGTCTCAAGGTTCATGTGGCCAGCTTCCAGAAACAGCCTGTGAGGGATAGTGTTCGTGTGGCTGGACAGACTGAGCTTGTCATCTGGGAAACAGCTCCACATGGGTTTGTCTTCTTTCCCTTCCTCTCTGGAGGGGACAGCCAGCTCTTGGGCCTGCAGAATTATGGCTGTTTGCCCAGAGAGGTAGTGGTGGGATGGGGGAAGGAGTGAAACAGAGAATCCTGATTAAAACATCCCAGTTAATGCAGACTCCCTTCACATGTTTTGGTCTTAGCTTTCACCCCAAATTTCAACTGACTTTTTACCTGGAAACTAGAAGAGTTCCTCCCTTCCTTCCTCTGTTTTTGTTCCAGCAACCTGAGTTAGCCGGTCCCTGTCAAATTAATCTTCCCACTATGTCTCTGATCCTATCGCTACCCAGATTAAACATCTCTAGTGGCTCTCCCTTGCCTCTCTGGAGGCTGCTGATGGATACAGCGGATAGAGCAATGAGTTGGAAGTTAGGAATTCTTGTGGTTCAGCCTTTTTAGTCGTGCCCAACACTTTGTGCCCCCATTTGGGGTTTTCTTGGCAAAGATACTGGAGTGTTTACCATTTTCTTCTTTAGCTCATTTTACAGATGAGGAAACTGAGGCAAACAAGATCACATAGCTGGGAAGTATCTGAAGTTAGAATAGAACACAGACTTCCTGACTCTAGACCCAGTGCTCTATTGATTTGCACTTAGTTCAAATCTAGTAACACTTCCTAGCTGTGTAACCATGAGTAAGTCATTTTACCTTCTATTTGTCTGAGTTTCTTAAACTGTAAAATGGGGGTGATTTGTTAAGAAATGGAAGGATTGTTATGAGGTTCAAATGAGATAATATTGGTAAAAGTACTTAGCACAGTGCCTGGCACACAGTAGGCAATATATAAATATTTATTTCCTTCCCTCCTTTCCCTTCTATTGTCTAGAAGATATAGTCCAGACTTCATGGTCTGATGTGATAGGAAGAAGAGATTGACCTTCTCCTATTGCCCCTGCTCTTACTAGGGTAACAGCCATATAGTTTGAACTCTTCCATGACTGGGAAGGGGTAACAACATCAGAGATGGAGGAAAGAGTTGATGAGAAACAGAAGGGGAAATGTAGCTGTAATCAAGGGACAATATAAACTTTGGAGAGGAAAAATGGAAGGAGATCTCCCCAACTGCATCGAATGCTTGCCATTACTAACAGCTGGTTTCCCCCTAGCTGTGCAGAATGAGGCTTTTAGAAATTGAGGGTGTAGTGGATGTCTTCTGGAAGGAGTGTCCTTCACATTGGGTGACAGTGATTGGGGTTTCCCTTCAGTGATGGATCCTGTTCTGAGAAGTCACACTTGCAGAATTCTGTGCTTCATACTTTCATTACTGGGTTGTAGGATTTTTTAGCTGCAGAGATTGTGGTGCTAGTTAGTTGACTCCTTGCATTTGCCTAATGATCTTTTCTTTCTTTTGGATCGTGGTGCTGATGAGAGAGTACAAGGAGTGGAAGAAATTGAGCTATGAAGTCATACTTTATTGGGACTGGAGATGTGGAAAGAGGTGCTATGGGAGAATGATGGGACACTTACAGCTTACTTGTTATTTACCCTAAAGTCTATTTTAAATACATATTATTTTGCCTCATTAAGATGTCATTGACTTATTTGTGACTTAATTGGGAAGAGATCCAATGAAAAATGGAGACTTGTGAGCATTAATTTGGAATAGACATGAGAATCAAACATGTTCTAAGAACTCGACACACTGAAATTCAAGGCTCTTCACAATTTGGCCCTGATACTTTCCCAGTATTATCTCCTTTCAGCTTGGTTCCAGCTTCAGTTCCAGCCAGGTGGGTCTCATTGTCTACAATCACTTCCTAATATCACTGGTCTACTTTGAATAACATTTCCTCATCTTAAATTACCTTCTCCCTTCTTACTACTCATCTCAATCCTGCCTCTTTAAAATTCCCACTAAATTCTGTTTCTTTCAGGAAGCCTGTTCTAAGACTTTTGACACTGTATCATGGAAGGGCTCTAATTCCCAATTCAGAGCATGCATAGGTGCAAGTATTCTGTTTCCAGTCCCCTTGCCATGTGAAAAAGTCTTTTGATTGGTTGCTGAGCTGGAACTGAGAATGCACTGAAATGGCACAAATCAGCAAAGGGGTTATCTCTTTCCTGCCTCAGTGCATTTGAAGAAGAAAAACTTGCTGTAAATCGATGGATGGGGTGATACCTCAAGCCCTGTCCACCTAGGGCTGATATGTGGGGTGTGAGTGTATGGGACTTTATTCTTTCCCTTTTGGTATTTGTTCTCCCCCCCTTTTTTTTTTTAGATTAGGGCATATTGGAGACAATAATGATCTTCTGAGCTTTTAAAAGTTGGGAAAGCAAGCCACCACAAGTCCTGGGGAAGGAATCCTGGCTGGAGTTTGATACCAAGGCAGTACAGCCTTTGGGAGATTGGGAACCAAGTCCAAACATAGCTGAAAGGCCAGCATCCAGAAATTATACCAAATTCAGAAGTGGGTCAATGCTTTATAAAAAGTGCTTTTAGCTTGAGCCCCCTTTCCCTAGGGATCAAATTGCTATAACACAAATCTTCTTAACCTGGGGGTTGCAATCCCATATGGAGTCTCATAACTGAATGTGGGAGTTATGAAATTTATGATTTATTATCAGAAAATGTTTGATTTTTATGCCCATTATATCTATCTATATCTGGGGTCATATAAAAATTTCTCGGGCAAAAAGGGGTGGCAAGTAGGAAAAGTTTAAGAAGTTCTGGTATAGGGGAGAGTCTGTCCCCTCAGATGTTGGGAGAAAATATTTCTTGCTGTATTTTTTTAGGTATATATTTTGCTATATCTGGTAGAAGTGTGTGTACATGCGTTTGTATACTAATTGATTGAAGGGAATACTCAAAAAATTCAGTGAGCTTTGCATATTTATAGGCAATGCAGCAGAAAATAATTCCTAATCTTATTCCAAACCTTATGAACCTTAAAGATAGAGATGGTCTTTAAAATGGGTTCTTGACTGCCTCTTCTTAGCCAGGCCCCTATTGGAATAGCTTCCTTTCTTATGAATTCCTGGAGAAAACCCCAACAGATTCTTCTTCTCTGTTCCCTGTCTCTCCTCAATTCAGTTGAGCTATCAAAATGGTATTTCCTAAGTACATTTCTGACTTTGTTACTCACCTGCTTGAGAAGGTTCAGCAATTCTCCTAATTGTCAATTGTTTGTAAAATTAACTACAAGCCCCTCAATTTAGCATTGAAGCCCTTTACAATCTGGCTCCAACCAACCTATCTTTCCATATTGATAAAAAGAGCTAATAATAATAACCAGCATTTATATAGTACTTTGAGGCTTGCAAAGTACAAATATTCATTTATTTGATCCACATAGCAACCCAGAGAGTTAGGTGCTAATTATTGTCTTTTATAGATGAGGAAACTGAGGCATGAAATGACTTGCCTATTCTTACCTAGAGTCCTGAAGCTTCGGGTTAAGCATAAAGTCTCCATGTCTAGTGCTCTATTCACTGTAATACCCAGCTGTGACTGAGATCATATGCATTCTATTTTGGAGCCAAACAGCCTACCTGTTGTTCCCTGAACAGGACACTCTGTGCCTTCATTCCTTTGCCTGAGCTATTCTCCGTTCCTGGAATGTTCTCCGTTGACATCTGCTTCTTATATGAGTCCTAGCATTCATTGCTCCTTTTAAAGAATAGCTTAGGTGCTGTCCCCTACAACAGGCCTTTTTTGATCTCTCTAATTGTTAGTTCATCTCTACTTTCTTCTGACAAGTGACTTTTTATTGACTTTCTTTATATTTTGTACACACTTATCTCTTACATATTTACTTCCCAAAGAATGGAAACTCCTTAAGGATTGTCTGTTTGTGAATTTTCCATTTTCATGAAATTTCCATTTTAAATACAATTTGATCCCTTTAAATTTCACATTGGTCCAGTGGAAAAGATATCACTTAGTGTTTGAAGGATGGAAGTGCTTTCCTTTTTACTTAAAATAAAGATGTGAAGGGATGAGTATCCAAAGTCTTGTTTAAAAAAAAGCACAAAATTCTTTAAAAGTCAGAAAATCTCAGTAACTAGAAATATAAAGATTATCAGACATAGAGTAGAGTTGGGAGGATGATCAGGGGATCCCCGATCAATTGAGTGCCCCCCAGTCAAATCAGTGAGATTACTAGTCCAGATAAAAGATAATAAGCTGAACAAAAAAATCAAATCAGTAAAATAATAAGTGGGCAAAGTGAAATCATAGCAAAACCAGAAGACTAATCAGAACAGATTATCCACAATTATATGCTAACAAAACTGAAGACATAAAAGTAATAGAGGCATACCTTCAAACTATTAGAAGACCAGTTAGAGACCTTAAATAACTCAATTTCAGAAAAGGAAATAGATCTAGCTATAAACAAATAATCAAAACAGGATGGGAGAGGAAACAACTTCTGGTTCTGATAGATTCACAGGAGAATTCTATTAAACTTTTAAAAAATAGTAAGTACCCATACTTTACAAATTATTCTCCAAAATTGAGGAAGAAAGCACTGTACCAGAATTCTTTTGAGACAGATATGCTCCTAATACCTAAACCAGCAGAAGATAAAACATAGAAAAAAAAAACCTACCCTAATATCATTAATAAATATTGACTAAAACAGCAATTTATCTATAACCAAATGGGATTTATCCCATGGATTCAAGGATAATTCAACATTAAAAATAACCAACACAATTAATCATATTAAAAACCAACATATCCAAAATCGCATGATTATCTCAATAAATTCAGAAAAATCTTTGACAAAGTACAACATTTTTGGGGGGAGGGAGGCTAAAAACCTTACAAAGTATAGGTGCAGATAGACCTTTCTTAATATCATAAAAGAGGGGCAGCTAGGTGGCGCAGTGGATAGAGCACCAGCCCTGAAGTCAGGAGTACCTGGGTTCAAATCTGGTCTCAGACACTTAACATTCCCTAGCTGTGTGACCCTGGGCAAGTCACTTAACCTCAATTGCCTCAGCAAAAAGCAAAAAAAAAAAAAAAAAATCATAAAATATATCTAAAAGAGACAACCATATGATTTAGGTATAATAATTGAGATAACATTTCTAAACTTCTTAGCAAATACCTGACATATAAGCACCATATAAATATTAGCTATTATTATGCACTATTTTTCCAATAAACATATGAGTGAAAAAAGGATGTCCGCTCCTCCCATTATTATTTGATCTAGTTCTAGAAATGATAGCAATAGCAGTAAGATAAGAGAAAGAAATTAAAGGCATAAAGATAGAAAATAAGAAATAGAACTATCCCTATTTGTTAATAATATGATGGTTTACTTGGAAATGCTAGGAAATAAGTCAAGAAATCAATTGAGACAAGCATTAGTAAAAGTTGAAGACTACAAAATAAATGCCCAAAACCCAGCATTTCTATATGTTGATTAAACACAAGAAGCAAAAATAAAAAGGGAAATTCCATTCCAAATAACTACAATGTCCATAAACTATCAGGGGACTAACTTATCAAAACAAAAAAAATATAGAGAGATTCAATTTAATCTATAGATTCGATTACAGTTAAGATTCCTTAAAGAAATAAAGAACAATTTAAATATCTGGAGGAATATTCAGTGCTCATGGCTAGGATGTGCTAATGTAACAAAAATAACAATACTACCAAAATTAATTTCTACTTTTTATGCTATGTCAATTAAGGGAATACTTTAAAGAACTTTGAAAAATAATAAATTTATTTGGAAAAACAAAAGATTGAGAATAACAAGGGAAATGATGAAAAGAAGTCAAGATGAAGGGGAGAAGTGTTTCCTGTTCTCAAACTACATAATAAAGCAGCAGTTATCAAAACCATCTGGTATTGGTTAGAAAATATATAGATCAATGGAATAGACTAGAATAGGAAAAATCAAAAACAATAGAACTCAGTAATTATACAGAAAATATAAACTGCTTAGGGAAAAACTCTTTAGCTGCTGGGAAAACAGCAAAGCAGTTTGGCAGAAATTAGTCTTAAACTAATATCTTTTATCATATTCTATCATATATTCTAAATGGATTCTAAAGGATATATGACCTAATATATCATATTATAAAAAAGTTAGAAGAGAAATATATCATATACCTTTTACACTATGGGTTAAGAAATTCTTAACCAGGGGCAGCTAGGTGGCGCAGGGGATAGAGCACCAGCCCTGAAGTCAGGAGGACTTGAGTTCAAATCTGATCTCAGACACTTAACATTCCCTAGCTGTGTGACCCTGGGCAAATCACTTAACCTTAATTGCCTCAGCAAAAAGCAAAAAAAAAAGAAAAAGAAATTCTTAACCAAACAAGAGACAGAGGCAAATACAAAAGATAAATTACTTTGATTCCTTGAGCCTAAAAAGTTTCTATTGAGATAAAATTAATGCACCTAAGTAAAGAAGATAAATAGACAGATGGGAAGAAAATCTTTTTTTTAAAATTTATTTTATTTTATTTGCATAACATATGTGTGGGTAATTCTTCAACATTAACCCTTACATAGCTTTCTGTTACAAATTTTTCCCCCCAACTCCCTCCCCCTCCCCTAGATGGCAGGATATCTACAACATGTTAATTACATTAAAATATTGGCAAATCGAATATATGTATACATATTTCCAAACTTATCATTGTTGTGCAAGAAAAATCTTATCTACACAAAAGATATATCAGATAAAGGAAACACAATGTAAGCAAACATCAATCAAGGAGTATGAGAATGTTATGTTGTGGTCCACATTTCGCATCCCTCTCTCTGGGTGTATATGGCTTTCTTCAGTGAACAATTGGAGGTGGTTTGAAACATTTCATTGTTGAAGAGAGCCATGTCCATCAGAATTGATCGTCATATAGTACTGTTGTTGCCGTGTGTAATGATCTCCTGGTTCTGCTCATTTCACTCAGCATCAGTTCATGCAAGTCTCTCCAGGCCTCTCTGAAATCGTCCTGCTGGTCATTTGGAAGAAAATCTTTATATCAAATTTCTCTGATAAAGGTTTGCTATATAAGGTTCATAATTGATTAATAAATATATAAGACTAAAAGCTCTTCCCCAATACATACAGGATCAAAGGATATGAACTAACAATTCTCAAAAGAAGAAATGCAAAGAATTCAAAATCACATGAAAGAATGCTTCAAATCACTAAGAGAATCAAATCAAAACAACCCTGAAGTTTCACTTCATATCCTGCAAATTGACAAAAATGTCCCCAAAGTGGCAACAGTTAGTGTTGGAGGAGATGCAGAATGATAGATACATCATTAATGGAGCTGTGAAATGTTACAACCATTTTGGAATTATTCAAATAAAGTGACTAAAATATACACATCCTTCGAACTAGAGACTGCATCACTGAGTTTTATGTTCTAAGGAAGCCTATGATAAGATTTTCTGTAATAATTAAAAATTGAAAATAAAGTTGATGAATAGCTAAACAAATTGTAGTACATGAATATAATGGAATACTACTATACTGTAAAAAATGAATATAAAGAAGTGTGGAAAGACCTATATGAACTGATGCAGAGTAAAGTAAGCAGAGTGAAGAAAACAACATACACAATAACTACAATAATGTAAATGGAAAGAACAATTATGCAACAAAAAAATTAAAAGTAAATATAACAGAATTAAAAAGATTAAATGGGGCTTGAATGAAGAGATCCAAGAGGACACCCTTAACCCACCCCTTTGAGGAGGTGGGAAATTCATAGGTATATGCTTTCAGATTTTTTTTTTTTTTTTGGTGAGGCAATGGAGGTTAAGTGACTTTTTCATAGTAAGTCTTAAATATCTGAGACTGGATTTGAACTCTGCTCCTCTTGACTCCGGGGTCAGTGTCCCACCTACTGTGCCATCTAGCTTCCCAAATGATCTGTTCAAATTGCGTAGAATGGGAGTTTGACCTTGACATGCTATCTATGTGATGCTCAAAAAACCTTTGATCCTTCCCCTCCCAACCCCACAACTGTTGACCCACTTGTTCAAAAAGCAACTTTTTACTGAGGATTATTTATTCCTTCATTCACTCATTCAGATAACCAGTCAGGTCACATTATGGAGGAAATAGAATTAAGGACAGTCATAGGCTTTCTGCTTGAGGTTCCCATTTGGAAAGGAGGAGCAGATGTGGATCCACCCTTGCCGAGTTAGTTCATAATCTGAGGGAAGTCTGGACACACACCCAGGACCCAGGAAGAGAATGGTACATAGAGAGACTTTTAACCTTAGAGCAGGAGCTCAACGTCGAACAAGGCATTTAGGGTATAAGTATTGTATAAGGGTTTGCTGCAGCTTGGGGTGATCATCAGGCAAGGTTTCCTGGAGGGAAGGAGGATAAAAGTGTGAGCTGGAGACTCGCGCAATGGGAAGTTCTTTCCTATTACATAGATCTAGACGGGAAGAGAATACTAAATCCAACCTTCTCATTTTATATGAGGAAACTGAGGTCCAGAGAGAAACTATTTACCCGTGAGCACATAGCTAGCAAGTGACTTAGCCTGAATTAAAATCCAACTCTTCTTACTTACCAAAAAAAATCTTTCTCCTAGACTGAAGGTTGTTGAGAGAAGAGTTGGATCCCCTGCCTCAGAGTGAGAAGGACCAGGGCTCACTCTTGGGTTCCTGAGCAGGAGAGCTGAAAGTCTCCCTTCCCCCTTTCAGGAACAGGGTTTGGAATGTAAGGAGGAGGGGTTCCTGCCTGTGAGAGGAGCCAGGAACAACCCTGGGGGTAAGGAAAGCAAACTGGAAACATGTGCCATGGTTGTGGTCCTTGTGTGAAAGGAGGTGAGAGTCTGAGCAAGAGCATGGCAACCAAGAGGCTTCAGTATGTTCATTTTCCCCCACTCCCCTTTTCTTTCCATTCCATGCCAAGATAAACACACACACACACACACACACACACACACAGAGCATCTCTTGCCTGCATGAGCAAATCACTTAGTCTTCCACCTCATTTGGTTAGGCTTGCCAGGACAGATCAGAAGGCATAGCTTTAGCCAATGATCTCATGCCAAGGAATATAGCAGTTGGTCACCTGCCCTTCCCCACAGGGCTGCTCCCAAGCGGGCATATGCTAGGGACAAGTGCCACAAACCTCATCTCTGTTAGGGAGAGCTGGCTTCTCTTTTTAGGTATAAATTCTGTCTAGTATCATAGAATCTGGATCTGGAAGGTGTGTTACCCTTTATCCAGGGATGAACTCTGAATCCTTTCATTTTGTACAGGAGTGAATAGCTTGTCTGGACTTCTAGTTGAGTTCTCCGACTCCTAATTTTTTCTCCCACGGTACTATCTCGTGTAAAATGTGGGATTAAGTAGGGGAATAGCTAGGGAAGGTAAGAAGTTGGAGTTCTGACCCTCTCTGAAGTCCTGGATAATTTGTGGTACCACAGAATATTAGTCACTAGGTGGTACCATAATGCACAGGACTGGAAGTCAGACCATCTCATCTTCCTGAATTCAAATCTGACCTCAGACACTTTCCAGCTGGATGACCCTGGGCAAGCCACTTAACTCTGTTTGCCTCAGTTTCTTTGTCTGTAAAATGATCTGGAAAAGGAAATAGAAAACCATTCCAAGAAAACCCCAAGTAGGATCTTGAAGAGTCATACATGATTGAAAAATAACTGTCTCTTGTCCTCCTGCCCACTCCATTTTTCCCTGCTCAGAAAACTGACTGTGCCAAAGGAAGTTGTCTATGGTTAGGTTCTATATTCCCCCAGCCTGCCCCAGCCCTGGAAGACGCCGAAATCAGCATAGACTATGTGAGAAGATACTGCTTCTAGGCCTGCTCCCAGCCCTCATGGCCTCCACACTAACCACAGATTTTAGGAAAGTCATGGTCCCTGAAGGAGAAGGTAAATTTTCATTTTCTTCCTCTTACTAAAAGCTCCTCAATGTGGGACTTAGCATAACTCTGTCTATATCAGATACCCCATTCAGTGTTTAATTCCCCCCACTTGTTTATTGAAGACAGAATAGCAGTGGTCCAGGAGAGAGGGGAAGATGGGCCCTAGTCTTGTTTTTGGTCTTAGGACTCAGTGGTCCTCCAGAACAGACTTGGGGACACCTCAGTAGGAGCACTAACTGATCCAGACTCTGGAGGAGAATGAAAACATATATGTATGCCTGTTTTTAATTTGGCTAAGGATGCTGATCCATGCTAATCCCCCTACACAGACACCCTGAGGGAAGGAGCAGACATAACTGGAAGAATGTGCCCTCCTCCAGACCCTGCCTGAGGTCTCCTTTGGGTCCTAAAGTTAGGACAGAGGAATCTCTTATGTTGTGTTCCTTGTGCTCTCTCTGTGAGGGGAGAGCTGTCTTAAGTTTCTGCCCCAGCATCCTTACTTCCTAGCCTAGGAGGACTGGGTATCCCAGAAACAGAGCACAGAAGTTGGAATCAGGAAACTAAGGTTCAAGTCTGTTTTGATATCCGGGCAAATTAAGGCTTTCTATGAGTCCTTCTTGAATGAATGCTATAATTATTTAATCGAGATGGATAGTGTGGATTCAATCTTGGAGACTTATCAGCAATAACATCTCTCTACATGGCTAATTTTTGCCTTCAGCCAGGGTCTCCCCTGGAAATGTGAACATTTGGCTCATTTCCAGTTCAGTCAGTCAATAAACATTTATTGAGTGCCTATTATATACCAGACTGTGCAAAGAAGCCAAAATCAATCTCTTACCTAAAGGAACTCATTCTTATAGGAGAGACAAGATGTATACACATGCTTTATAAAGGATAAATATTGTTGTTGTTTATCCTTCATTTTCAAGGAGAATTAATGATATGATGATGTCGACCTGCAAGAGAATTGGAATTCAGTAAAGCAGAATTGCACAGTTATCAGCCTCTATTTCTCTTCCAGAATCATTGAAGTAGCAAGATAGTTCCAGTGACAAGTCAAAAGACAAGATGACTGGGGATGGTTGGGATGCAGTGGATGACCAAACAGTTTAATGCTGGACCAAGCTCCTTGCTGCCTGCTTCGGTCACCTTCATGGCCATTGGAACAGATTGTTCTCTTCTGCTCATTCCACCAGAGGAAGTCTTCCTTCGCACCCTTGGAATAAACACCCCTAACTCTCTGATGCTTTTGAAACCTGTCAGTTATCCTCATCCTGGCTTAGCCTGTCTGCAGAAGTGGTTTACCTGGGTGTGACTGCTGCTCATGTTACAGTTTCTTGGAGCCTCAGGTGAGAGTTGGGTGAAAGGTAGACACCAGGGGTGGATGAACAGCCTTGAAAAAAGCTTAGAGAGGTGTGAGTCCTCTCTGACCACCCCATACACCCCACATAGTAAATAGGGAATAATTAAGAAAGGGAAGGCACTAGAATTAAGAGGGGTTGGGAAAGGCTTCCTATAGATGGAGTTTTATTTAGAATATGAAGGAAGTTAGGAAAGCAAGTAGGTGAAGATGAGGAGGGAGAATATTCCAGACATGGAGGGGACCACGAGAGAAAATACCGAGTTTTTGTTTCCTTGTCCTCAGTTCCCTAGCAAATACCAATTTATTACATTCATTGTTGTTGTTATTGTTACTTGTCCTTCATTCTCAAATAGGACCATGACATCAGGGAGATGATGCCATGACAAGCAAGTGAATTAGATTTAAATGAGGGAGAGCTATACAAGGTCACCTGTCTCAGTTTCCCTCAAGAGCCATCTGGGTCCAGTGGCCAAATATAGATCAGGACAACTGGAGAGGGCCCTGAATACAGTGGGGGACCTTGGCCTTTTTAAATTAAAGTCTTCAATAGGTCTCAGTTTGACTGAGACTACACCCATTAAAGTATTTGGAAAAGACCAATAGAAAATAACATCCTGGGGGCAGCTAGTGGATAGAGCACCAGCCCTGAAGGCAGGAGGACCTGAGTTCAAAACTGATCTCAGACACTTAACATTCCCTAGCTGTGTGACCCTGGGCAAGTCACTTAACCTCAATTGCCTCAGGGGAAAAAGAAAAGAAAGAAAGAAAACAGCATCCTGTTGGAGCAACTAGATGGCACAGTGGATAGAGCACTGGCCCTGAAGTCAGATGGTCTCAGACACTTAACACTTCCTAGCTGTGTGACCCTGGGCAAGTCACTTTACTCCAATTGCCACAGCAAAAAGCAAAAAAACAAAAACAAAAACAAAAAAAGAATAGCATCCTATTACTTGCCATCTAGGGAAGGAAGTGGGGGTAAGGGCAGGGAAATTTGGAACACAGGGTTTTGCAATAGTCAAAGTTGAAAAATTATCCATGCATGTATTTTGAAAATAAAAAACTTTAATTAAAAAAAAAGAATAGCATCCTATCCTTACTTCCCCATGTCCTTATAACTTCAACATGGGATTGATATTGCCCCTTAGTGAGGAAAGTGCAGCTTTCTAAGAAATCAGCCCTCTCCCCCCAAGCTCAGACTCATAGAATCCTCACAACTCCAGGGGATCAAGGTCTCAGTCTGCTTCTCCTTGTAATGGCCCTGTGTTTCCAGCTCCTTGAGCCTCGTCTCACACCTCCCCTAGGTTCCTCTGTGTGGCCCCCGAGACACTGCCAGTGCCCACTTCCACCCAGCCCTAGCTGCTGCCTCCTCAGGGAGGGGTCTCAGCCTCTCAGAACATGCTGGCCGGGGGGATGCCTTTGAGCCAGTCATCAAGCTGCCAGCCACTTTGCTATTCAGGCCCACACCGGGGCCTCCAAAAGGGTTTCATTAGGCAGCTGAGGGGACCTCTGGATGTAAGGTCTCCCTCTTATCGAGGGAAGGCCTCCAGCTTTCGCTCACAGCGGAGCTAAGGTAACTGGATTCTCTTGCCTCTCTCCAGTCTCTGGAGGCAGGTTGTCTACCTCTCTCTCCAGCATCTCACACCTCCCTCCCTCACACACACACTGACTACCTCCCACTGAGTTTTTATGAGGCTAGGGAAAAACACTCCGATTATTTTCCATTTGCAGTCACAACTTCCATCATTCTGTCTAGTGATTAGTGCCAGGCCTTACAAATTGCCCTGAAGTCTAGAGAGGAACCCTGGCGGGTGAGGGACAGAGGTGACAGCCGCTGCTGGCAATCTGGCCACAATGTCCTCATTATATTTGTATTACTGACCTCATAGAGGTAACTCTGACTTAATGGAAAAAGAGTTGGCTGCGGATCCAGGGACGCTTGAGTTCAAGTTCAGTCTTTTACACATTAGCTGTGTGCCCTTAGCCTCCCAGTGCCTTAACAACTATAAATTGCAGAGAAAGTGCTGACCTACAGTGGTAAAGGGATTTTCCTCTCCCAGGAGTTTTCTCTATCAATAAAATCACAGGCTCGGTCCCTATCCCCTATTCCTATAACTCTTACAGGGGTTGGTTGAGAAAAAAGCTCTTTTTTGACCTGACAGCACCATAGAAAAGTGATCAGTTATTGATCGTCTTTGAGCAGAGTTGGGTAGAGCTCTGTGACAACTCTGCAGTCAGCAGAGCCCTTTGGGGGAACGGAGAAAAGGACACACATGTTCTTGTGGCTGTGCACATGCGTGTTCATGTATGCACAGTGAGAACTCTCGTGTCTGCATGCACACACATATATCTACGTGTAGGGATCACCAGGTGCATGTGCTCACATGCATAAATGCAAGCAGGCTGGTTTTCCCAAATGCAGATGGGAGGCCTCCCTCCTCACCCTCCCCTGCTATCCCAACACCCTTAAGACCTGTCCCAACATGGCCTGTGCTGTATGGTGTGCTCCTGG
>JAJPUD010001234.1:378062-395284 GCA_023553655.1 Myrmecobius fasciatus
TATACATATCTATACAGTTATCTTACTGCACAAGAAACATCAGATCTAGAAAGAGAAGAAGAAAAAACAACCTAAGAAGAAAAACAAAATGCATGGAAATATTCACAGAAAGCGTTAAAATGCTGTGTTGTGGTTCACACTCAGTTCCCACAGGCCTCTCTCTGGATGTATATGACTATCTTCATCCCTGAACAACTGGTTTGAATCACATCATTGTTGAAGAGAGCCATGTCCATCAGAATTGATCATCATATAGTCTTGTTGCTGTGTATAATGTTCTCCTGGTTCTGCTGATTTCACTCAGCATCAGTTCATGCAAGTCTCTCCAGGCCTCTCTGAAATCCTCCTGTTGGTCGTTTCTTACAGAACAATAATATTCCACAACATTCATATACCATAATTTATTCAGCCATTCTCCAATTGATGGGCATCTTTTCAATTTCCAGTTTCTTGCCACTACAAAAAGGGCTGCCACAAACATTTTTGCACATGTGGGTCCCTTTCCCTCCTTTAAAATCTCTTTGGGATATAGGCCCAGTAGAAACACTGCTGGGTCAAAGGGTATGCACAGTTTGATAACTTTTTGAGCATAGTTCCAAATTGCTCTCCAGAATGGTTGAATCCGTTCACAGTTCCACCAACAATGTATTAGTGTCCCAGTTTTCCCACATCCCCTCCAACAGTTATCATTATCATTTCCTGTCATTTTAGCCAATCTGACAGGTGTGTAGTGGTATCTCAGGGTTGTCTTAATTTGCATTTCTCTGATCAATAGTGACTTGGAGCATCTTTTCATGTGACCAGAAATAGTTTCAATTTCTTCATCTGGAAATTGTCTGTTCATATCTTTTGATACATTTATCCATTGGAGAATGGCTTGAATTCTTATATATTTGAGTCAATTCTCTATATATTTTAGAAATGAGGCCTTTATCAGAACCTTTGGATGTAAAAATATTTTCCCAGTTTACTGCTACCCTTCTAATCTTGTCTGCATTCATTGTGTTTGTACAAAAACTTTTTAACTTGATATAGTCAAACTTATCTATTTTGTGATTAATGATGACCTCTAGTTCTTCTTTGGTCACAAATTCCTTCCCCCTCCACAGGTCTGAGAGGTAAACCATCCTACATTGTTCTAATTTGTTTATAATATCATTCTTTATGCCTAGATCATGAATCCATTTTGACCTTATCTTGGTATATGGTGTTAGGTGTGGGTCAATGCCTAATTTCTTCCATACTAGTTTCCAATTATCCCAGCAGTTTTTGTCAAATAGTGAGTTTTTATCCCCAAAACTGGGGTCTTTGGGTTTATCAAACACTAGATTACTATTGTCATTGAGTATTTTGTCCTGTGAACCTAACCTATTCCACTGATCTATTTCTTATCCAGTACCAAATGGTTTTGGTGACCACAGCTTTATAATATAGTTTTAGATCTGGTGCAGCTAGGCCACCCTAATTTGCATTTTTTTTCCATTAATTCCCTTGAAATTCTTGACCTTTTGTTTTTCCAGATGAATTTTGTTGCAATTTTTTCTAGGTCAGTTAAATAATCTCTTGGAAGTTTGATTGGTATAGCACTAAATAGATAGATTAGTTTAGGTAGTATTGCCATCTTTATTATATTCACTCGACCTATCCAAGAGCACTTGATGTTTTTCCAATTGTTTAGATCTGACTTTATTTGTGTGGAGAGTGTTTTGTAGTTTTGCTCATATAGATCCTGACTTTCCCTTGGCAGATATATTCCCAAATATTTTATACTATCGATAGTTATTTTGAATGGAATTTCTCTTTGTATCTCTTGCTGTTGCATTTTGTTGGTGATGTATAAAAATACTGATGACTTATATAGATTTATTTTGTATCCTGCAACGTTGCTAAAGTTGTGGATTAATTCTAATAGTTTTTTAGTTGATTCTCTAGGATTCTCTAAGTAGACCATCATATCATCTGCAAAGAGTAATAATTTGGTTTCCTCATGACCTACTCTAATTCCTTTAATCTCTTTTTCTTGTCTTATTGCGAAGACTAGCATTTCTAATACAAAAATGAATAGTAATGGTGATAGTGGGCAACCTTGTTTCACCCCTGATCTTATTGGGAGATTCCACCTCCTTAATATCACTTTATTCTCTCCCAGTAGGCAAAAGGTATAGAGTAGAAAGAACCCTGGGTGGCGCAGCTAGATGGCACAGTGGATACAGTACCATCCCTGAAGTCAGGAAGACCTGAATTCAAATCTGGCCTCAGACACTTAACATTCCCTAGATGTATGACCCTGGGCAAGTCACTTAATCCCAATTGCCTCAGGGAAAAAAAAGAACCCTGGGTTTGGCATCAGAAGGATTCAGATCTTCTGGTTTTGATGTTTACTACTAGGTGAACATATTTTCTTGGGGTTTCCTCAGTGAGAAAATCCAAGGTTTGTTTGGACCAAATGATCTTCAAATTCCAGATAGAGACAATAAAGGTATAATAGAATGAATACTGGATTTGGAGTCAGGAGGTCTGGATTCAAATTCCAGTTCTGATAGTTACTGACTGGTTAGGGAAAGTAATTTGACATGTTTGTAAAGTGGGGCTTATTATATTTGGTGTTTTTTTTTTCCTTTTTTTTGGCATGGCAATTGGGATTAAATGACTTTCCCAGGGTCATACAGCTAATTAGCATTAAGTGTCTGCAGTCAAATTTGAACACAGGGCCTGCTGACTTCAGGACTGATATTCGCTCTCCCTAGCTATCTAGCTGCCCTGGCTTATTATATTTGTACTACATAATCTCATGGGGTTGTTGTATGTTTTTCAACCTTTAAAGTGCTATAGAAATTGGAGCTACTATGATGATTTATACCTCTGTATCCCAATACCCCAATCCCAGACTAAGCCCTTATCACTTTTTACCTGGACCACTACAATCCAGTCCTAACGTTACTCCCTCCTCTAATCTACAGTTACTAAAAAGAAATAGCTTTTCTCCTGTTGTATATTTTTCCATCCTTCATTAACTGAACAAAGTGTCCTTAAAAAAGGACCAACAGTGCTTTAAATTAGTTATTGTTCCCTGAGAGGGAAAATCTCCTTTGCTTCACCCTATCATATATCTTCTTTATATACTTAGGAAAAGTACAAAATCAAAGAATCATAGATATGGAGCTAGAAAGAACTTTAAAGGCTGCCTTATCCAATTCTCTCCTTTGAAAGATAAGGAAACTGAGGCATAGAGAAATGAAGTGAACTGCTTAGGGTCACATAGTTAGGGACAGAAAGGAAAGGCTCTAGAAGCTCAGGAACCTGCATAAAAACTTGAGCTTTGTCCAGAAAGAAACCAAGGATGTTAGAAGTCAGAGGTGAGAAAGGTCAACCTTTTGAGCATCTGGGACAACCAGTGCAAAATCTTGGAAATGAGGGATAGAATGTCATGTGTGAGGACCAGAAAGTAGACCTAGAAACTGGATTATAGAGTACATGAAAGTGAGTAAAATATAAGACTAGAAAGGTAGGAAGGAACTAAATTATCTAGAAATCCCATATGAAATTCCTTCCTGGGGAAGTTCAAAACATTAAGGGTTATACAAATCTGAAGGATTGTAGAGGTCCTTAAGAATGGTGGAAGTGGGGCAGCTAGATGGTGCAGTGGATAGAGCACCAGCCCTGAAGTCAGGAAGACCTGAGTTCAAATCTGGCCTCAGACACTTAACTGGTCCTAGCTGTGTGACTCTGGGCAAGTCACTTAACCCTGATTGCCTCAGGGGAAAAAAAAGAATGGTGGAGGTGAAGATTCACAAGGGAAGGGATGATTGCCTTTATGGTAACAATGTACAAATTATAGCCCAAGTACAAAATTACTTTCTGAGGAAGCCCCAAATCCTTAGGGTAGTACGATAGAGCTGAAGAACTATAAAGGATCCATAAGGGAATTGGGGAGAAGCAGGGCTCACCAAAGAGTATTGAATTTCTAAAAAAAACTTTTTTTTGGCAAAAACTTTAAATGTCAAGACAAATAGTTATATTTGCTTAATTGCTATTTTATTGTTTTTGTTGTTTAGTCTTGTTTGATTCTTCGTAAACCCATTTGGAGTTTTTTTGTAGAGAGATACTAGAGTGATTTGCTATTTCCTTCACCATCTCATTTAACAGATGAAGAAACTGAAGGAAATAAGGTAAATTACTTACCCAAGGTCACAGAGGTAGTAAGTGTCTGAATCAGATTTGAATTCAGGAAGATGAGCCTTCCTGACTTCAGGAGTGGCATTCTATCAACTGTGTCACCTGGATGTCCTAATTGCTATTTACAGTTAAATCAATTTAAATGTAGTTCAATGCATTGCACTTTTTGTTTCTTCCATTAAGTGCCCATTAGGATTCTCTGTCCATTTGTTCTCATCCACCTTTTTCTTATACCATCTTAGTGCATACTCCATTTTTCTGATTTTGAATTTTTTTTACTCTGCATTATTCCATAATGGTCTTTCCAGATTTTTTTTTTTGGGTATTTCTTGCACTTGTCCATCTTAATTGCTTTATAGCATCCCATTACATTAATATACCACAATTTATTTAACCATTTCCCTTTATTGAACATTTCATTTGCCTCTAGTTTTTTGCAACTACATATAAAGCTACTATGAAAAATCTTTAAATAGTTCCTTTTTTCTCCTTAAAAAAAGAACCTTTCTAGGGTATATTATAACAAAAAAATATTTAATCAAATTGTTGAGTCAATATGATTGTTTTTATGATTTCTAGTATATATTTTCAGATGAATTTATAGAAAGATTCTCTAGGTTATGATTCTACTAGAATTGAATGAATGTACCTGTTTATTTTGATCCCACCTGTACTGAATTCTTTTTTTTCCCCCTGAGGCAATTGGGGTTAAGTGACTTGTCCAGGGTCACACAGCTAGGAAGTGTTAAGTGTCTGAGGTCAGTTTTGAACTCTGGTCTGTCCTTCTGACTTCAGGGCTGATGCTCTATCCAATGTGCCACCTAGCTGCCCCCTTCTGAATTTTTTCAATGGTTGACTTCTTAATAACCCAAAACATAGCTTTTTCAGGGGACTTCCAACTATAGAGTATTGCTACTACAAGGAGAACTGTATAGGTCCTGAGGGAAAAAATGCTAGAGATGAAAGAGGGAGAAATAAAGAATTTTGCATCCAAAATGTTAGTTTTTTATTTATTTTTGTTTTTTTAATAATAGCTTTTTATTTATTTTTATTTTTTATAATAGCTTTTCGTGTTTCAAAATACATACAAAGATAGTTTTCAAATGTTAGCTTTTTAAGCTCAATGTGTACTCTTCCAAGGAGCTTTTTATCAAATAGAGGAGAGGGAGGATAAATACAAAATTAATTATAATAAAGTACAGAGATAAGGTCACTAGGTAGATTACTGAACCAGAAGTCAGGAAGACCCATCTTCCTGAGCTCAAATCTGACCTCAGACATTTACTAGCTATGTGACACAGGGCAAATTACTTAAACCCTGTTTGCCTCAATTTTCTCACCTATAAAATAAGAAGGAAATGGCAAACCAGTCCATTGTCTCTGCCAAGAAAATCCCAGATTAGGTTATGAAGAGTAGGACATGACTGAAAAAGTGACTGAAGAACAACAAAAAGGAGATAAATTCACCTGAGAGGTCCAAGCAAAGCCTTATGACAAATCTAAGCAAGAAAAAGTCATTTGATATAATTGAAAGATCAGTAGATCCAAACATCAAACCTATTCCTTGCTGATATTAGACAAATTCCCTCCCCTCTAGAGGCCTCAATTTTCTCATGCATAAAGTGAGGAAGTAAAACAAATACCTAAGCCAAGGTATCTATTGACCCATTCACATCTCACTAAAGATGAATAACTAATGCCAGTATTAGAAGGTCCCATTGTACTGGGGTTTTTTCTGTATCTCTTTACTTTACATGAATGGAACATGCTGGCTATTCACTGATTATACCTTGTTCTACTCAAATGACCAGTTTACCTCCTTTCCCAATCAAAGAATGACTTCCTTTATACTGCTTCTTCTGTTCAGTTCTTTGTCCATATGAATTACATGCTACTTCAAAAACCTATTAATGCTCATCATTATATCTCTCCATTATCCTTTGGATGATTCTTAATTTTTTATTCTTATTAAAAACAACTTGGAAAATAATATTAAAAGAGATGGAGTTTTGTTTCAGGGGAAAACTTGGGCTTGTTGAAAGTATTGAGCATTTCCTAATGGCAATCTTCTATATTCCATTATAAACCCATCAGATCCTTTTACACCACAACTGATACTCCATGATGCTTGGAGGAACTTGGAATAACCAGCAGAAATGCAATAGTACAATGAAAGACTACTCTATCTGGAGTCAGAAGACCTGGGTTAAAATTCTGACTTTGTTCCTTTCTGTGAAATCTTGGGCAAGTCCCTTTATTCCTGTGGGCCTTAGTTTTCTTCTCTATACAATAAAAGGGTTAAGTAAGATGATGTCTTGGATCCTATGATCCTAAGTGGTCACATATTTTTCTCACCTATTTAGGCTTCTGCTCTGGATATTGGGGGAATGAGAAAGGATTGAGAGTCTGGGCATCCTTTCTCATCTATAAGGTGGGGGGGTGGAGTTCCACTCTTCTAAGGTCTCTTTCAGCTCTAAATCCCATGATCCTAAGAGGAAAAGGGCTCAAGGAACTAGAACTCTGCCTGAAGTTCCTTACTCCAAAGGCTCTTTCTCCTTTTGGAACCTCTAGAGACCTAATTAGGCCCAGATAATTGTATTAACTGACTAATTAACAAAGTGCCGATCCTAAGCAAAAGGGCCTGTGGGTGCAGACTTCAGCAAGCCCGGGACAGGCAAAGAGAAGGATGGGACATTTCACAAAAGCCTCCTGGAGGTCGTTGAAGGTCATTCTAGCCCAGGGCCTGACAGGTGCAGCATGGAGGAGGAGAGGGAGGGAAGCCAAAGAGGTCCCCATGGTCTGGGATTCATTCCAGTCTTTGCTTGGGCTGTCCCCAGCTTTTGGAATGTCCTCCTCCCTCCTTTCTGCCTCTCCAAGTCCTCCAAGAACCAATCCAAGTCCCACCTTCTCCAGGAAGCCTGGGAAGGAATTCTCAGACTACTGCAGCCTATGGCCATCTCTCTCATCAACCTTGGACTGGCTGCAGTCCTTCCTTATGTGTAATATGATGCTATATAATGGTTTCAAGAGTATGTGTCTTATATTTCCAACCACATTTCAGGCTCCCACTTGACTCAAAGTTCTGGTTTTCTCTTAAGTCTCTCCTACTTAGGATTTAGAGATGATAGTACCTTAGAAATTATATTAACCTAGAAGAACTAAATAGCTAAACCCAACTGACTAGAAGATCTGGACATTCAATTCAATTTAGCCATCTTGCCACTCACTTTGTTGCCGTTCTACTTTACTGTCTGTGAAATAGTAATTCTAGATTAGATTTCCAGAAAAAACGCCTCTAATTCCTGGAATAATCAATACAGTCAGTTTTGGAACTCATCCTCTGGATAAGGCTGTCTTGGTTGGTGAGTTCAAACTCAAATTTATATCTATGCATATATGTAACATATATGTATAGAGATAAAAATACAGATTTGAGTTTGTACTCAATCACCAATAAAAACAGCCTTACTCAGAGGAACTGGGGGTATTTTTTTCTGGAAATCTAGCCTGACACACACACATATTATATCTGTCTATCTGTCCATCCATCTATCTATCATCTATCCATCCATCCATCCATCTCTATCTATCTATTTGCCTGCCTACCTGCCTACCTATCTATAGTTGTATATAGCCGCCTACTATATCTAGCTGGCTGTAGACAACTAGACCAGATCGTGCTTCACATCCCATGTAGTTGTCCAGCCTGGTATTCTGCCATCAACCTTGCTACCTTGAATATAATCTCACCTCTCTCCTCTCTTTCCTCTTCTTGGCCTTGTAGTAGTCACAAAAATATTATCATTCTGCCATTATTCATGGAAAGAAAGTGTCAATAAATTGACCTATAGATCAGCCTACCATCTCTGCAATTCTATACCTTCCCTGGCTACAACGTGTGTGTGTGTGTGTGTGTGTGTGTGTGTGTGTGTGTGTTGTTTCTCCTCCTTAGAATGTATTTTCCTTTAAAAAAATATATTCTCCTTGAAGGTAGGCACCATTTCACTTTCTGTATTTTAATGAAAGAGTACTTTATCTGGAGTCAGAAGACCCGGGTTCCTTTCTGTGAGATCTTGGGCAAGTCCCTTTATTCCTGTGGGCCTTAGTTTTCTTCTCTGTACAATAAAAGGGTTAAGTAAGATGATGTCTTACTTAAGTAAGCCATCAGTGCTTAGCACAATGCCTTATAAACAATAAATATTTAATAAATGTTTTTTTTTATTCACTCATTCATTCATTCATTCATGTAGTTCAAGCGATCTTAACCTGAGGTACAGGAACTTGGCTTTATAAAAAAATTTATAACTACATTTTTAATACATTTGGTTACTTCTGTAATCCTGCATGTTTTATTTTATGCATTTAAAACCATTATTCTGAGAAGCAGTCCACAGGCTTTATCAGACTGTGAAAGAGTCACCCCACAAAAAATTAAGAATCCCTGCTCTAATTTTACTCTCACTGGAAGAATCTGAGACTTAGAAAGAAGTGTTTTAATCACCATTTGGTAGGCTCAGGTAAGTGACTTGTCCAAGGTCACATGACTAGTTGTGATAGAGCTGAGACTAAAAAAACCAGATCCTTTGACTTCAAGGTAGTTAGAGCCAAATAGATGGGCCTAATACAGAGAAATATCTTGCCCCCAAATCATAGGGATGCTAAGTGGCAGAGCCAGACCTCAAGCTCTGCCTGACTGGCAGATGTCCATGCCCTGAGTAGGAATGCTCCCAAGTGTCTAGGCCTGTTAAAGTAGAAACAATAGTGAAAGTACACTGGTCAAACCTCAAGGGGGCTCAATGGGTTAATGGATTTGGAGCTGTAAAGTCCTTGGGAAGTTATCTAACCCAGGAGATGAGTTCCAAAATTGAATGGATTGATTACACTAGGAGCTGGGAGCATTTTTTCTGGAAGTCTAGCCTACACACACACACACACACACACAATCTGTCTGTCTGTCTGTCTGTCTACAGTTGCATATAGCCCTCTATATCTAGCTGCCTCTGAATAACAGACCAGACCATGCTTCACATCCCATGTAGCTGTCCAGCCTGATTATCTGCTACTCTGAGTATAATCCCATCTCGATTTCCTAACTCCACTGCCTACTTTACAGATGAAAAAGTGACTTGCCAAGACAGAATTTGAATCCAAGACCTCTGACCTCAGAGAGTAGTTTTTAAAATTTTTTTTTGTTTTTTTTAATTCTTCCCCCTCCCACTTTGTGTTTCTTACATTTCTTTAGGAAAAAAAAGCAGCTTGCCAGGAATGTAAACTTCCGGCAGGCCTGGGGCTGAGCCGAGGTTGCTGGTCTGTCTGTCTGGGAAGGATTCCCACCTGGAGGCTTGGAGCCAGCCAGGACCTCCTTCCGCCGCCTTTAGGGGGCAGGTGGTTAATTCCCGTCATGTGGCGGTGTCTGAGCCTCCACAGTGTTTACAATCCCCTGTCCCCTCTGATTAAACGCTCCGCCGCTAGAGCCACATTTGGCTTTTGTTGCTGCAAGGCTCCCTAGAAGAAGCAACTCGTTTAAAATAGTAATTAGCCTCGCGCACACAGGGATCCCCGATTCAGTCTGCCCCAGCAGCACCACACACGTCTCCGGGGAGTGGCTGCCCTCCAGCTCCAGCGCCACCTCCCGTCCCCTTGGATCCAGTTCCTTGCGGTCCATAGCCACCCCAAAGGGCTACACGCGTCCCCTGACACACAGCCCAGTGGTTGGTTCTCTCTCCAAGCCCCCAGCCAGCCAGCCTCTGGCTCAGTCCAAGTTTGGCTGTGCTTTTCCCTCCCCACCCATAGGTCTGGGGTTTTCTGGATTAGGAAGTCCCTTCCTACAGTCCCTGTCATTCCTTCTTGCCCATCCCGTGGGACTTTTATCCATGTATTCCCTAAAGTCCTTCACTCTGCTCATACCCTGTCCAGAGCTGCTCCCCAGCCTTCTGGAGACCTTTCTTACTTACACCTACCATTGCCCTGAGTACTCTGACTATTTACCAGTGATCCTTCACTCTTGCCTCATTCTTCTATGCATATTCAAATCTGTCTATCCTTTTAAGCTCCTCTCCAAATCCTACCTTGATGATTCAAGAAATATGTATAGGGAAACAGACACCGAAGTTAAGGGGTTATGGACAGATCCTCAGGATAGCCGAATCAGGAGTGGACCAAAGTGGGCCCAGTAGAGATGTGTCCCAATGGGAAAGGAATAAGAGACAGCCCAGAGACCTGAGTTTTAATTCCTGGTTCTTCCACATATTAGCTGTGTGATCTTTGGCAAATTATTTCACTTATCTGGACCTCACTAGCCTTTGTTGTCAAATAGAGATAAAAATAGTTGTGCTACACCCATCAGAGGCTGTTGTGAGGGGAGTGATCTGTAAACTGTGAAGCTCTGTTTAGCATGTGAGCTATCATTATTCCTCCAGCTCACAAAGATTTCTCTCTTCTCTGAACTCCAGAAATGGCATTTAGAGTCTGCTTGACATACTCTAGCCCTTGATCACACACGATCAAGACTTGGCCTTTAACTGTTCCTTGTCTGAGTCTTCTTCCTGGAGCTCTCTCAGAGTACTAGCTTTTTCCTGTCTGGTTCTCTGAGGCAGGAATGGACATATAGGACATATGGATGTGGTAAATGGGAGGAGTGGCTGGCTGGGACTAGATAAGGTAAGATAAGGGGATAGCTCACTAGATACTAGGGTTCCTAGTTCTTTCTATCATAAAAGTGTCCAGTCCTTTCATTATCCTGACTGCTTTTATCTGCAGTGGTTGTAAATGACCCTTCCAAAATGTCATGTCCAGAACAGAATATAATATTTTTTTCTTTGCCAAAAGGGACATTTATTTAGGAGAAGAGGTTACAGACAAAATGAAGAAGTAAGAATACAATGGCCTAGATCTCATTTGATTAGGGCAGAGAAGACAGTAATTACCTGCTTTGTTTTAGATACTATTTGTTAGTCATTTCATTTAGTCATTTAGGTTGATTCTTCCTGACTTCTTTTGGGGTTTTCTTGACAAAGATACTGAAGTAATTTGCCATTTTTTTCTCCAGCTTGTTTGACAGATATGGAAACCAAGGCAAGCAGAGTTAAGCGATTTGCCCAGGATCATCCAGCTTGTATCTGAGGCCAGATTTGAACTCATGAAGATGAGTTTTCCTAATTCCAGATGTGGCATTCTAGGTGCTTTGATACCTAGCCATTCAAAGACACTATGCTTCTGTTCATCTAGTTTAAGATGGCATCAACTTCCCTGGCTGCCATGTCATTGTGCTGGCTCACATTAAGTGTGTAGTCCACTAAAATTCCTAGGGATTTTCCATACAAGTTTTAGTCTCACTACATCGCCTCCGTTATGTTCTTAGGTGGTTGATTTTTTGATTCCAAGCGTAGAACTTTGCGTTTATCCTTATTAAAATGTTTTTTTGTTAGATTTAACTTATTCTTCTAACCTGAGAAGATATTTTGGGATCCTATTATCCAGTGAGTTGGCTATCCATCCCTTCCAGCTTCAAGATATCCATAAATTTGACAAGCATGCCAACTATGCCTTCATTCAAGTCATTGATAAAAAATTTTGAACAGCACAGGGCCAAGCTTAGAAATCTCTGGGGCTTTCTACTCCCTCCAGGTTGACATCGATCTGCTAATCACCACTGTTTGGATCTAGTCATTCAATCAGTTCTGAATTCACTTAACAACTATCATCCAGCCTACATCTCTCCATCCTGTCGACAGGGATGTCAGGAGAGACATTGACAAAGGCCTAGCTGACAGCTAGGCTGGTATACTATGCCTACAGTTTTCCCTCAGGAGGGAAAACCTTTCCCTTTAGGGGCATCCAGATGCTTTCACAGAGCCACACTTTCTTGGGGAGCTCTGCAGATTGCAGTTTGATGTGTCTGTGGCATGGGTAAATTTCTCAGGGGCTGAGGGATTTAAACTTTGCTGTGTCATTGACAATGTAAAGTGAGTCTAGGAAAAAGGACTGGGGTCTTTAGTCCTAACACTCCATTTGTGGTAAAAATACCAGGATTTAGATCTCTTTCCTTCCTGCTGTACAATTCATTTGGAAGAGAAGAATAGGGGGAAAATAAGTTTGTTTGTTTTAAAAAGAGATAGCAATAGACCTTGATTGACTCTTCTAGTTAGGACCCAATTAAGAGCAAATAACTGTGCTTTTGTAACTTCAGTTTGAGTTTTGTACCAAGCATGCTCTAATTTAAGAATTCCTTTATTTATCTAGGAAAGCTAACTGATAATCTTTTGAAGTTCAAGGTCCTTTGGGGACTTTATATCTCTCCCAGATACCCAACCCAGGGCATTTCATTAGGTGCTTAATAAATGTTTGCTATTAAACATATTAAATGTATATTAATAATTTGCTATTATCAAATTATCTATCAGAAGTGTCATTTATAATTACTATTAGTAATAGAGCATTAAAGTGATTCATATATGTAGCATTCCCTTCTTAGAAGTTCTTGTCCAACTCAGCACTCAAAAGTTGCAGGTTGAGTTTTTATGAGCCTCCAGTGAAGTTATCTTTAATAATGAACTACAATTAGCTAGAGCAAAAGCACTTATCAAGATAGCATGGTAAGAACAGTAAATAGCTCCATAATACTCCCCCCACTAAACTTGGGACTTACTTGTTCCCAAATGTGCTCATTGTCTGAAGGAAAAGCAGGCACAGACTTAAGAGTATGCTGGTAATGAGACCCCTGAAAACAACTCATAGATCCAGCACTGGTGGGCTCTAATATGCTTTCTCTTTTCCTGATGCTCCACAGGGAAGCAACCTTTCTGTTGAGCAGGTCATTCAATCAGACTTTCTGGACTGGTTCCTCTCCAAATCTCATAGACTATTTTGCTAAGGCTAATTTTCCTTTGAATTTACAGATGACTCTCTTCTCTGCTGCCAGGAGTCATGTTCCTTAAAGGTCTTTCTTGTCTCAATTTTCTTCTTTCTCTCTCTTTTCACTCTTCCCTCTAAAATTCCCCTTCCCCCTCCCTTCAATGCAATGTCTCTACTGGGTGAATAGCTCCACTGCAAGAAATTCACCCACCCCAGAAGAAGAGGGAGTCATACTCCACAAAGCCACTTCCTGCCTCAAATATATCTACTGCCTCCAGGGCTGGCAAGTTTATTTTATTAAAAAGGCCACTAGGGACTTGGCCAGTCTTTGGCAAGCTTCCCTTCCAATTCCATCAGGGAAACTTTTTCACACTTCCTAAAGGGATAATGAGACATAGAGAGTCTTTGTACTACACTTTATTTAATTCATTAGCATTTGGTTATTTCAGTGATATATCAACTGGTGATGGGAGTATCCCCCCCCTCCAAAAAAAAGCAGATGTGTGCATGTGTATGTAAGAATATTCATTTTTATTTATTTATTACCCAAACTGGTATCCATAGGATAAGAGTAAGAAGAAAGGGTTCCTTCCTCATCAGGGCAAAAGAACTAGAGGATAATTCTGAGCATTTACTAGGGCCCCTGAACTCCTATGAGGGCAATGATACCATGATGACTTCCTAAATGTTGGGGCAATTCTCAGAAATAAAAATGCCTCGTCAAGCAGTTCCATCTCCTTTCTTGTTGATAGTTTTTTATATGCTTTTATATATCTAGGTGGAGGTAAGGAATATGAGATCTGAGAAAATTACAAGCAGACAAATCAGCCTGGATGAAGCGGCAAAGCACCCTTGAGGAAGACAAGTGTCAGGCAAGTCAAACCACTGCCAAAACCTTAATCACCTCCCTTCAGATAGGGACAGAAATAGTTTGGGACCTTGAGCCCATGATTTCTGAAATAAATGATTTTTTAAAGCTGATGCCCCATTCAAACCACTAGTTCTGCTTTTAGCCAGATCTCTGCAGCAGTTGTCAAGGAAAGCAGCCCACCATCGTCACCACCACTAATACTACCTGTTGATCCACCATTGATGGGTGAATAAATCCCAAAAAAAGCAGTACTCCCCCATACTACTGACCCTGCTTCTAGCAAACCTCCACAGCTACCATTTGGGGAGCAATCCTTATGGAGAAGGGACAAGCCATCCTCACCAGCCAGCCCAGTTGAAGTAATAAGACACCCCAAGGAAGAGGTAGCACATGACTGGTAAAACAAACCATTGTCACCATCTTGACCACCACTGTCCACCTTTCAGACTTCAATGGAGATAGCCCAGTACAAGAACAAGGGGATAGCAGTAATCCCCAGACCAATGGTCCTTTTTCTATCCCAGTTCCCCAGCAAGGAATCAACCCTTTAGAGACTGTTTCTGCAGGTGCTGCAACATGCTATGTCTATTATTCTCCGAAGTGCCACAGCTACTAAAGACCTAGAAAAGAAAGTTCTTGCCACCCAAAATCCTTGGTATGTCAAAAAAATTCAACATCAGACATAGATTTAGTTTTTTTGTCTTCTTCCACTGGAAATGACATTAAAGATCATTACCACCTGCTTTGGTGTTATACCCGAACAATCATGGAGCCTTTCCATCCAATTTGCAACTAAAACTTTCTATGTGTTGTCTCATTAGAGCTCCATTAGAATGTAAGCAGCTCTTTGACAGCAGAGACTGTCTAATTTTTCAATTTACATCCCTAGAACTTAGCACAGTGCTTTTTTCCATTCATTCATTCATTTCTAGGAGGTGTAAGGTCTGGGACCATTCCATGTGCATGTTATAATCACCCCCCATCGAGGACTTTTTTCAGATGCCCAAAACTACTGCCAGATTCCTATAACCACCTTCCCATCTGTGTGTGTGTGGGGATGGGAGTGGGAGTGGGGAAGTGAGAGCCAGACTGCTCATTTCCCAGTGCAACTATACCCAAGATAGGACTGTCCTCTAAAGCCTGTCTTTTGTCTTTCCCTACTTCAACTGAATTTGTCTTCTAGTAGTTAGTTAATTATGGCTTTATACCAGTGCTTTTCCAAGAAGAGGGCCACAATGGTGCAGTATCCTGAAGTTTCGAACAAAGGATAATCATTCCACACGCTGAGACACACATACTCTTCTCTCTCTGTGTCTCTGTCTCTGTCTGTCTGTCTGTCTGGTCTCTGTCTCTGTCTTTGTCTCTCTGTATTATGGGGACAGGTATACTAGCTACCTTTCTTAAGAATCAACCAGGCACTGGGGAGTTGGGAGTGGGGTGGGGAAGAGAAAGACTCCAGAGAGAGGGATGCCATGGAAACAAGACTCTGGAGGTGGAGGCCTGGGGGTAGTTCGGTTGCTCAGCTGTAGACCACAAGCTAGACATCTCCTCTCATGCCAGGTCACTGGGCAAATTTTCCAGATGTGGGAGGGAGAGAAGTTAGGAAAGTGGGGATAGGAGATGGGCGAAGAAAGTAATGGCTTAGACTGGGAGGCTGTGAAGGAGACTGAGAGGCGCAGGAGGGGAATTAGGGGGTGGGAGGAGGAGAGAGTCAGGGGAGGCAAAGGAGAAGGAACTGGGGAGATAGGGGAGGCAGGGGAGGGAAAGGAGAAGAAACAGGGGAGATAAGGCAGGCAGGGGAGGGAAAGGGAATATAGAAGGTGGTACTGGAAGGAAAAGGCATGGGGAGGGATGAGGAAGAAAAACAAAGGAAAGGGTAAGGGAAGTTGGGAAACATAGGGAGTGGGAAAGGATGAGAACGAATGAAGGAAAGGGATATGGAGAGTAGAGGAAGGAGAAAAGTGGGCTGGGGAGAAAAAAAACAAGGATGGAGAGAAGAAAAACAAGGAGAGAAGCGAGGCAAGGGGACAGGATAAAGGATAAAGCAGGAGAGTAGAAACATAGAGAGAGAATACTGGAGGAGAAAGGAAATCTGGGACTGAGAAAAGAGAAAAAAGGAGGCAGGGAAACGGCAATGGAAAGGCAGGAATGAGGGAAAAGTGATGGTAGTGAAAGAGGGAAAGTAGGAGACGGGAGAGGGGACAGAATGAGGCGGGGGCGGGGAGAGGGACTGTTCTCGGACTGGGCGGGGGAGGGGGGAAGGGGGGGGAAGAGAACTCACCGAAGAGGGGACTAAGTACCAAAGGAGGCAGGAAAGGCAAAACGGATCTCAGAAGATCCCCAAGTCCAAATCTAAGTGAAAAAGTCTTCATGGCAGATCTGACTTTTAGAAGCAGTCTCATAAACCACAAGAAGCTTTGCCCTCGCCTTTTTCTCAGTCCCTCTCCGGGGAAGCAATCAGCCCTGTCTGTTGCCCCAGAGCTGGAGTCAGTTCAACCCTGCCTGAGGCTGTAAGCGGACTTGGACTCCTAAAATTGCACACCGGCACATTTTAGGCCCTTCTGGAAAAGCGAACCGGGACGTCCCCGCCCAATAGTGCCCACTTGAAGCAGTCAATGGCGACTCACTTACTTAGGACAACTTATCACTGCTCTCGTCTCCAAGGATCCCTCCCTCCCCATTTGTTCTTGGCCTGAGTTGGAAGACGGAGTTCCGGAGGAGCGGGACCCTGGGGGTGAGAGCGTGAAGGACTTAAGAAACCAGCCGGGCACCGGGACCAGGGTGGCAGAATTTGGCCGGGAATCTTCAACTCTCATAACTGGGAAAGCACCCAGATCTTTTCATGTGTACTCATGTATGTACCCCTGCGATGTGTATCCAAGTGTCCCCAAAACGTGTGTCTATCTAGAGTCCTGGGTGTATTTTTGTCCTCCCAAAAAGGGGTACATCTGGCTGTTTCTTCGGGTCACGTATCTACGCGTGTCTCCGAGGCCTGTTTTCTAGTCCCAGGTTTGCAGCGCTTCTACCGGAGGAGATAACGCGCTAGAGACCCGGCCGGGGCTGAGTTCTCAGCTCCTCGCACCCCAAGCAGCAGGGGCTACCCCAATAGGCTGTGGCGGAGAAGGATTGGGTAGGTAGCGGGAGGGTAGAGAAGGGGAAGCGCGCTCGGGCTGGGCGAGGCGGGGCGGGCTCAGGCCGGGTTGGGGCGGGGCGGGGCAGGCAGGGGCGGGGGCTGCTGAGCCCCTCCCCGCCCTTCCCCTCCCCTCTTCTCCTCCCCCGCTCCCCCGTTGCCTCAGCCTGGGCCGGCCGGCGGCCGTGCAGA
>JAJPUD010001234.1:400315-446998 GCA_023553655.1 Myrmecobius fasciatus
TTTCTTTCTTTCTTTCTTTCTTTCTTTCTTTCTTTCTTTCTTTCTTTCTTTCTTTCTTTCTTTCTTTCTTTCTTTTTTTCTTTCTTTCTTTCTTTCTTTTTTTCTTTCTTTCTTCCTTCCTTCCTTCCTTTCTTTCTTTCTTTCTTTCTTTCTTTCTTTCTTTCTTTCTTTCTTTCTTTCTTTCTTTTTTTTTTACTGGTTCCAGGTTTCTGTATCATAGTCCAGTCAATCTCTTAAGAGGTGTCCCTGAGTGGGGGCCTCTCTGGGACCTCTTTAAGGCGGAAGAGAGGGTCAGAGGAAACAGTTTTTAGCTTTCAGGAAGCAGGTATGTCTGTTCAGGAGGGACCAGCTATATTTCCCCCAGCATTCCTAGTGGCCCATATTCACCTAAAGAGTCAGTTCCCTGTTCTCAGAGGTCCTGGGCTTCCCTGGAACTGGGTAGGGGGAAGTTTAAAAATAAGTATTTCTGCTTGAAGATACTGATGAAAATTATCTTGGAGAGTCTTTTTTATTTAAATTCAATCTTATTTTCAATTGTGAATTTTCTCCATTTTTCCTCTCCCTCCCCTTCTTCCACCTATTGAGAAAGCTAGAAAAATAAAACCGTTACAAATATGTATAGTCATGCAAAACAAATTCTTGGGGAATCTTTTATGTAGGGTAGGTAAAACCACATTGCTTCTGCATAATGAAGAGCTGGTTCCTGAGAAACAAAGCCCTCTATATACATTCTAGACTTTCAGAATGGCAGATCTGGGAGGGTCCTTTGGGGTCATCTGGTCCAATTTCCTCAGTTTATAGATGGCAAAACTGAAAAGGGGATAGAAGTTTATTAGCAGGTCACACTGAAAATGAGACAGTTGGAACTAGAACTTCCAGTCCTGGACAAAAATTCCCCAGGAAGTCTCTAGTTTTATCCAGAGGTACTGATATTCCCTGTACCTTCTTTCTCTTCTTCCCCATCAAGCAGATTTTATTTCAACTGTAGTATAGAGTAAGGGACCTCTGAGACTCTTTCAGCCAGTCTTCCTATTTTCAGATGAAAAAATTGAGATTCAGAGTTCAAGTGGCTTATCTAAGATAATAATTAGTAATTAATTAGGAAAAGGAAAACCGGAATCTGGGACCCAGGTCCGATTTAACTTAAAGAATTAGCATAAAACTGGAGATAATTTGAAAAGAGGGACAAATAGAAGATAGTTGGAATTTAAACCAAAAGTTGAAGACCATGTGGATAAATAAAATTCTCTGAAATTTCTGCCATGATCCTGTTAGTGCAAGTGAAGAAATCCAAGCCTGCCAGCTCTGGCAGGCAATAGATAGGGATTGGGCCAGACCCTTATTTATTGATTGAAACACAGTGTCAATAACCACTTTGGCCCCCCAGGGAGTGGTCCTGTCTCTAATGATCTTTGTCCCGTTTTGAAATAATCCTGTTGTCTCTCCAGTTCATTTCTTTCCCCTGAAGTTAAGAAAATCTCAATAGCTGTCCCAATTTCCAAGAGCCTTGGCTAGTCTAATAGGGTCTTTAGATGCCTAAGCTAAAGTGGATTTTGCTACTTAACTCTGCCCAGGAATCCTGAAGCAAATAATTATAGCTGCTCACCCTGAGGAGGAAGTAGGATAGAGCAGGAAGCTACGGGGAAGCCTGCATGTTAATTGGAGCCCATATTTAAGAGCTTATTACTGACCTTTGAGAAGTTTTGACTGTATTAAGCTTGGGTGGGGATTGAGAACTTGGCTAATGAAAGGGTTGAGCAAAGGCGCCTTAATACCAGGGTTTAGCCCTAAAACAGTTTTCAAAGAGCCCTTAGAATCCAACTGCCTCACCCTGCTGTCTTGCTGGGAGCCATTTGGAAGGATAGCCTGGTGGGGGGGGTGCCCGCCCCAGAAAGAAGGTCCTTAGGGTGAGGGGGCAGGAACATGGCCAGGGCTCAGCCTTCTGGTTGAGGAGGGGAATAGAGACCGTCTCTGCAGAGCCTCCAGAGGTTAGTTTTGCTTGTACTTGTTGGAGTAGGGAGAATAGGAGTATGTGTGATTGTGGGTATGTGAGAGTGTGAAGGTGTTGTGTGAGTGGTTTTTTTTCCTTAATGTGTTTATATGGGCTTGTGAGTTCATAGTGGGGTGTTTGTATGTGGGTGTGAATGTACTTGTTGGCAGGAACGGTGTTTGTGGTTGGAAAAATGTAGTTTTTAGTGCATTCAACAGACTTGAGATATTTTCACCTTGTAATAATAATAATATCTCGTATTTGTATAATGGTTTATATTGAAGTTTGCCAAGTGCTCTGTATGTGCTATTTCATTTGATCCTCACAACCACCCCCACCGGAAGTGAGACTGAGGTTGCCCAGAGGTACACAGTGAAGGTCGGAGAGATTGGAACTCAGGTCCCCCTGAGCACTCTTATCCACTACTCCACCTGCAGGAGAGGCAGCCGTTCGGATGGGGGGCAGGTGAGTAGGTTAGGGAGAGAGCAGCAGTTGCAAGAGGCCTCAGGTCTTGGATTTAGCCTGACTCTCCCCCTTGTCTGCTCTCCTGTGTGACATACTCTCCCCTGCCCTGTCCTGTCTTGGAGTAGCCATCTTATTATGGTCTTTCTCTGAGATGGGACAGGGCAGAGGATGGGCAGACATGGTGGGAAGCCCCCAGAGTCCCTGGGGGCTAATCTTGTGCATCTGCCTACAACCTGCAGCATTAGGTCAGCCCCAAGGGGGTCATGGGGAATCCAAACTTCAGGGACTTGATGAGGGGGAGGGAAGAGAATTGCATTAATATAGTCATTGGTCACTGGGGTCTTATTAGTAATCAGCATGCATTAGTCTGCAGGGAGCAGACATGTGACCTCATTAAATGCCCCTACTGATGACCAGGGCCTTATTGATTCATTGGGGAGTCTGGAGGTCATCCCTGCACCTCCTCACCTCTGGTTCAGCCCATGGAGCAGAATTTTGGCTAAGAGACAGCTGCCTGCGGATGCTTCTCTGTGCAGAAGTGGTACCTGAGGATGCCTTGGACCCGTCTCCAGTTTGGAAAGTCTCCCCTGAGCACACGCCTGTGGCTGCTGCTGCTCTGAAGTCACCATTGTAATCTTCTGCTCTGTGACCCTTGGCTAATTGGAACAGCTTCAGAGGGGGCAGCTGTTGAGTGAGGCGGGTGGGGGGGGATGGCCCCCCAGGGAGCAATCCTTCTGGATGGGCACCATATGGTAGAGCCACTGGGCTGCATGCAACAGAGATAGCCCTGGGCTCTCTCTTCTCACAGCAGTGAGTTACAGCCCCTGAGACCTTTAGGGGAGGGGACTTGGGTCAGGGGAGGGGACAGGGGTGAGGGGGAAGAGGCAGAGAGAGTCTCAGGTATCTACAGGCCGCCGGTGGAGCCAGGGGCTCGCAGGAGTTCTGGAAAACTAGTCCCTGGTCCCCTGTCTTAAAAGGCAAACTTCCCCTCTCCTTCCTCTCCTCTCCTTCCCACCCCCACCCCCATTCCTTCCCGGGGAACTGCTTTTTCTGTGTGCAGTGACCTTCCCTCCATCCTTCTTTCTGTCCTTTCTTTTGGGTTATTCAGAGCTTTGGGGGGTGGGGAGCAGAGTGGGGTTCCTTAGGCCTCCAGCCCAGCTAGTGGGGGCAGGGCTTTCTGCTTGGAGAAGGGACTAGAGTATATTTGAATTCAGGCCGGACTAGGGGTGGAAAGCTGCCCTTCCCCCTCCCACCCCCACAAGTCCTCACTCAAGGACCCTTTTTCCTCTTCTTTCCTTTCTTCTTCCTGCTGCCCCCTCCCCAAAGCTAGCAGAAAGGGCAGGGCCTGGCTACAACATTAACGGGGCTCCAGAAGGGTGGGTGTGGGGGGCCACATCCAAGAGCCTCTCTTTCCCTCTCAGTCAGCCCCCAGGTTGGTACAAAGGCTCCTGGAGCCCCGCCAGAAGGGCCCTGACATCCCCAAAGCCCCAGAGGGATCCTGAACCAAGGGAGGCACCTCTAACCTGCTAATCCCATTTACCTGAAGTTCTTTAGCCGAGCCATGGAGTCGATTTTGTACTCTAAATGGTAGGATTGGATGATTCACAGTGGAGGAGGGGATAGGAGAGCACCCTCCCTTTCTGCTGCTTTGTTCCCTGAAATACAGGCCACACCCCTCGAGGGGGACCTTATGCAGATGCAACTCCTCTGGTATTATAGGGTTTTCTATGCCATTCAAGCCTGTCTCAGCCCAAGCCCTGGCTGGGGGGAGGGGAGAGGATGGGGGAGACGGGGCTATTTATCTGTAATGAGGATGGTAATCCGCGTCCCACCCACCTCCCAGGGTTCCCTTCCACCCCCAGGATAAGGGCCATTTGTTAAAATAATATCGATTACTGCCATCCCGGAGTCAGCTGAGTGGGGGTCCAGGGGGACATCCCAATGGGCCTTTGGAGTGTTGGTACCTAGGGAATGATGGAGAAAGCTCACTGGGCTGGGAGGCAGAGATCTAAATCTTGGCTCTGCTGTTTATTAGCTGAATGATACTGGGCAAGTCAATTTACCTCCGAGGGCTTCAGTTTTCTCCTATGTAAAATGAGGAGCCTGAGAGGAGATCTCTGGGGTCTCTTTCAGCTCTGGATGTCTATGAGTCTTTGAAGGGAGGGACGGTCCGTTCTACTGCCTGTCTGGCTAACTTATCTGGACGGTCAGGCCAGACTGAGGGAGCAGTTGGTCGCCTGGGGCTCGATGAAAGCCACAGGGAAATGCATACCAGATGTGGATCAGCAGAGATAATTTGTTAGACAATTTGTTAGATGCTGGTTGTATGGGGGTGTGGTTCCCCTTCAGTCCTCAGACCCGGCCCCCTCCCCAAAGGGGAGGCAGGATAGGGACACTGATGGTACCTGCTAGGAGACAGGGGTCTTAGGTAAAAATGTCTGCCTGCTTCTCTCTCCCACGGGCACAGAACCATAGATGGGAGGTGTGATGAGAGGTGGCTGTGTCCTTTTTCCCTTTCCTCCTAGTCCTGAGAAGCCCCTAACTGGGGCCCTACCAGGGGGAAGATGCATGGAAGGAACCCTGAGCGCTCTGGTGATTGGCGCAGGATTAGCTGTGCCCATCTCCAGCCTCCCCTGAGGGAGATATTCCTCGGGATGGAGGAGGCCCAGTTTGGAAGAAGAGCCTTTATTGCAAACTTAAATCAGGCCATGGACCAGAGAAGAATGCTGAAACCTGCAAAAAGTGGTTTTTAAGAATTCGTGTCCCCTCTGAGCCTGTCCCCTCCCTTCCTGGTGGGAGTAGTTGGATTGAGGGGCGAGTCAGGAATTATTTTGGGGGACATCTCTGGACTCTGGCACTCCATCCAAGAACCAGAGGGCTCAGGGAAGGGAGACTTCTGGATGAGCTGGGCTGGTCAGAGGGTCTGAGCATCCTTCCTGAGCAAGGAATAGGACCGGGATGGGAGTGGATTGGGGAGGAGCAGTACTAGTCTCTCAGATTCAGGACACCGTGAATTCGTTTTAATGGGTCAGGAACCACAAACATTTGGTGCTTCACTCTCCCAAGGCCCATCTTTCCTCCCTCCAGCCCTTAAGCCATCCCTCAAAGAATCGAGCCGTGACTGTGCCGGAGAGACTGGAAACAGAGCAGCAGACTAGGAAACTTCAGAAGCTGTTTCTGATTAATTTCCCCTTTCTTGTCGATTTTTCTTTCCAGAAAAGAAGGGGGGAAGAGAAAAGGGGGGAGCTGGTAATCTATCCGGGTTTGAAGAGGGTAATCGGTTTTCAAATAGGCGGGGAACGGAAAGGAAATCCCTAGCCAGTTTCGAGTTGTAGCCGACCCTGAAATCCTGCAGGGCTTCCTGGAGCTGGGAGCCCGGCTGCTGCTGCCGAGGCTGGCCCTTTGTCCGGAAGAGAAGGATTTAGCAAAGCAATTTTCTGATCTCAAAGTTTTGGAGTCAGTTTTTGTCCCTTGAATTCTTCCCCCAGGATTGGGGAGAGGGGAGGGGAAGGTGGCTCTGGGGAGATGCTGCTTTGTTTCCTGTTCTGGGCCAACTCTTCCCAGGATCTCTCCGACAAGGCGCACTTTTTTTCCACTGGGGGTGGGGTGGGGGGAAGGGTATCTGCCTGAGGACCGCTTCTAGACCCCGGGTGGACTGAAGGTGAGACGGATCCAAAAGGGCACGTTCCCCTTAGATCTGCGTGTGATGGGTGGAGAAAGTTGAGGGTTCACAGTAAGGTATGGGGGGGTGAGGGGGGGCACTAGCTTTGGGTTCAAATCCTGCTGTGGTCCCTGTGTGATCTTCAGCAAATGACATTCCATCCCTTCCTGGAAAATGATAGCCTCTGAGGTCACTGTTGCCTCAAAAATCTGTGATTCTAGTGAAGGTGGTAGAGTGGGGGAGGTCTCAAAGGCACTGGAAGGAGCAAGCGTCTATGGTTGGGGCCCCACGTCCCCAGCCCCCCAGTAGGGGCTCACCTGGGCAGAACCTAGCCTGGCCAGCCTGGGAGGGTGGAGAGGCCCAGATCACAATAGCATATCCAGATGGCCTGATTGTGGGGGGCTTCGTCTCTCACTTAGGGGCAGTTGTGTTGGTCTGGGACGGATCCTCAGGAAACTCAGTGAAAATGAATGATCTGGGAAGTGGCGAGCCTCGGTGGGAGGCTCAGGGGAACCTCCCTGAGGCCTTTAGCTGTTTTTGTCCCTCCCATCCTGGGGTCAGCTTAGTATCAGCCTTGTCAGCCACATGAATGTAGTTGTCTCTCTTTTTTTGATCAGTAAAAGGAAGTCACTCTAAGTAATTGAAAAACCAACGAAGGTCCCCAGAGAACAGATAATGAAGTGCACCTCCCGACTCCTGGCAGAGGCCAAAGACCGCTAGGGCAGGATTTGGTGTACATTGTCAGATGGCTTCACTTAATTGTTTGTCTTTGTCAGATGAGGGGTTTCTATCTTGGGGAGAGTTAAAATGACTGTGATATTAAAGATAATAGAGGCATCACTGAAATATATATTTTTAAGTTGATGAAATCTCCTCCCCAACACACACAAACTAACCCATTTTGCAGATGCTGACCCAGAAGCAGACAGTTTAGGGAATCCCACAAGACAGACTAAGACCCCTGGCTGTGCATTCCCACACCTCGTCCCAGCAGCTGGGCTGTTCTTTTATCTCAAAGGTTGAGACTGGTGACCCTAATGATTTATTTAGTATCTGAACACCCAGCGTTCCTCCCAGCTTCCCACCACCTTTTTTCCTTTTCTAACCCCCACGTGCCCAGCCTCAGTTTCCCCTGTAAGTCCATCTCTGCCCCCTGTCAAGGGTCCAGACAGGAAATCCTTCCAATAACCCATTCTCCGAGTTGGGAGGTTTGGGTGGCAGTCATAACCCAGTGCTTGACTAAAAAGGGAGAAGGATTAGGAGGTTGAGCCCCTACTCAGATAACCAGCGCTGTTTGTCTGCTGTGTGAGAACCTGGAGCTGGAAGGAAGGCCCAGCTGTCCCTCCCTGGCCCCTGGATCTCCGGGAGCCGAGCCCCCTCCCAACTCTGTCCTGAAACAATGGTGCTAAATTGGATCAGAAACAAATCCTTTCTGGCCTCCTCTGGAGGGAGTTAGAGCCAGAGTACAGAAATGCTTCTTCTGTCACCCCTTCCCCCAGTCCCTGTGCTGTATTCCAGTCCCGTTGGAAAGCATGCTCTGGGAGCTGAATTGGGGGTTTGCCGCGGGGGGGGGGGGGGGAAGAAGCAGGCATTCAGCAAATGCCTCTGGTTTAGATTAAGAATACTAAAAAGAGCTGGCATGTTTGGATAATAAAGAATGAATAAAGAATAAATAATATAAATAAAGAAAAAATAGATATAGATAATAAAGAATGAATAAAGAATAAAGAATATAAAGAAAGAAAAAATAGATATAGATAATAAAGAATGAATAAAGAATAAATAATATAAAGAAAGAAAAAATAGATATGGATAATAAAGAATGAATAAAGAATAAGTAATATAAAGAAATAAAGAATAAAGAAAATAATAAGAGCATGGAGTTCAGAGGAAAATAGAATTATATAAGGCTGGAGAGGTGGAATAGCTCCATCCTATGGTAGACTACTTGAGGGCTAGCCTGGGCAAAGGAATTTGAACATCATTTGGGAGGCATTGGTGGATCTGGGATCATTGAGTATTTTTGAATAACAGATTTAGGATGCAAGGACCTGATCCTTGTATAGCTCTCCTTGAACCCCATGGCTGGATGAATCAGTATTTGGGCTATCCTAATATTTTGTTAATGTTTCCATTTAGCATCTACCACCTCATCCATGTTTCTGTGTCTCTTCCTTCTTTCAGCTTACTTAATTTTCAAAGGCTATGATTTTTTAAATTAATTTTTTTTTTGCTGAAGCAATTGAGGTTAAGTGACTTGCCCAGAGTCACACAGCTAGGAAGTGTTAAGTGTCTGAGGCTAGATTTAACTCCAGAGCAGGTGCTCTATCTACCATGCCATTTAGCTGTTCCCTCTTCTTTTTAAATTCATTTGATTTGGGGAGAGTTTATAATTTTCTATGGAAGTCCAGAAATCACAGGATCCTTGAAAGAATCACAGGTTCATATTTAGAACTGGGAGCTTAAAAGCCATCTAGTTCAATCGCCTTACTTTACAGATGACAAAACAGCCTCAAAGAGGTAGTTGACTTCCTAAGATTGAAAAGCTATTAAAGTTGAGAGGTAAGATTTGAACACAAGACTTCCTTCCTCCAAGCTCAGCACGCTATCCATCACCCCATGCTCTCCAAAGATCATCTAATTCAACCCTTTTTAGGTGAGGAAATTGAAGGGCAGAGATATTGAATTATTTTTCTTAGCTCACCCCAATAATATTGGTAGAGTCAGAATCTGAACCCTCTTCCCGACTTCAAATCCAGCACTCCCAAATAATTGGGAGCTGTCTGCTCTTCTCTCCTACAATATGGAAAGAGGGCTGAAGGACTGAGAAAAGCTAATAGCCAGCCCTTTTCACCCATCTGATTTTGCCTTAGGAAAATGGCTGTTTTTGTGAGTTATTGTGCCAATCTGAAATTGAACTCAGGTACTTGCTGTGTCGGCCCTTTTGGGGGAGAACCTTTTGGATTATGTTTTTAAACTACAGGTTTATGAAAAGTCAAACTCTATTTTATAGACTATATTGTTACACAGAGACCTATTTTTTGGAGGGGTTGGGGGGAGAAAGAATTGTGACTTGCTTAGGGGATAGATGCATTCACACACATCTAGTAAATGTCTGAGGCTGGATTTGAATTGGTGTACTCCTGACTCTATCCACTGTACCATCCAGCTGCCTCAGAGGCTTACTTTTGTGTCTCATTGTGGTGTGAAGATGATTCTGGGTTCTTGAAGACTCTCAGTGGAGCATAAGTTCTACCATGCTGGAAGATCTTTGAGTAAATCTTTCTCAGTGAGACATAGAGTCTACTGGTCCAAGAACAAATATAGCCAGGTACAAAAGAGCTCATTGGTAAGAACTGGCTGCCATGGCAACCCAAGGAACAAAATGGTCCTTAGTCCTATGCGAGCCCATGTTATTTTTCTATGGTACCAGGGGCAGAGGGGAGGAAAAGATGGCAGAAGATACTTTTAAAAATGCAAGCTTTTTAGACCAGCTTAAGTGTAGGGACAGACATTATTGTCTGCTGACATTCTTCTAGGAGAACTGAACCACATCAGTATTGATATTCTTGTGATAAACAAAACCAGAAGACAAGGAAGTTGTAACTAAATGAAAGGAAATATGGCTCCCAGACTGTCCCTGGAGAGAAAAAGAGCTGGTTTCATCAGGCACCCAGAGGAAATGAGAACCGTCATTTTGTGGGACACTTGGATTATCTTGTTTCTGTGTTTATGATGACCATGACTAAAAAAGACCACCTTGAAGAGAATGGCAATTTGTGGGCCAGCATCCGTTAATGGATAAAGAAATCGTGATGAACTTAACTAGATCCTTCAAATCAAGTTAAGTTATAGAGTTTGGTAGTTGGTGACTTCAGTGTGGATAGGGGAAGATGTCCAGGGGGAAAAAGTCTGTTGAAAAATGTCACTTAGGTTTGAGCAGTGAAAGAGAGAATGTAGGTGTATGAGAAAGGTTCTCTGAACCTTAATGCTTTCTTCCAGAAAAGAGTGAAGGCACTGAAAATGATGAGCCCTGAATGGTATCACAGGAAATGAAATTGACTACATCTTGAGAGGCAGGAAATGATCACTTAGTGCTGTCTCATTTAGCCTATTGATTAGTCAGAGCAAGGGTCAAAATCAACACCAAATTAGAAAAAGGGACCAAGATGGAAAGATATTGGGAATGATTGCAAAAGCTTCAACCTAACTATTCAAATGAACACACAAGGGAGTGGGGAGGTGTTAGAAAAAGGCAAAGAAATTGACCTTGACTGTGACCTTTTCCTGTAAAAGTTTAACCAGTGTAAGGCAAGCACTCCAACGAGGACATTTTTTAAAATGACTAGAAAGTGCCCCAGGCTGCAGATGTGGTTCATCCTGGCCCAGTAGTTGCTAGTGTTGCTGCTGCTTCCATTACTAGCATTTATACAGCTTTAAGGTTTCCAAACTAGTTTATAAATATTATCTCATTTTATTTTCCTAACACAAGGAGGTTAATAAATGCTGTTATTATTCCCCCATTTTATAGATGAGGAAACTGAGATCAAGGTTAAGATTTATCCAGTCACACAGCTGGTTAAGTGTCTGGATTTGAACTCAATTCTTGACTCTATCCATTGCATCAAAAACTAGCATCATGACTTTGTAAAAGCAAAAACGGAGGCAAAACTGAGTCTGGAAAATGTGGGGTCATATTTTCCCCCAAGTCACATTACCCCAAGAGTATTCCAGAGATAGCATGGTATGATAGATAAGGTTCTGGACTATGCCCTTACAACCACGCACAAAACTCAAAAACCAGCAACACATCACTTTAGGGTTCATAGTGCACTTACTTCCCTTATATCAACTCTCTTTTCTACAGATGAGTCCCAGAGAAATGAAGTGCTTTGCCCAAAGTAGCCCAGCTAATTCAGGGCAGAAATGAGATTAGAATCCTAGGCCCAAGGTCCCTGGTTTTCCCTGTTTTCCCCACAGTAGCCCAAATTTTGGCAATTGCTGCCCTGCCAGCCCCCACATGTAGTCTAGAGGAGCCTGTGCTAAATTGAATCCAATAAATGTTTCCAATACAGAGGAGATCAAGGAGTTAGCTTGTCTCTTTTTCCTCAGATGATCCAGGAAAGGAGACTGAGATGGGGTGACCCTCAGGGTTTTGAGGACTCTCAGCAGAAGGCATATATATATATATATACGATGCACAAATGTGTATTCCTGGGACATCTGTTATTAAAAACGGGGCTGGTGAAACAGGACTGGGTGGTACTGGCAGGAAGCATATAGAGCAACTAGAGAGCTGTGTGACTTTGGGTAAAATGGCTTCTGAGATCCAGGGATGGTTGAAACTCCAGGGGCTCCCTGGACAAGAATCTTACAGAGAGAAGACCAGTGGAAAGTGGCTGATGGCTTTGGAATCCAAGCACCTGGGTTCAAATCCTTGTGTTACTATCTGTGGAATCTTAGATAAGTCACTTATTTGGGGGGGGGGGCTTATTTTCCTGGTTTGTAAAATGGGAGAATTGGAGGAGATGATTTCCAAGGTCTCTTCTAACCCTATGCTGCTGTGCTTGGGAGCCTGTGGGTATTCTCTGCTCCCCTTTTCCCCAAGCTCTTACTTTGGGTCAGTTCCAGGGAAAAGCAGAGGCCTAGGGTAGAAGGGGCAGAAACCCCTCTGAGATTCTTCCTGTCCAATCCCTTGGTTTTTGCTACTGGAGAATCCAAAAATGAACTAGGAACAAATGTTTTTGATAGCCAATGTTAATCTTATACTTCAAGGTTTGTCAGATGTCTTATGTAAGCATTTTCACATTTTCTCCTTCTGACCAACTGGTAAAGTAAGTACAATACTACAGGTCTTATTCTTCCCATTTTGCAGGTGGAGAAATTGAGACCCGGGTGAAGTGACTCTCACCCACTGTCACACAGCTTGTAGGTATCTGAGGGGGCTTCCTCTCCTGTTCTCTCATGCCCCCAGATCTAGGTCTCTCTTCATCTCATACCCCCTCATTCAAGCAACTCTAGTGGCTCCTTATAGGATCAAATATAAAACTTCTCTTTGGCTTTTAAGGCCTTCCATAGACTAGACCCTTCCTACATTTTCAGTCTTGCATCTTACTCCCACAATGACATTGATCTCAATGTTGCTCATTGATCACCTGCCCCCCACAGCTTGAGTGCTCTTTCTCCTCACCTTTGCCTTTTCTGCTTTCCTTCTAGGCTCAGCCAAAGTCTCATCTTTCATATGATACTTTTTCCAGTTCCTCTTATTGCTAGGGCCTTTTCTCTGGGATTATCTCCAAAATATCCTCTATGTATTTTCTAACACAATTTGCATGTTGTCTCTTCCCGTTATCTTCAAATGAGGATCAAATGAAATAATATTTAGAAAGTGCTTGACACAGTGTCTAGCACAAAGTAGGCCTAATATAAATCCTTCCTTCCTTCTTTCCTTCTTTCCTCTTCTTCCTTCCTTCCTTCCTTCCTTTCTTCTTTTTTCCTCCCTCCCCCTCCCTCCTTCCCTCCCTCTCCCCTTCTCTTCCTTCCCTTCTTCCTTCCTGCCTTCTCTCCCTCCCTCCCTCTCTTCTTCCCTTCTTCTTTCCCTGCATCCCTCCCTCTTTCCTTTTGTGAACTCCTTCAAGTTCTGTGACTTCATTACAGCAAGCTGCTTCTCAGATCATAGGCTGTGCAGACATAGACCAACTATGGTCACTGGCAGCTAGAAAGTGGTATATAAACAGACTTTCCACAGGTAAATAGAGGAAACAGGAGCCATGGTTAATATCCTTGGGAAGCTCCCAGAATGGAGAGGGTAGAGACATGGTCTTTCCTAACCTGGGGTGCCTGGACTGAGCCATGTGGTGCTTACCTGGGAATGTGTGTATGTGTGCATGCACACATGTGAGACAGAGACAGAGTGAGACAGAGAGACAGACAAGACAGAGTGAGACAAGAGAGACAGACAAGATAGAGTGAGACAGAGAAAGAGGCAGAGAGACAGATAGAGAGACAGACAGACAGAGATTCAGAGACAGATAAATAGAGAGATGGGGAGATAGAGTCAGAGAAACAGACAGAAAAAGTGACAGAGACAGAGAGACGAGAGAGAGCAAGACAAACACAACGAGACAAAAATAAAGAAACAGAGACAGAGAGAGACACACAGATAGAGAGAGTTCAAAGAAATTCTTTTTCTGTGAGTTCCCCAATAGGGGACCTCTCCTTCTAGCTTCGATCTCTAAATGTGGTTACAGATTAGCCAGAGGTAAATTTTTCAGTATTTTCTGTTGGCCTTTTTCTCTGGACTAAGAAGGTGACGTGTTGTTGCAACAAGGTTAAAAGGAAATTTTGTGATGTTGTGAAACAAATGTTTTCCTGGGAGTCAGGAGACCTGGATTCTAAGCTCCAAGTCTGTCATTAATTCTTTATGTAACTGTAGTCAAATTAAGAAAGAATCAGACTAGAGATGATCATTGAATTTAAAGCTGGAAAGACATTGTAGGTGACTTGAGTTTAAACCCTTCATTTTATTATTATTTTTTTTATTAAAGCTTTTTATTTGCAAAACATGTATGGGTAATTTTTCAACATTGACCCTTGCAAAGTTTTCTGTTACAAATGTTTCCCTCCTTACCCCACCTCTCCCCTGGACGGCAGGAAGTCCAATACATGTTAATTATGTTAAAATATATGACAAATTGAATATACGTATACATAGTTATACAGTTATCTTGCTGTACAAGAAAAATCGTGTCTACAAGAAAAAAAATCTGAGAAGGGAAACACAATGCAAGCAAACATCAATAGAGAGCATGAAAATGTTATGTTGTGGTCCACACTTCACATCCCTCTCTCTGGGTGTATATGGCTTTCTTCACTGAACAATTGGAACTAGTTTGAAACATTTCATTGTTTATTTATTTATTTATTTATTTTTATTAAAGCTTTTTATTTGTATAACATATGTATGGGTAGTTCTCCAGCATTGATCTTTACAAAGCTTTCCATTACAAATTTTACCCCCAGTCTCCTCCCCTCCCCTAGATGGCAGGAAGTCCACTACATGTTAATAATGTTGAAATAGTTGACAAGTTGTGCAAGAAAAATCCTATCTACAAGAAAAAAAAGAAAATCAGAGAAAGGAAACACAATGAAAGCAAACCTCAATAGAGAGCATGAAAATGTTACGTTGTGGTCCATATTTCATATCCCTCTCTCTGGGTGTATATGGTTTTCTTCAGCGAACAATTGGAACTGGTTTGAGACAATCCTTTGTTGCAGAGAGCCATGTCCATCAGAATTGATCATCGTGTAATATTGTTGTTGCCGTGTATAATGATCTTCTGGTTCTGCTCGTTTCACTCAGCATCAGTTCATGCAAGTCTCTCCAAGCCTCTCTGAAATCGTCCTGCTGGTCATTTCTTACAGAGCAATAATATTCCATAACATTCATATACCATAATTTATTCAGCCACTCTCCAGTTGATGGACATCCCTTCAGTTTCCAGGTTCTAGCCACTACAAAAAGGGCTGCCACAAACATTCTTGCACATGTGGGTCCCTTTCCCTCCTCTAAGATCTCTTTGGGATATAAGCCCAGTAGAAACACTGCTGTAAACCCTTCATTTTATAAATGAAGTAACCACACAGCAAGTAAATGTCTGCCCAGGGGAAGGGAAGCTAACTTATAGTGTGGGATAAAACTGGGAAGCAGATCCATGTCCTGTCTCTGGGAATCTCAGTTTGTTGGGGCAGGAGGAGGAGACTTGTACCCATCCATCCCTTGGGGTGTTTATGGCCTGGGAGGAAAAAGCAGACACTCTTAGAAAAGAATACTATTGGACACTGTCTAGAACTGCAGGGAATAGCTTTAGATGCTCTTTTTCTTCTTCTTTCTTTTTTTTTATTCTTCTGCTTTGCTTCTTCCTCTTCTTTCTTCTTCCTCTTCTTCTTCTTCTCCTCCTTCTTTCTTTTCTTTCTTCTTCTTCCTCTTCTTCTTCTTTCTTCTTCCTTCTTCTTTTCCTTCTTCCTTTTCTTCTTCTCCTTCTTCTTCTTCTTTCTTCCTCTTCTTCTTCTTCTTCTCCTTCTTCCTCTTCTTCTTCTTCTTCTTCTTCTTCTTCTTCTTCTTCTTCTTCTTCTGCTGCTGCTGCTGCTGCTGCTGCTGCTGCTACTACTTCTTCTTCTTCTTCTTCTTCTGCTGCTGCTGCTGTTGCTACTGCTTCTTCTTCTTCTTCTTCTTCTTCTCTTCCTCCTCCTCCTCTTCCTCCTTTTGTATGTTAAAACTCCAATCTGCCTTTCCTCCCTCTTTTCTTACATGTCACTCAGGTTGTGGCTAAGCCATACTGGCTTACTTGCTTTCCCCTCATGGAGCACAAGATGCTTCATCTCCCATCTCTTTGCCTCTGTACCAGTTGCCCCCACCCTCCATCTCTTGCCTGGGATGCTGTCTCATTTCTTGGGTTCCCCATCCCCATTTCTATCATGATTCAGTTTCCCTCCCTCCCCTCTTTATCTTAATCCCCTCCATAGTGGTTAGTGCCTTCCCATCCAAGGTTACTTTGTGATTTGCCTTATATACAACTTAGATGGACTTCTCTGTCCATATATTGTCTCTTTGAAGAGCAGAATCTCCTTGGGGTCAAGATTTGTTTCATTTTTTCTCTGTATCCCTAGCACTTAGCACAGTGCCCGATGAATTGCAGCCATTTAATAAATGCTTGTTTATTGATAGATAAATAGGATGGCACAGGCGCATGGACACAAACATACATAGCTGCATGCACATGTTCCTGTTCAAGGATCCTATGAATAGGATAAAGAGAGTAGAGGGAAGGGCCTGGCACTGAGGAGGGAGGATCTCTCTAGGGCAGTGTGGGATTCCCCAACTATGGAGGCCAAGGGCTTGCCTTGTGGGTTGTGAATCCCTGTGGCCTGTGCAAGACACTCCCAGGCTCAGGCCTTGGTGGAACTGTGCCCATTGGCCTGGAGTCCAGGGAATTGTTTTGTTTTCATTGAGTTTTTAAAACAATCCATTCTAAATAGTTGATCTCTGTTTAGAGCCAGAGGTAGCCATGGTGCTTTTTCGAATCCAGCTCTTTAAATAAAGGAAACTAGCCCAGAGAGTGGGAATCACTTATCTTAAATCACCCAGAAAATAAGCACTGGGGAGGTCTAAAAAATGGATTTTAGAGGGGATGCTGGTAGATATGTTGGCAGTTGCAGAAACAGATTCGTCCCTGCTACTCTGGTGCCTGGCAGAATAGGCCATCCTCCATCAGGGGAAACCTGGATTTTGGGGTATATGGGACAGGTTATACCACCTAACCTTTATTTTACAAACAGGGAAACAGAGAAGGGAATTCAGGATCCCCTCTTGCTTTCCTTCAAATTTGAGAATCCAGGAAACACCCAAGGCACAAACTAGCCCAGACTCAGGGCCAGGGGTGAGGCTCCTTACCTCTCAAGACAGATCTTGAGGACCCCCCACCCAAAAGCAGCTTCTCTGTCCCAGAAGAGAAACACCTCATTTATGTTTAACTTGAATCACCAGTGGAAACCCTTTAGGGTCCAAAGGGATGAGAAACTCAGATGTTCTATACTGGAAGGAGCCCTGAATTTGAAGTCAGAAAACAAGTGGGTTTGAATTTTAACTGCAACCACCAATTTACTCTCCTCTTTCCTGGGCCTCAGTTTCCTTGAGGGTCAGGGAGAATGGCTCTAGGTTTTCTTTAAGTTCTTTTCTAGTTCTAGGTCTTGTGAATATTTTTACCAAACAACAGTTAGCCAAAGTAAGAAGAAAATGATAAGAGGTTCAGAATGTAAGCTCCAAGCAAGCAAACAAGGATGTTTTCATTGTCTAGCAGGGTTCTTAGCTCAGGTTCAGGAAACTTGTTTTCAGAAATAGTTTGATAATTTCTAAAATTCTACATTGCTTCCTTTGTAATTTTATGTATTTTATTTTATGCATCAGAAACATGAGTTTGAGAAGGGACTTGTGGCACACAAAAGGTTAAGTAGCCCTGTTTGCCCATGTATGTTGGGGACAGACTGAGTGGGGGGCTCTCTTGTCCTAGACTTCTGATTGTTTTTTTCCAACTTGTCTTGGGGGGGAGGGAGGGAGGGTCGGAGGGATGGCCAGGACTCTTAGTTGCCATGTGGATCCTGCCTGTTGACTCTGGCGGGTCTCAGCTGAGCAGCTCCCAAAGTCTGAAACCCAAGGTAGGAAGGAAGCCACAAGCATGTTTGGAATCAGCCGTCTCAGCGCCCGCCTGGCGGGGCTGGCGTAGGGGCTGCACATGGAACTGTTTTGCTGTATCGATGTACAGGAGGGGAAACTCCGCTGCATTGTGAGGAGAGAGGGACTGTGTGTCTGAGTGCCAGCTTGCTACCTTCCCCCCGGGGCCACTTTCTTGAATGGGCATGGGTGGGTTAGGGTACCAGCCCCCTGGCACTGCCTGGCTTCCTGGGCAGGACTGCCTGTGTAAGTTCTCTGCTCTCTCAGCAGGGTGGGTGCTGGTCTGGGAACAAGTGCTGGGGGTCCTGGCTGCGGACACCTCCAGTTCTCAGAGCCTGCCTTTGATTGGAAACTTCCTGTGCTGGTAGCCCTGAAGCTGACCAGCCAGGAAGGCTGCTGCCCCAGAGCCGTTCAGAGGACCTAGCGTTGTGCTTTCTTACTTCTGGCTCCTGTGGAGCTCAGCACGTTGCTAGGCTCCCATGAGCTTGCTGGAGATGTCATTGGTTAATTTTCCCAGAATCCAAGAGAAGACAGGCAGGGGTAGTGACCATTTTTAACAGGTGAGGAACTCCATAGGTGGCTTTTGAGTCAAGTTTTTTTTTTTTTCACCTCATTCTTCTGTAAAATGGGGATAATGTTCACATAACCTACTTCTTGGTATTGCTGGGTGGAAGAGTGTTTTGTCTGTATTGGAGCGGGTATTAGGGAGTATTCTTTCTCTTTCTCTTCTCCCACTGTCCCAGGAGCCCCAATTAGAAAGGGTCAAGTAGGTGCTGAATAATTAAACAGGCTGGGGCTACCTGGGTGCCCCGAGGCATGCTCCTGCCAGCCAACTTAAGTAGGGATGCAATTAGATGGAGACCTGCAGGGTTGGGCCTGGACCGCCCCACCCTCCCTCTTCAGGAAGCCCTTCTCTTGGACCTGGGCCAAAGCCAGTCTGAGCAGCTCCATCTGATGGGAATTAGGTCGAACAGACTTGGGGGAGGTTGTCTTCTGTCCTCATTTGGGTTTACAGGCTGTGAGTATGGCAGCTCCAGAGTTGAGAAGAACCAGAGCTTGATCATAAGGGAACATCTGCAGCAACATCTGCAGCTTGGCGAGAGGATGGTTTACAGCAAACACAATGTCAATGGCTCAGTTAGACAGCTCAGCCCTAGAGGCTGGCACCGGGAGGTAGGGAAAGAATCAAAGAAGCACAGAGCTGGGAAGGGACCTCAGAGAACAGCCGGTCCCAACCCCCTCATTTTTTCCCTTTGGATTTTTTTTTTTAAATTCTGGACTTAAACATCAAATAAAGAGAGCATTTCTGTATACAGAATAGAACAAAAGAAGATGATTGTGCATAAAACTGTTTATCGCCATTATATGCAGTTTGTTTTTCTTTTTAAGTATATAATAAATTCAGCATACTTTTCAAAGTGGTCCTGCTTGTCGGTGATTCCTTCTGGTTTTCCTTATGTTCTTCTCTGGACATTAAAAAAAAAAAGAACATTTAACGAATATGTGTAGTCAAGCAAAACGAATTTCCATGTTGGCTATGTCCATTTTACATTCTTGAGTCTGTCTAGATCAGGAGGTAGGGACCTTGCTCATCACTGCTACTTTGTTAGGGTGATTGGTCATTGCATTGATCTGAGTTCTTAAATCTTTGAAAGTTGTTTTTCTTTAGATTGTTCTGGTTCTACTCCAGTTTTCATTGGTTCTTGTAAGTCTTCCCAGATTTATCCAGAACTCTCTTACCATTTCTTACAGTATAGTAATATTTCATTTTGTTCACATACCATAATATATTCAGTTATTCTCCAGGATATGGGCACTCCCCTCGTTTCCAGCTCTTTGCCATTATAAAAAGAGCTGGTATAAATATTTTTGCATGTGAGTCTTCTTCCTCTTTATTTGATTTTTTAAAAAATAACTCTTCACAGACAAAGAAACTGAGACCCAGTTTCCCAGAGGCTACATACACAGTAACTTAGTAGCAGAGTCAGTAAGGATTAGGATTGAAGTCTCTAGCTCAAAACAGAGCATTTTTCAACAGTATCACACACTGGTTCCTGGGCAGGGCTGTTTATGGTTATCCTGTTATATGATTTTAATAGTTGAAGTCCTCTGCTTTCTGGGCATGGTGGGTGCTGAGCTAAAAAGAACTGTTGGGGTTCTCAGTTATGGACACCCACAGTTCTCCCATACTGACTTTGGGAACTTTCTCTGCTGGAAACCCCGAAGCTACCAATCTCACCTCCACTCTCCCCCCCCCTGCAAAAAAAGAAAAAAAGATGAAGAGAGGGGATTTAGGATTTTAGAGTTACAAGAGATCTGAGAAATCATCTTCCCCAATCTGCCTATTTTTATAGGCAGGGAAACCATGGGGGGGGGGGGACTTAGTTGTTTCTCCCTGACTTCCAAGTCCACTCTTGGCAGCTCAGAAATTTGGAGGGCAGTAAAGGGAAAGAAGTGATTTATTTATTACCTTGGACATAGGTTCAAATGGCTAGACTCTTGTCTGCAAAATGAGAGGGGCTGGGTGATCTCCAATTCCATCTGTAGCAACTGTGACTCTGAAGTGATCTCTCCCAGCTCTCAGGGAAGGACCCTTCTGAGGATTGCTTTTGGAGGTTCTAGCCTGTGGCCCTGTCCCCTGATGGGACAGCTGGCTCTTCCACATTCCCAGAGGGAGTATATATATATATATATATGTGTGTGTGTGTATGGTAAGGGTATAAATTAATCCAGTGACTTGCTCTCTCCTTTTGTAGTAGAGACAAGGAAGGAAGTGTCTTGAGGAACAAACCTTTTTCAGTTCTCCCTCATCTCTCAGCTGTGGGTGACTAAAGTCCCAAGACCAGGCACAGATCTTAGATTTAGATCTGGATTGGAAACTGAATGGATGCCCATCAATTGGAGAGTGGCTGAATAAGTTATGGTATATGAATGTTATGGAATATTATTGCTCTGTAAGAAACGACCAGCAGGACGATTTCAGAGAGGCCTGGAGAGACTTGCATGAACTGATGCTGAGTGAAGTGAGTAGAACCAGGAGATCATTGTACCCAGTAGCAGCAACATTGTATGATCATTGGCTGTGATAGACCTAGCCCTTCTCAGCAATACAGTAATTGAAGACAATTTCAATAGACTTGGGATGGAGGATGCCATCTGGATCCAGAGGGAGAACTATGGAAAATGGGTGCAGATTGAAGCACACTATTTTCACTTTTTTGTTGTTTGCTTTTTCTTTCTTGTAGTTTTCCCCTTTTGTTCTGATTTTTCTTTCACAACATGACTGATATGGAAATATATTTATTTGATTGTACATGTCTAACCTATATCAGTTTGCTTGCTGATTTGGGGAGGAGGAAGTAAGGAGAGAAGGAGAAAAATTTGGAAGTCAGTCTTACAAAAATGAATATTGAAATCTATCTTTACATGTAATTGGAAAAATAAAGTGCTATTGAGGAAAAAAAAAGGAAAAGAAAAATATATTTAAAAAAAAACAGATTTAAATCTGAAAGTGTCCTTGGAGGTTATTTTGGTTATCTACTTCCAATCCCCTCATTTTACACATAAGGCCGTAAGTGATTAAGTAGCTTGCCCATAGGTTACACAATAGTAGAAACAGGATTCCAACTCTGACTTCCTCTGACTTCTAGACCTCATCTCACTGTATCCCATGTTCTTTGGTCAGAGGCTCTTTGCTGTTCAGTGGGAACTCTGTCTCCTCCACTTTGAATAATTGAAGGGGAAAGGGGAGGGGGCCAACAGGAGACTATAGCCTGCCAATTGGGACTGATGAAGTCACAGGCAGGACACCTGTCACAGGCCCCCTGGGGACCTGTGTCTGACTCAGACACTGAGTGGGAGGCAGGTGAGCATTGACAGGATTTCAAATGTCAGACACCAAGAGGCTGCACCTGTCCTTCCCCAGGGCAAGGGGGAATGTGCTTATCACTTTGTGGAATCCCTCACTTCTTCTTTCCCTTCCCCTAATTATCTAATTGCTTCCTTTCCCTTCCACCTTTTATTTCTGCATTACTGAGGAGCCTAAATCATTGTTATAATAGTACAAAGAACACTCGAGAGCTGAGGTTCAAATATTAATCTGCTTTTTATGATGTTACCCAGAGAAGGTCCTTTAGCTGTTTGCCTCTCTTTACTGCTCTATAAAGTGAGGGGATTGGACATAACGATCTCTCTTCTCTGAGGGCGTGCAATCCAGATATTCTCTGATCCAGTTGCTGGGGTGGGTGACATGAGTGAGAGTGTCTCTGCTGAGAGGTTCTTGGCACTTTAAAAAAAATAATTCATATTTAGTTGAATAGGGATAGCTGAGGAAGGCTTGCCAGTCTTAGCATCTACTTATCACACTCACGGAATAAGCCTTCTGCCAGGAACTGCCAGAGGGGAAGCCCGAGGGACTTCCTTCATCAGCTGCCTCACTTCTAAGGCATAGTTAGTGAGCTCCTCCCCTACAAGATATATTGAGAATTCACTGTGAAAGCACTTTCAGAGATGTCGACCAGCAGCTCACCACCATAGCAAAACCATAATTCCTGTGAAGACCTAAGAGGTCTTCAATGATCGCATGCCCTACACGAACCAAAAGTGGTTTTTGATTTCTGGGTGTTTTAATCTTAGCGCTCTCTCTCTCTGTCCCTCTGTCTTTCTTCTCCTCTTCCTCCTCTTCTTCTTCTTCTCCTTCTTTGTCTTCTTCTTTGTCGTCTTCTCCTTCTTCTTCTTCTCCTTCTCCTCCTCCTTCTCCTCCCCCTTTTCCTCCTCCTTTTCCATCCTTCTCCTCCTTTTCCTTCCTTCCTCCTCCTCCTCTTCCTCCTCCTCCTTCTTCTCTTCTTCCTCCTTCTCTTCCTCTTCCTCCTTCACCTTCTCCTCCTCCCCCTTCTCCTCCTCCTTTTCCTTCCTTCTCCTCCTTCTTTCTCCTCCTCCTCCTCCTCCTTCTCCTTCTTCTCTTCTTCCTCTTTCTCTTCCTCTTCCTCCTTCACCTTCTCCTCCTCCCCCTTCTCCTCCTCCTTTTCCTTCCTTCTCCCCCTTCTTTCTCCTCCTCCTTTCCTCCTCCTTCTCTTTCTCCTCTGTCTTTCTTTGTCTGTCTCTCTCTCTCCCCCTCTCTCTTTCTGTCTCTCCATCTTCCTCCCTTCCTCTTCCCTCCCCCCCTAAATGTCCAGGATGAGAGGGGGAACATAATAATCCCATTGTCCTCTAATTGGGAAAAGACCATTCCTGGAGTGTTGTGTACAGTTCTGAGAGCCCCATTCTAGAGAGAGACATTGACAAGTGGAAGGATGTGACTAGGGTGATGAGGGAGGAGTCTCAAAATCACACCAAAGGAGTTCAGGGTGTTTTTTAGGTTAGAGGGTAGGCAGCAGCTGTCTTCAAACATCTGAAGGTCTCTGCGTGGGGTTGAAGGATTAGGTTGTTCCCACAGGGGAGCAGTGGGATCAATGGGTGGAATTTACGGGGTTCTGGATTCTTAGCTCTGGGTGATGGGTTTCACAGCCTGGAACAGTTCCCAGGGATGGGTGATGGGAGAGTCCGGCTGCCAACCCAAATCAGAAAGGCAGGGGCTGGAGGGTGTGCCTGCCCCGCCGGCCCAAGAAGAGGGGCCACGCTGTGTGCTTCCAGGACGGCAGACGCCACGGAGATCTGAAATTTCCCTGGAATAAAATACGAGGGCTCTTTGGAATGAGCAGAAACCCTGCTTGCTGGCTTGTTCTGGGCTTTGGAAATTCATCTACAGGGATGGCAATTAGGGGGTCTGGGAGACTGAGCTCGTTAACTCCTTTCCTCCATCTCCTTCCATTCCCTGCCATGCCTGAGTCAATAAAGGAGGCAGACTCGGAGGCATTCTGAGAGCTATTAAGGGAGTGCCTGCTTGGTTCCCAGGGTGATCCCATCACCCTGGCACCCAATGTCATCACATTGTTATTTGGCCATCTGGCATCACCCTATCACCTCTTACCCTCGCTGTCTCTGAACCCCATCCCTCCAGGGGGCTGCTTCTTTGTAGCTCTGCTATTGATTGCCCCATCACCACCATCCCTGGGTAATAAATAAAAAACCCACCCTGATTTAGTACTTTGTCATTTTCAAAATGCTTTCCTCACAACTCTGAAATGAAAGCAGTGCAAATGATGTTATTCCTGCTTTAAATAGGAGGAACCTGAGGCTGGTCAGAAGGAGTAAATGTCTTAGGTGGGACTCGATCCTGGTCTCCTGTCTGCAAGCTCAGGGCTTTCCCCCCACTACATCTTGCTGCCTTCTATCTGACTCGATCACTGGGGAGCCCTAAGATTCAAACCCTGACCCCCAGATGGGTAAGAGCTGGGACCTTTAACCCTAAGCTCTCTTAGATAACATCATTCCCCAAGTTGAGTACTTCGTGGGCTCTCCTTAGTCTGGAGCCACCTGGCAAGGTTAATGACAATTAGCACCATCATAATTAAAGGGCGTCTGTCAGTAGAGTAGAGGAGTCCAGGAAGCTGTCCCTTATGGGAAGGAGGAGGGGTATCAATAATTAATGAAGGTAATTTAGGGCAAGGTATGAGTTAATGAAAATGTACAGTGGAGTAATTACAAAGCATGGTGGGAGCCTTTGTGTGGGGGGACAGCCAGCAAAAGCCTAGGACAGCTTTGGTTGAGTAGTTCAGGGAGGATAGCCAAGGAAAACCTCCAACTTTCACAGCCTCACGTCAGTGACAGGATGAGATGGGTTCCAGCTGATGGAGGTATCCCATTGGGCTAGCTAGGATCATGAACAAGGATGAATCCAGTATGGGCTGTTCCTAACCTCAATACTTATTCAGTGTGTCCCAAGAAGACCCAAGAGCTATCTGCGGGTTGGAAGTAGCCCTGTTTGAGGTGCTGTTAGTACAGATGCATTTTGTCTAGGTCAGATTTAGAGCTAGAAGGGTCCTTAATGGTATGTTGTTAATACAACTCTTTCATTTTACAGATGGGGAAACTGAGACCCAAAGAAGCTAAAAACAGGAAATAGTTAATTACTCTGGGCTCATTCCCCTAATTGTAAAGTGAGGAGCCTGGGCCAGATTATCTCATAAGGAGCCTTTAGCTCTTAAATTTTAGGATTCTATAAATCTGGTAAGGACAGTGAGAAATAATCCCCAAAGGCTATCTCTTGTCTGCTTTCTTTCCTTCTCCATACCTTCTCTGATCTCTACCTTGGTGAGGGGGACTGGAAATTTCCTATTGAATCCCTACACCCCACCTGTCCCAAACTGGTCATCACAGGTTCCTCCCACTGGGGCTGTGCTGAGGGTGTGGTTGGCATGGGTTAAATGCTAGGGTAGAGTAGAAAGGAAATTATCCTTGCCCCAGCTCGAGTTTTCTCATTTTAAAGAGCTGAGTAGTTGGGGGAAAGGGAAGGAAAGGAGAAAGCTAATGGGGGAGAGAAGGGAGATTCCAGGACTGGATTTGGGAGTCATGATGAGCTAGTTTCCGATCCCAGATCTGCTCCTTGCTACCTTTTGTTTTCTCATTTGGAAAATGGTAAAATTTTGGGGGGAATTGGGGGGCTGTTGTGAGACTTGGTTTCTAGTCCAGTTGCTAATTCATTTTGTGGCTTTTAATAACTTCTGTGGTCCTCAGTTTGCTCATCTGTAAAATGGGGGAGTTGGGATAGATGACTTTTAGGATTCTATCTGAGGACTCTCAGTCTGTGAAAATGCCATTGGACCACTTACTTAACCATCTAAGGCTATTTGTCAAGCAGGATGCCTTCCCACTCCCGTTACCTGACTATTCCCTGTGTTATCCTGTGAGCTTCCCAGGGGCTGTTCTTTCTCTGTCTCCCTCTTTCCTGTAGCTGAACTAAGCTGAACTAAGAACCAGGCACAGGCACTTGAATGGTGAGGGGAGAGTAAGTATCCAATCGAGTACAGAAAGCTGGGATGGCTTCTTCATTTCCAAAGCCCAGAAAGAGCCAGGCCTTGGTCTGTGATCTAGGACACACTTCAGGTTTTGCTCTGGCTCCTCTCCTTCAGGAGGGAACAGATGTTTTTGCCCTGGAGATCTGGAGCCTCCATCTGTCTCTTAGGTCTTTGGAAGTTGGGGGGAATGACCCTTTTCTTCCACAGCCTAGGCGGAAATCCAGCAGGAACATCTTGAGAATAAGTCAACAAACACTCATTAAGCAAGCACTGGAGGAAGAATCTGGATGGCCATAGTACAGTGGGAAAGAATGCTGGATTTGGAGCTGTCGGAACTGGATTCAAATCCTGACTGCCATCTGGGTGTGCTGTGTAGTCTCTCGATCTTTTTCTCATTTATAAAATGAGGGGATTGGGTCAGATGCCTTCTCTATGTCCAGTTTTAAGTCTATGGGATGAAGTTTGGTCTTTGACTAACCCCCCTCCCACCCCCAAATCTTCTGGCTATAAATCTTTGATCACTGAAGCATGCTTTCGGTTTAGTTTTTTTGTTTTTTTCCAAAAGGATATGAGAAATTCTGTCTCCCTGGGGTTGCTCCAGGAGTTTTCTCTTGGTAAGAGCAAGGGAAGGGGGTTCTAGGAGAGACAAAGAGACTGGTGCCGGCAGATATAGCACTGGACACAGCCCAAGATAGACCGGTCCCCAAACCGGCTCTTTGTCGGGAGGGGGGTCCTGTGCTTTATAGGAGCTTTTCAGAGGAGCCTCTGGCCCCCTAGAGGGGCAGCCTCATTGTCTGAGGGGCAGTCACGGTGGAAGGAAACAAGACCCGAGGCAGGAAGCAGGAGGGGCCGGAGTCCATTCCAACTTTTATACGTCCCTCCTTGATGCTCAATGAGCGGAGTCCCCAAAGCAGTTGGAAAACAGCTCTTTCTGCACTTCTACCCCTGCCTCCATTCTGAGCTGGGCCCAAATAATTCAATTCAACAAATTCTGCAAACATTTACTAAGTGCCTCCTGCAGCCTAACCTTTTAGTGGTCTGTAATTGTTTCCTGTGTGTTTTGTCCCCCCAGTCAGGCCCTGAGCTCAGCCCGATACTTCTCTTGTCTCCCCTGCAGTATTAGGCTCTGTAAATGCTTGTCAGATAGATGAATGGCTAGATGGATGGACGGTCCTGACCCCCTACCCCACTGATGGCAGGGCCATGGGCTCCGAGCTGTGTCCCTGGGAGTGGGAATGGGCAGCATTAGCCACACTCTCTGCTCTGTTCTTCTTGGGATCAATGGTAGGCATTTGTAAGAAAGCTTGCTCTTCAGCTGGAATGGTGGGTTAGTCTATGACTGAGGCTAGAGGTCAGGCAGGGACCAGGGACAGGGCTCGATCTGGGCCTGGATTTTAGGAGTTTGAGCCATTAGGTCAACCCTTCCATTTTAAATATGAGAGGTTAAGCTAGTTGTTTGGGGGTGACATAGCTAGTAAGTATCCCGGTGGGGATTTGAACATGGGGCTGAGGGACAGAGCTCAGTGATCCCCTACCACATACACATTCCCAGCCTTCCCCATATTTACTCCTAAAACTTAATGTATGGGGTGATTACAGTGTATCCCCAAAGGAACCTCAGATAATGAAGGCATAATTGAAGGAGAGAAGAGGCCATATGGTCGCCTTTGTTGGGCATTTCCTAGAACCAGGGGCCCAGACACCTTGATTGCTTTACATTTGGGTACTCTGACCACGGAGCTTCCCTTAGATCTCCATCTCCCTCTGTTATAGATTATCTGCTGAGAGGGATGGAGGAGAGCTCCTAAACTGGTTTGTGCTGCTGGGCAGTCTCAGTGAGGGGTTAGGAACCACTGTTTGGCCTACGTGGGAGTCAGTTTGCGATGATGGCTACGGCTCCATCCATGTACAGAGTTGGTCTAGAGGTAACAATTTAGGGGTAAATTGAATTGGGAGGGGACACATTGTGGGCAGCCTAGAATGTCAGACTGTGAATACCTCCTCAGGACTTCAGGGGACCTGGAAAGACTTTTGAGCTAATAAATGATGGGATGAAAGTGTTTTAAGAAGATTAACTGCATCTCAGCACGGGTGCTCCCTGTGAAGAATGGTTGTGATAACTGCAGCTATTACTGTTCCAATTAGTGATCTGTGTAGTAAAGCCTTAACGACTCCATCAGTCACTACGATAGGGACTCTAATCACAGGGTTACAGACCATGAGGGAAAATAAGCCCTTCACACTGCCTGTAGTAGCTCTGTTCTGGCCTAGTACCTTAAAGGAAGCATAAGGGCTATAGTTCTTCTCTCCTCTGCCCCAGAACATAAGATGGAGAGCAGCTTTGATACCTACCCCCTAAGGGTGATAGTAGCTGGTCCAATCCCCCTATTTTATCCAGAGTAAAATGAGTTCCCAAAGAGATGAAGTGAATTTTGGGTAGTAAGTCACAGGGGCAGGATCTGAATCTAGGCCTTCAGATTTCAAATCCAGTGCTCTTTAAACTACCTTTTGTAGGCTACAAGTTTGATGGAATGTGGCCAGGATGCCGGCCCGTGGTGGCGGCTCTAAGGGGTCAGTAAGGTTGTGGGAAGATTATTGATGTTGAAATGAAAATCCCTTGTCCAGATAGGGAATGTGGGGACTGCAGGTACAGGATGATGGGTGGTCAGATATGGCCAATCTGCTGGTTTGTTTTGCTTAGCTGCTTTGTTATAAAGGAGAATTTTCCAGCTGGAAGGATGGGTCAGTTATTGGAGAATGACCGGGTTGTTTAAAAAAGATAAAAAGATTGAGGTCATACCCCTCTCTAGACAAAGTTTCACATGAATGAGACTGATGTCTAGATTTCATTCAGATAAAGTGGAATAGAAGTAAATAGCCCCAATTCCAACCCTGTAGTTAGCCCCAGAGCAAATGATCTAGTCGGGGACTTCTAAAAGGAAATGTCTGAATCAGACTGAAGAATTTGGTTTATCCTTCTAATCTTCAAGGTCCTTCGAGATGCCCTTCCTGTTACTTTTACCAGGGCTTCTTACATTTTTTCCACTCATGACCCCTTTTTACCTAAGAAATTTTTATGTGTGGGGCAGCTAGGTGGTCCCCAGCCCTGAAGTCAGGAGGACCTGAGTTCAAATCTGGCCTCAGATACTTAACACTTCCTGGCTGTGTGACCCTGGGCAAGTCACTTAGCCCCAATTGCCCCAGCAAAAACAAACAAACAAACAAATAAACTATGTGACCCTGGGTAACAGGCATATAAAATAGTATGCAAACCAAACTAATAATAAACCATAATTTTGCTACCCCTACATTCAATTATGTGACCCCATGTGGGTGGAGACCCAGTCTAAGAAGCTTTGACTTAAACAACAAACTTAAACAACTGCTCTGTGAGCTCTGATTTGGGGAGGAGACCTGGCCCTTGTTCTTAGTGGGGGCTTGCTCTGATGGGAAGACACAGCTCTGATCTTAGGGAGCTGCTCATCTAAGGAAGGGGATAGATTGACATTGAACCCCAAAAATTAGAGATAAAAGGAACTCATCTAGTCCAAGCTTTTGCCTTATAGACAAGAAAACTGAGAACTCTGGGATAGGAAAGGACAAACATTCTCTAGGGCTCACAGTGGGTAGAAAGACCCTAGACCAACGTGCTCACATGTGCCCTGCCCTCTATCTCCCCAGGAGCCTGATGCCTCGGACACTGGATGGGCAGATCACCATGGAGAAGACCCCCAGCTACTTTGTGACAAAGGAGGCCCCTCGGCGCATACACAACATGTCTCAGGACACCAAACTGATTGTGGTTGTTCGGAACCCCGTCACGCGGGCCATTTCGGACTATACTCAGACGTTGTCCAAGAACCCCTCCATCCCGAGCTTCCAGGCCCTGGCCTTCCGCAATGGCAGTACCGGGCTGGTGGATACCACGTGGAGCGCTGTGCGCATCGGGATCTACGCCAAGCACCTGGACAACTGGCTGCAGTACTTCCCGCTCTCCCACTTCCTATTTGTGAGCGGGGAGAGGCTGGTGAGCGACCCGGCCGGGGAGATGGGCCGAGTGCAGGATTTCCTGGGCCTCAAGAGGGTTGTGACGGACAAGCACTTCTACTTCAATGAGACCAAAGGCTTCCCTTGCCTGAAGAAGCCAGAAGGCAGCAGCCGCCCTCGATGTCTGGGCAAGTCCAAGGGCAGACCCCATCCCCACATTGAGGAGCACGTGGTCCAGCGCCTGAGAGAGTTCTACCGGCCTTTCAACCTCAAGTTCTACCAGATGACCGGGCAGGACTTTGGGTGGGACTGACCCAGGCCCTGGGAACCCTGCTGATAGTGGGTGGGATGAGGAGCCTCTCGAACCCAGGCAGGGGCTGCCAAGAGCAGCGGGGGTCACGGCTAAGACAAGGAAAAGATCTCTGAAGGTGCCCGTCTGGGCCTGGCTTGGACTTGAGCCTAGTACCAGGCTTTAGAAAGTTTGACAATGGTTCTAATTTATATCTGCTCTCCTAGTAGAGAGCAAGCAATTGTACACTTACTGAGTAGAGAGAGATATTTAAGAAATAAAACAGTCAGATAAATATTCTTCCACATAAACCTTCGTGGTCTCTATTGCCTGGATGCTTCAGGTGGGGAGGAAAAGTGGGAAAATGGGAGGACTGGGTTTTAATCTCTTTCATATTTGTACAGCTCATGGTCATTAGGTAACATGTCCCTCACTGAGCATAACTTGGGGATCCACTGGCAGAGCCAGAGCGGTAGGGATTGGACTTTCAGCCAGACAACTTCATTCTGTTCTCTACTGCCCCAGAAAGTGCCTAGCTCATAGCTGGACGTGTCACCCAAGGGAGGGTGTCTCTGCCCCAAATTTCCAAATCACCCTCCTCCCCACATATACACACACACACACACACACACACACACACACTTAATACCGCAAACATTATCCTCCAAATCCTTTTTCTCTGCTGATTCCTCACTTTAAATCTTATCCCTAATGCCTTCATCTCCCACCCACTTCTTGCCCTTCACCATACTCCTCATTCGCCACACTGACCCCTTCCCCAAAACCTGCATCCCTTATCCACCCCTTCCTCCAAGCTTCGTCTCCCACACACGTCTTCTGCCAAACTTAATCACTCATTTAAAGACATCCTTGAATTCCCTTTACAGTATTCCTGACAAGGACATCCAGCTTCCACTTGGGGACCTCATTAAAGTGGAATCCCCTGTCTCCCAAAGCAACCCATTCTGCTTTGGGAAAACTCTTTCTACTCTTAAAAACTCTTAAATCTACCTTCCTATAGCTTCTTCCCGTGGCTTTTAATTTTGCCCTCAGAGGCCAAGGAAAACAAATCTAATCCCCCATCTGCTGGATAGTCCTTTTAAATACTTGAAGACAGCTATCAAGTTCCCTCTAAATCTCCCTTTGCCTAGGCTAAACATCCTTGCTCCTTCAACCAGTTCTCCTAAGGCATGGTCTTTGGTACCCTCAATATCCTGATAGCCTCCTGACTCCTGGGAGACAGGATTTCTCACCTTTTGTTGGAACCCCACCTCCCCAACCCATGCTTCAGAGATCAAAGATTTAGAGCTGGAAGAGACCAAAGAGGTCAACCAGTGCAGCTCTTTCATTTTATAGATGAGGAAACTGAGACCCAGAAATATTAGATGGTTTGCCTAGGGTCACACAGGTGGTAAGTATCAAAGATGAGCTCAGAACCAATTCTGAGACCATTTCTCTATCCACTGTGCTAAACTGCCTCTTGTGGTACAGTTGACCAATTCATGACTTTTTTTAGTCAATTCAAATTTTTTTTTTTTTGCTTTTTGCTGAGGCAATTGGGGTTAAGTGACTTGCCCAGGGTCACACAGCTAGAGTCAATTCAATTTAACAAACATTTATTATTCACCTACTGTATGTAAAGCACTGCATTAAATACTGAGGATACAAGAAAAAACAATTCAAAAAACTTATATTTTCATGAGGGAGACCAGATTTTGGGAGGGGAAGTAAAAAAAAAAAAGTACATGGAATGGGTAGCATATGAGCTGAATCCTGAAAGAAGTTTAGGGACCTAAGTTTAGCTGGAAGACACTGTATGAAGGGGAGTAGTGGGAAATAAAGCTGAAAAGGTAGATTATATCCCTAGTAATAATAGGAAGCCATTGTATTCTTTGGGTCTGGTTACTTAACCAGTTCTAAATAAATTTAACTATAGAATTATCTATCCCACATCATTATGTCCACGAGGATAACATGAGAGATTTTGTCAAATGCCTCACTGATATGTTAGTATGCTATAGCTAAAGCATTCCCCTGATTCCCACTCTAGTGACCCTGTCAGAAAAGGAAATAAGATTAATCTGGCATGACCTGCTCCTGATGAAGTCAAGTGATCCCCTCCTTGGGTTGATTTCCTATCCCCACTCTGCCCCAACCCCGCAGAGTATGAAGTTATTGGATCCTAGGTATCATGTCTCTGAACTCTCTGAAATCTGCTCTCTGAAAATCTGAAAGAACCCGCTTTCCTCTGTCACAGTAAAACAGAATGGTCACTTGCCCCAGAGGTTTCTGTGGTTCCTATTTCAGCAACCAGCCTAGTTAGAGCCCAGTTCCTCGTTAGATGCAGTCCTTTCTTAGCTGCCATTATTGTTTTATTTTATTTTAATGTTTTAAGTGATATGTCTTATTTTTCATCATGTACGTTTCTTAGGGTAGCTATTCACCATTACTTCCCCTCAGCCATGCTTTATAACAAAGAATAAAGAGAAAAAAAAATCTAGTTCAGGAAAACTAACCAGCACATTAACCAATTCATGCCTGTATTTTAAATTGTGGTTTGGAAATCCGAAATTCCATTCCCAGATGCCATCTTCTTAACCAGCTGTTCTTCACTTCCCAAGTCTGCTGTTCCCATCTGAATCCCTCTTTTAAACAGCTTACAGTAATTTAAAGACCAGTTGTACTCCTAAGACCTTCAGTTTCTGGCCCTGGATCTCACACTCCTCAGGAATTCTTTTTGTGTTCCTTCTGGTGATATCATTTGTCACCACATGAATTTCAAGGAGTAGGTAGTGGTCACAGGGCTTAATAATTCTTGAGGTTCTCCATCAAATTCTGGATACATGATCCAGAATGGAGCAGACATCTCGCTATTGCTCATGGCAGGTTGACAAATCACTGCCTCAGTCCCTCTCAAGATAGGAGTCCTCAATCTTTGTCACTTATTACTTCTTCCTCTGCTTCTTATTAAATAATCTCTCATCTGATGGCATCAGTAGCTTCACGTCTTCTTTTTCTTTTTTTTTTTTTAACAAGTCAATGTGGGGCTAAGTGACTTGTCCAAGATCAGACAGCTAGTAAGTATTAAATTTCTTAAGTATGGATTTGAACTCAGACCTTCCTGACTGCCACTATGCCATCCAGCTGTCCCTTCATGTTTCCTTTCCTTGGAAAATGAGAAATTGCTACCTCTGAAGAAAGTCTAGCTTAATCCTTTTCAGTTTACTCTACCCACCTATTTCCTGACACCCTTCAAAATTATTTATCTTCTGGTTTCTATTTTTAAACCCTTCTGCCATTTTTTCTTTTATATATATATAATAGCCTTTTATTTTTCAAATACATGCAAAGATAGTTTTCAACATTCACTCTTGCAAAACCTTGCATTCCAAATTTTTCTTCCCCCTCTCCCTTCTCCTAGATAGTAAATAATCCAGCATAGGTTAAACATGTATAATTCTTCTAAACGTATTTCCACATGTATCATGCTGCACAAGAAAAATCAGATCAAAAAGGAAAAGAAAAACAAGCAAGCAAACAACTATAAAAAGGTGAAAACACTATGTTGTGATCCATATTCAGTACCCACTGTCCTCTTTCTGGGCAGATGGCTCTCCCCATCACAAAACTATTGGAAATGGCCTGAATCATCTCATTGCTGGAAAAAGCCAAGTCCATTTTGTTCACTTGGTTCTATTCACTTCACTTAGCATCGGTTCATGTAAGTCTCTCTAGGCCTTCCTGAAATCAGCTTGTTCATCATTTCTTGTAAAACAATAATACTCCATAACATTCACATACCATAATTTATTCAACCATTCTCCAATTGATGGGCATCCATTCATTTTCCAGTTTCTTGCCACTACAAAAAGGGCTGCCACAAACATTCTTGCACATGTGGGGCCCTTTCCCTCCTCTAAGATCTCTTTGGGATATAGGCCCAGTAGAAACAGTGCTGAGTCAAAGGGTATGCACAGTTTGATGGCCCTTTGAGCATAATTCCATATGGCTCTCCAGAATGGTTAGATCAGTTCACAATTCCACCAACCTGTCACTTAAAAAATGTAATTAAAGCTTTTTTTTTTTTCAAAATACATGCATGGATAATTTTCAACATTCATCCTTACAAAGCTTTATGTTCCAAATTTTTCCTTCCCTTTTCCCCTCCCCATCCTCTAAATGGCAAGTAATCCAAAATTTGTTGAACATGTGCAATTCTATACACACTTCTACAATTATCATGCTGCACAAAAAAAATCAAATAAAAAATGAGAAAGAAAGCAAATACAAGCAAACAACAACAAAAAGAGTGAAAATGCTATGTTGTGGTCCACACTCAGTTCCCACAGGCCTCTCCCTGGGTGTATATGGTTCTCATCATTACAAGATTATTGGAACTGGCCTGAATCATCTCACCGTTGAAGAGAGCCACAACCATCAGAATTGATCATTATATAATCTTGTTGTTGCCGTGTACAATGATCTCCTGGCTCTGCTCATTTCTCTCAGCATCAGTTCATGCAAGTCTCTCCAGGCCTCTCTGAAATCATCCTCCTGATCATTTCTTACAGAACAATAATATTCCATGACATTCATATACCATAATTTATTCAGCCACTCTCCAATTGATGGGCATCCACTCAATTTCCAGTTTCTTGCCACTACCAAAAGGGCTGCTGCAAACATTTTTGCACATGTGGATTCCTTTCCCTCTTTTAAGATCTCTTCTCTTTAATCCCTTTAAGCCCAGTAGAGACAGCGAGGATCAAAGGGTATGCACAGTTTCATAGCCCTTTGGGCATAGTTCCAAATTGCTCTCCAGAATGGTTGGATCAGTTCACAACTCCACCAATAATGTATTAGTGTACCATTTTTCCAATATTCCCTCCATCATTATTTTTTTCCTGTCATCTTAGCCAATCTGACAGGTGTGTTGTGGTACCTCAGAGTTTTCTTAATTTGCATTTCTCTGATCAATAGTGATTTGGAGCACCTTTTCATATGACTAGAAATGGTTTCAATTTCTTCATCTGAAAATTGTCTGTTCGTATCTTTTGATCATTTATTGATTGGAGAATGGCTTGAATTCTTATACATTTGAGTCAATTCTTAATATATTTCAGAAATGAGGCCTTTATCAGAACCCTTGAATGTAAAATTTTTCCCCAGTTTATTGCTTCCCTTCTAATCTTGTCTGCATTAGTTTTGTTTGTACAAAACTTTTTAAACTTAATATAATTAAAATTATGCATTTTGTATTCAATAATGTATTCCAGTTCTTTGCCACTTTTTCAAGGAAGATTTCACTCTCTTTGATAATCTGGAGTGTAGAGATGCTTTCTTCTAGCTTTTTCAGTTTTTGCTCTATGAGGGAAATAAAATGCATGTTGTGCATGGGTAGCTGGGGCAGAAACACAGAGTACACTCCCTGAAGTATCACTATAAAATTGCTTTTCACACCATACTGAAAATGAGGTATTCTATTCTCTATTTTAGCTGGCATTTCTCACAGCTAATTGTCTCAGCAAATTGCCTCTTGATTATGCTTTTTTAAAGCTTTATTTATTTGTAGTAGATTTCCCCACTCTTCTCAGAACAGGAAGCTAGATTGTTCACTTGTCTCTGTCTGGAAATTAGCAGGGACTCAAGTAAAATACAATTGTCAGCCACTTCTATCTTTTCCAGCTTTTAAAAGGTTCTCTTGTTGTGAGATTCTGGAAACTTCTCCAGTATTTTGACCTTTCAAAGACAAGTGTTCTTCCCAAACTCTTTTCCCTTATTGTTCTTTGCTTTCTCTCAATGATTTGTTGTTGTACAGTCATTTTTGTTCTGTCCAACTCTTTGTGATTCTCTTTTAGAGTTTTCTTGGCAAAAATACTGGAGTGGTTTTCCAAGTCCTTTTCCAACTCATTTTACAGATGAAGAAACTGAGGCAAATAAAGTTAAATGACTTGCCTGGGATCACACAGCTTGTAAGTGTCTGAGGCCAGGTTGGAGCTCAGGAAGATGAGTCTTCCTGACTTCAGACCTGGCACTCTATTCACTGTGCCATCTACCTCCCCCTAAATCTCAATGTTGCCTAGCCCCAAATCTCAGGAAACATTGGGTCAGAAAAACCTTAAATGGATAGCTTCTTTATGATTTTTGGAGGATGGGAGCTTGATTACCTCTAAGGAATCTTTAAGGGAAAGGAAAAACAAACCTACTCCTGAAGAAAGGGAGTACCATAGAGTTTTTTGGGAATATGGACTTAAGACATTTGACTGATGGAGAAAACCTTTTGAAGGTTGGGATGCTATAACCTGGCTTGAACTATATTCTTTGGGCAAGGTTGATCTAAAAGACATTAGAGTGCTGAGTTGAGGATTCAGCTGTTAAGTATTCTAACTCCAATTCTAGTATACATTTTATTACAAGGAGCAATCTCCTTAAAGTGTATGTAGACTCCATTTCCATTCAATTAAACAAACATTAAACAATGTCAGGATTGCAAAGCATATTTGAAGTAGGCAAATAAGACCTACAAAGACAATAATGAAACTGCCCCTGCCCATAGAGAGCTTACATTTTTAGGGGGATAAAAATGTATGTAAATAAGCAAAAAGAATGTAACTTAAGGAAATTATATTTATGTTAGAGCATTAACTGGGGAGGATCAGAGAAGGCTTCATGGAGGAGGTATCAGGTGAACAGAGTCACATAGAAAGAAGAGGATGCTGAAAGTCAGAAATGAAGAAGAACTGCTTTTAAGCCACAGGATACACTGTCTATTTGCATTTTGAGTTTGAGTACCAGCAGAAAGTCAATGTTAGCTGGAATCTAGAGTTTACGAGAGAAGTAATATAAAGCTGAACAGGTAGGTTGCAGTCAGATTGTAGAAAGTCTTAACTACTTGTCTGAAGAGTTTGTATTTGATCCAAAAGACAACAGAGAATCACTCACTATAGATGTTTGTGCTTGGGAATGAGAAGGTAAGTCCTGTGCCTTGCTTAGCAAGATTATTTTTTTGGTTGCTAGGTGGAGGATGGATTAAAAAAGAGAGAGAGGTGGGGACCAGGAAGACAAATCAGGAAACAACTGCACTAGTCTAGACAAGAGACAATGAAAGTTTAAACTAAGATGGTGGCTATGGGGCTGAAGAGAAGGACCTAGATATACTGTGGAGGCTAGTCAATAAGACTTTGCAGTTGATTACTTATGGAGGGGGTGATGAAGGAGCAGGAAAAGTAAAGGATGACTGAGGCTGCAAACCTGGTGATTGGTCCCTCAACAAAAATAAGAAATTTGGAGGAGTCCACTGGGGAAGGGAGTCAAAATCAGAATTCCATTTTGTATATGTCCAGTTTTAACAATGAAATCCTGAATTAAGAGTGCAGAAAGAGAAAAGTAGTTGGCTCATACAATTTATAATACACTTTCACATATGCTATCTCATCTAATCTTCACAGCAATCTTCTGAGCAAGTCAGGATAAGTATTATTCCCATTTTACAGATGAAGAAACTGAACCTCAAAAAATTTTCACTCTAATAAGTTCCAGACATGGAAATCAAACCCAAGTTTTCTGATGTTCGGTTCAGTTCTTTTTCTTTTTTTTTCTTTGATTTTTAAAATGTTTTGCTGATGCTCTTTTCTGTTTTCATCACTGTAACTACACACTGACTCCCCTATCAAATAGAACCCTCCCTTGTAACCAGTAAAAACAAGACAAATCAATGCATTAACTATGTCTGAAAATATATGCCTCATTCCAAACTTATAGCCCGTCACGTTTCTGCCAAAAAGCTTTCTTCACCATCAGTCTTTTAAAGTCATGACTGAGTTCCAAAGTCTTTCAATGTTGTTTTTTCTTTACAACATTGTGGTGTAGATGTAAATTGTTCCCCTGGTTCTGCTTCCTTCATTATGTATCATTTTATACAAGTTTTCCCAAATTTCTCTAAATTCTTCACAGTCATCATTTCTTTTGGTATGATAATATTTAGAATTCACATGTCACAGTTTGTTCACTCATTCTCCAATGGGATGTATACCCATTTTCTTTCCAAATCTTTGCTATTACAAAAAGTGCTGCTATAAATATTTGTCTAGGTGGGATTTTTCCCTCCATCTTTTGCCTCTTTGCGCCATTAGTGGGAATATGTTTCACAAAAGGTTTGTACAGTTTAGTAACTTTTAAAGTAAAATTCCAAATTGTATTCCAGAATGTTTGGACCAATTTCACAGCTTTTCCAGCAGGATATAAATGTGCCTATCTTCCCACAGACTCTTGAACATAAACATTTTTGTCTTCTATCATCTTTGCCAATTGGATGGATGTGAGGTAAAACCTTAGAGATATTTTAATTTTAATTTCTCTCATGATTAGTGATTTGGAGCATTCTTTCATATGGTTGTTGATAGCTTTATTTTTCCTTCTTTTGAAAACTCTCTGTTCACATTCTTTGATCTCCAGGGCTCTTTCCATAACTTCTAATCTTGTGATTTAAGGGCTTGTGCTAATTAGTGTCCTCATTCTCCCCACATCCCCTGGAACCTCACATCTCAGTTCCTATATAATACTCAGGCTCATATTCTCAGCCACACCCTACAGTATAAGCCCCTGTATCTCAGAGACTCCATATCTTTTTCCATTTGTATGCTTTACCCCTCAGCAAAGCTTTCTGTCCTCTTATGAAAAGAAATGTATTCTAGAGTTTAGCATGTATATGCATGTGAGAAATATAATCGAGATTAATTTCAATAATCTATTGAAATGATCAAATATGAGTTTTCCACCCCTAACATTGAATTTCCAACACAGATCAGTTCTTATGTTTCCTTCTTTCTGTCAATCATACCTTTCCTTCTATTCTTTTGTCAAAACTGCTTCTAAATCACCTCTTTCAAGAAATCCCTGAGATCCACCCGCCCCAGTTATTCAGCATTCCCCACAAGAGGGGCAAGTATCCCTAGAGCTTCTATCTCTCCTTCTGCAGCGTTAGGCTTGGGTAGAACAATGGGAATGGTAAAGATGGAAGGGAATGAGCACAGCAATGTGGACTTCTAGCCAGAGTACAGATGTGGTAGCAGGAAACAGAGGCAAAGCTGTTTCTCTGAACATCCAGGACTCTAGATCGATCCATCTCATTCCAGGTGAGTGGATGATCCACCTCTACAAAGGTACACACAAATAAGGCATTCAGTTGGGATTTATAAGGCATAAGCATGGGCAGCAGGGCCCTTGGGGACTAGGTGCAACCTGTGCCTGAGTTGCTTATTTAAGTGCTAGTTTGAGGAGTTTGCATTTTATCCTAGATGCAATAAAGTGAAGCTCTGGTGTCAAGATCATAGCATGTCAGAAAGCAGTATCTGGCTGATGGGTATATAAAGGATGAATAAGACAAAGGAGATCAATTAAGAAACTGTGGAAGGGAGCAGCTAAATGGGGCAGTGGATAGAGCACCAGCCCTGGAATCAGGAGGACCTGCGTTCAAATCTGACCTCAGACACTTAATACTTCCTAGCTGTGTGACTTTGGGCAAGTCACTTAACCCCAATTGCCTCACACACACAAAAAAAGGCTGTGATAATAGTTAGATGAGAGGTCATGGCATGTGAGTAGAGAGAAGGAGATTGTTGAGAGAGATGTGAAGATAAGGAATAAAATTTGACATCTGACCTGGCATAAAAGGTGAAGGAATCAGAGATAACCCTAGAGATTATGAACCTGGATGAAAAAATGGTGATACTGTCAGTAGAAACAGGATACTTTATCCAAGGCAATCCCAATATTTTTTGGATAGAAAAATGCCATCTGCATTCAGAAAACGAACCATGAAGATTGAATGTAAATCAACACATGCTATGTTCACTTTTTTGTTTTTTTGTTTTTTTTCTTCCATGGTTTTTCCCTTCGGTTCTGATTTTTTTTCTCCTAACATGATTCATAAAGCAATGTGTATTTAAATAAAGAAAGAAATAAAATTTCAAAAACAGAAATAGAATAGTTTAGAGAAGGCACAAGTACAAGGGGACAATAAGGAGTTGTATTTTAGATATGTTGAGTTTGAAATGCCTATGCAACATCCAAGTGGAGATAAGGGAGTAAGGAATATGATATATACTACTGTGCTGAAGTTGACTCTGCCTATAGCTTTTACAATCAAGCATCAAGCCAATTGGTAGCTTGGTTTCTTTTCAAATAAGTTTTTTTTTTAATTCAATTTTTTCCAATGAACAAAAATACACTTTTTTCTCCTTCCCACCCCTCTCTTCCATTAGGGAAAAAAGGGGGGAAAGTCCTTATAATAAATATACATAGTCAAGAAAAACCAATCCCCCCCAAAAAAAACATATATCTTATTCTGTTTTCTGACTCCTATTACATGTAAGGAGGAGGCATAGGTGCATCAAGTGTTGAACCTAGAATCTGGAAGACCTGAGTTGAAATCCACCTCAGATATTTACTAGCAGTGTGACAATGGGTAAGTCATTTAACTTCCGCCTGCCTCAGTTTCCTCATCTACAAAATGGGAAAATAAGAACACCTACACTCTCCAGGGTCATTGTGAGGATCAAATAAAATAATACTTATAAGGTGCTTTGCAAACCTTAAAGTATGATGTAAATGGTAATTATCATAATTATCGCCATCATTTCAGTTTCTATATAACATCAAAGCTCATATTCTCAGTCCTACTCTATTTATTATTATTATTATCACATAAGTTCAAACTAGTGACTATTCTCTGTCCCTATCCCTGAGTCCTTCAAAAGTATTGAAAAGATCCATAATTTCATCAATATTAACAAGCCCTCCAACTCCATGCCTTAATAGGTAGTTCTCCAAGATTTGCTGCAACCAAAATGATTCATCCATTCAGCCTTTTGGGGATGAGCATCTCCAAATTTGGCTTGTATGCTTCTTGACAGCAGACATAGCTGCAACAAAACACCGTCACTAGCCTGTCTGGGGTTGTTGGGATCTGGAAGTATACCTTGGGGAGTTAGGGGTCCTCCTTTACGTCTTGGTGAGGTATTGGAAGAGAATTTCTGGTGGAGGAGTGAGAAAAATACCAAGAGCCAATGGGGACAAGTATCTCCCTTACCCAAAGAAGAGGAATTCTGTCTCATTTATCATAGGGAAGTTCCTTGTCCAGGGTATCCCTTGTAGTGGAGAGAGGAGCCACATTATGCAAAAGTTGGGGTTTGTAGTTCTTTTGTGACCAGGAAGCTGGACCTAGGATGCTAATGGGAAGGAGAGTTAGGGTTTACGGAGTGGTTTGGTGTGAAAGAGGAAGCTGAGCTAGGCATAGATAGTAGGAAGTTTTAAACAAGAAACAGGGAAGTGGGATGAGGCTGTGAAATAATAGGGGGTAGTGTGGAGATTATCAAGCCAACTAGCACTTATTATATGTTACTATGTGCCAGGAGTTGTACTAAGTACTGGAAACCAGCAGAGAGGAAACTAGGAAAGGGAATTTGGGGGACTTTATAAATGAGGCCTGAATCTGGAGAGATGGATCAGCTGCAGTAACCAGGGCCTCTCATCTGGAATCTTGGGAACTGAAAGAAAAGACTCAGGGAAACCTAGCCCTCTCACAACATTGAGCCTGGACCTCGATCAGGTCTGGGATTGAAGCCTGTTTCTGTTACAACAGGGATTACTTTGGGGGAATAGGTTGGGTTAGATCAGGATTTTTTTTTTTTTTTTTTTGCTTTTTGCTGAGGCAGTTGAGGTTAAGTGACTTGCCCAGGGTCACACAGCTGGGGGGGATGTTAAGTGTCTGAAACCAGATTTGAACTCAGGTCCTCCTGACTTCAGGGCTGGTGCTCTATCCACTGAGCCACCTAGCTGCCCCCCCTTTTTTTTAAGAACTTGTCAAGGACTCTTTTGGTAGTCTGGCATTTTATGAACTTCTCAGAATATGGACCCCTTCAGGAGATCATTGTACACACAACAACAAGATTACATGATGATCAATTCTGATGGACGAGGCTCCTTTCAACAATGAGGTGATTCAGGTCAATTCCAATGCACTTGTGATGAAGAGAGCCATCTGCATCCAGAGGGAGGAATGTGGATCACAGCATAGCATTTTCACTTTTTGTTGTTGTTTGCATGTTATTTTCTTTCTCATTTTTTCCAGTTTGATTTGATTTTTCTTGTGCAGTAAGATAATTGTATAAATATGTATAAATAAATATGTAAATATTGGATTCAACATATATTTCTACCATGTTTAACATATATTGGACTAATTGCCATCTAGGGGAGGGGGGAAGGGATTGCGGGGGGGGGATTGGAACACAAAGTTTTGCAAGAGCTAATGTTGAAGAATTGTCCATGCATATGTTTTGAAAGCAAAAAGCTTTAATAAAAAAAAGAATATGGACCCCTTTTTAAATGCATAAAATAAAATACCCAACATTACAAAGAAAACCAAATGTTGGTGAAAATAAAGATGTAATTTTTTTTTCCCATCCAAGTTCACAGACTCCCCTGAAATCTCTCCATGGACCACAGGGTAAGATACTCCAGGAGCTCACAGTTCCTGAAGTCCTCTTCCAACTCCCAAATTCTGATCCAGTGCTCCCTTCTCCAAGAGGATGACTTGGGGAATTGTGCCAATGAAACCTCAAATGCAGTGGCTCGCTCTCCCAGTTTTCCACCCTTCTTATCTACACTTCCTCCCTTCCATTCTCTGCCAGAACCTGCTTTTCCTGCGTGAGAAAGGTGCCCCTAGCACCCTGTCACGCCGTGGCGGGAGAAGGGCCAGCTCTGCCACCTAGTAGGGCTCTGAGGCTCTTCTCGGGGCTGTCAGAGAGACTGGAAGCTGGGCTGTGGCTGGCCTGGTCAGAATGCCCGCCTGCCTGTCTGCCGGGCAGTGAATGCCGCCTCTTTTCTCCCCTCCCTCCTTCCCAGCTTTCGCCTTGCTCTGGCTGACATGGGGGCTTCAGAGTTTCCCAAGTACCTCTGAAAAGCTGGACAGGCTGATAGTGATCCTATTTCTCAGCTCAGTGGCCCCATTCAGCTAGGGCCATATTGATATGCAAACCACCCGGGCCCCAGGTCTAAAGCTGCTCTGTCTCCCCTGAAAGAGAGGGCGCCTTTTTCCCCCCCGGCCAGGCCTTTCTGGCCGCACAATGCCCCCCGCCAGGCCATTGAGAGCATCTGAGGCGACCCCAAATGCGCTGAAAGGCTCTCGGCCCGCTGCTCTCGGAGCTGCCCAGCCGGGATTAAAGCTTGTGAAGTGGTACACAAGCCCCGGCTTAAACTAATTGCTGCGGCCAGGGGTCAAGTGTCTGTATTCATGGGACTCCGGAGGGGCCACTTGTGGGGCTTCCCAGGTGAAGCCAAACAAGAGCCGGCCAGCACAGGAAGCCTGACACTGCCTGCTCCCTGTCAGGCAAAGGGAAGAGCAGGGCAGGGCAGAGGGAGGCCGGAGAGGGGCCAGAGAGGGCCGGAGGGGAGCCGGAGAGGGGCCGGAGGGGGGCCGGAGTGGGCCGGAGGGGGGCCCGGAGGGGGGCCAGAGAGGGACCGGAGGGGGCGGAGGAGGGCTGCTTGCAGATAGCATCAACCCTCCCTCCACTTCTGCAGGCAATGCAATGCCCAGAAAGCTCAGCAATCGAGGACTTGGGTTTTTGTTTTTAATTTAAAGTTAATTTTTAAAGTTCTGAACTTAAACTCACCCTCCAAACACAGAGAGAAGAATTTGAGCGCTTTCAAAGTGAGTTTTGAATCTTAGTTCTCCTCTTAGGAGCACTGGCTGAGGAGAGTTTGGAGGAGATGGGGGAATAACAGAGCTGGGTTTTCAATCTAAGTTGTAATCTCACAGATCAAGCACCAGAAGGGACCCTAGAGGTTGTCTAGAGGCAGCTCCCTGGCCCAGTGGGAGAAGCATTGGACCTGGAGTTCAAATATGGCTTTAGACATTTCTAGCTATGTAGCACTCATCTGCTAAATGGGGACAGTTACAGCACCAACTTCAGGGATGCTGTGAGAATCAAATGAAATAAAATTTGTAAACTTAAAGTGTTATGTCAACACTACTATTATAAACTAGTCCAAACTTACCATTTCACCAATAAGAAAACTAACTGAGACCCAGGAAAGTTTAAATGACCTGCCCATTATCACACCAGGTAGGTAAGAGAATTCTCACCTGGAGTTCTTTCCACTGTATCACCCTGACTCACTTTTTTTGGGGGGGGGGAGTGGCCCATGACACTTCTCTTCAAGTGTTTGAAGGCTAATAAAGAAAAGAAATTTTGGCTCCCAAGAGCTGAACTCAGAGCAGTGGGTAGACATTGCAGATTTAGGTTTATTATAGGAAAAAAATGATCCCAAAATGGAGTAGATTGAAATGGGAGATATTGGATCCTCCCTTCTTGGAAGGTTTTCCAGATGGCTCTTTTTGGATTTATTGCAGAAGCGATTCTTATTCAGGTATGGGGTTGCCTTGGCACTGGGATCCTTTCCAACTTGGAGATTCTGGGATTCTAAGTTAGAATCAATCAATTGATAGATGTTTATTAAATGCTTACTATGTGCCAGGCAGTGTGCTAATCACTAGAGACATAAAAGGAAGCAAGACAGTACCTGACCTCAAGGAACTTACAATCTTTTATTTTAAGTAACATTTTATTTTTCCAAATACATGCAAAGATAGTTTTCAACATTTACCTTTGCAAAACCTTGTGTTCCAAATTTTTTCTTCCTTTTCTTTCCCTCCCTACTCCTCAAGACTGCAAGCAATCTGATATAGGTTGAACATGTGCAATTCTTCTAAACATATTTCCATATTTGTCATGCTGCACAAGAAAAATCTGATCAAATAACTGTGATGGATGTGACTCTTTTCAACAATGAGATGATTGAGATGATTCAGGCCAATTCCAATATACTTATGAAGGAGAGAGGCATCTGGATCCAGAAAGAGGACTATGGGAACTGAAAGTAGATCACAACATAGTCTTTTCACCTTTGTTGTTGTTTGCTTGCTTTTTTTTCTTTCTCATTTTTTTCCTTTTTTGACCTGATTTTTCTTGTGCAGCATGATAAATGTGGAAATGTTTAGAATATTTGCATGTGTTTAATCTATATGGGATTAATTCTCTGTTTAGGAGAGGGGAGGAGGAGGGAGGGGGAAGGAAGGAAGAAAATTTTGGAACACAAGGTTTTGCAAGGATGAATGTTGAAAACTATCTTTGCACATATTTTGAAAATACAAAGCTATTATAAAAAAAGAAAAATCTGATCAAAAGGGAAAAAAACATAAGAAAGAAAAAAAAAAACAAGCAACCAATAGCAACCTCCCAAAAAGGTGAAAAAACTATTCTTCGATCCACACTCAGTCTTCATAGTTCTCTCTCTGGATGTGGATGACACTTTCCTCACAAGTCCATTGGAATTGCTTTGGTTCTCCTTATTGTTGGTCACAGTTGATTGTTAAATAATCTTGTTGGTACTATATATAATGATCTCCTGGTTCTGCTTATTTCACTTAGCATCAGTTCATGTAAATCTTTCCAGGCTTTTCTGAAATCAGCCTGCTGATCATTTCTTATAGAACAATAGTATTCCATTACATCCATATACCTTATATATAACTTAACTTTCCCCATTCCCCAACTGATGGGCACTTGCTCAATTTCCAGTTCCTTGCCACTATAAAAAGAGCTGCTGCAAACATTTTTGCACATGTGGGTCCTCTTCCCTCTGTATCTATTTGGGATACAGATCCATTAGAGACACTACTGGATCACAAGATATACACAATTTGATAGCATACTAAGAAGCTTACATCTAATAAGAGGTTTTAAAGATCCTCTAGACCAACTTTTTCATTTTACAGAGAAGGAAACTGAGGTACAGTAAAGCGACAAGACATACCAAAGGCCAAAGAGGCAGGATGCAATATTTTCATTTCAATGAGTCCTTTGGTAGTAAATGAAAGTTTCTTTTTAGTTCAAAGACAGTGAGACCTTAGAGCTGGAAAATATCTTGAATGTTATCTAATTTAATCCCCTTTATTTTACAGATTTCAAAACCGAGGCCTAGAGCAGGTAAGTGGACTTGCCCAAGATCTCACAGATAGTGAGTGCACAGGTGCACACAATTAGATTAAGCTACAACATGACTTCTGAGGGCAAGAACTAACTTTTGCCTCTTTTTGCATCCTCAGCTCTTAGCACAGTGCCTGGCACACAATAGACACTTGATAAATGTTATTGAATTGAATTGAAAAATGGTTCATGACTGGGATGCCTTTTTTGGTTTCCTTTTTCCTTATCCCTTCACCCCCATCATAATCATTCACCACTCCTCAGATGGTAACCAGGAGTTACTTCTTTGTCTCAGGTCCCGATTATTATCTTAGGTCATATATTTGAGAGCTAGAAAGGTGAAGGGACTTGGGATTTGAAACCCAGTCTTCTGACTTTAAATCCATCTCACTTTCCACTTCATCTCTTGAGACAGATACATTATACTGAACAACTCTGTATGTTTTTAGATGATGATTGATTGGAACAGCTGGATGAATGGGACAGCACTGGATCTGGGTAAATTATGGGTAAGATGAGTAGAATCTGAAGAAACAGAGAATAGGAGAGATACTTCTTCAAGAGAGGGGGATATATGATCAAAGTACAAAGGCAGGAATGAGGTTGATATATGTTTGTGGTTGGGATGGAACATGAGAGGACAATGAAGACCCCTGCCTGGCTAGAATATTGCAGAGGTCAGGGGGAGTTGGAGATGTATTGACTGTCAGAGATGGTATAGAAGGTATCCTGGTTCAGGTATGGGATTGGACTGAATGATCTTTGAAATCTTTTCTAATTCTGAGATTCTCTAATTCTACTGGTAGGTAAAGGACTTAGAGGACAGAGGAATTTTAAAGAAAAGTTAGTGGAGCATCTAAGTGGCCTAGTGGATAAAGCACTGACCCTGGAGCACCTGAATTCAAACCTGCTCTCAGACACTTACTAGTTGGGTGACTATGGGCAAGTCATTTAATCCCAGTTGCCTCTCAAAAAAAAGAAAAGAAAGAAATAGAGAGAGAGAAGAGGAGAGAGAGAGAGAGAAGAGGAGAAAGAGAGAGAGAGAGAGGAGACAGAAAAAAGAGAGAGAAAGAGAGAGAGAGAGAGAGAGAGAGAGAGAGAGAGAGAGAGAGAGAGA